>LR749492.1:3148200-3226949 GCA_902729485.2 Mus minutoides
ACAGGAGGGTAAGAGGAAATTTCTGGATAACATTTGAAATGTAAATGAAGAAAATATCTAATAAAGAGAAAAAAAATTAAAAAGAAAAGATTGGAAATCCCTTATATCATACAGGTACTCCTTGGAAGAACTTTTATGCACAAGTAAAATATTTGCTAACTCCTTAAAAACAAAAACAAAAACAAAAAAAACAACAACAAAAAAATTTTACCCAAAGGCACATAGAACCAATAGGAACGAATCAGTGTTGTCTGTTGAAACTGAAAGCTGACCATAGATTGTAGAATGAAAAATAAGGAGAGACAAAGAGACACCAAGTGTGTAGGCTGGGGTGGGAAACATCATTCTAAAACTCAAGATCTTCTCTGGGCATGAATATAAGTCTACATAGAGATCTTCTCATTAAATAATCACTCTTTTTGTTTTGTTTTTGTTTCCTATTTTATTTTATTTTATTTTATTTTATTTTATTTTTGAGACAGGATTTCTCTGTGTGGCCCTGGGTGTCCAGAAATTTGCTCTGTTGACCAGGTTGGTCTCGAACACAAAGAGTCACCTGTCTCTGCCCGCTGAATGCTGAAATTTAAGGCTTGCACGGTTATACCTGGCTGAAATACTCACTCTTGAAATAATTACAGATAAAATAAACAAATGAATCCCAGCCAGGTAAAGTGGAGCATGCCTGTACTCCTGCAACTTGGGATACTGAGGCAGGAGAATCTCTCTCTCTCTCTCTCTCTCTCTCTCTCCATCTCTCCATCCCTCCCTCCTTTTATCCCCCCCTCCAATTTTAGGAACAATGATCTTCTTGCCATGCTTTTGCTTCAGTGGTCCCTTTTATAAGCTGCCATTGTGTTTTATGACAGCAATAGAAAAGTAACTAAGACAGAAGGCACCAGAAGCAGGCTACTGCTGTGATAGGCCTGACTGTACTGTGGTTGGGAAGGAGGTGAAAGATTGGTATTTTTTGCTAGGAAAGCAGTTGAGCTCTGTGAGCAGGGATTAATGGGCCATTCAAGTATAACGTTGGAAGATAATAGTGCTGAAGATAATGTAGCCCAGCTCAAGAGGTTTCAGAGGGAATGATATTCGCAACTGAGCTAGAGACCATTCCTGTGATATTTTGGCAAAGAATGTGACTGGTTTCTGCCCTTGTCCTAAGAATCTGGCTAGGGCTAAACTGAAATGGGTTGGAATAATTTCCATGCTGGAGGAGATTTCAAGATAGATTTCAGCAAAACAGGGTCAATTTTGTGTGGTTGTGTGGTTACTAATAATCACTTGATCACTCATATACATATCTATAATGAGAAAGAGCAAATGGGCCCAGAAAAATACAAAAGAAAAAGAGCATCGGAAAACTTAATATTAAAACAAATGCTTGTGCTAAAAGAGATAAAAATGAAAGTCCCAGTCTAAAATAGAATAAAAGGAGGGAGTCCTTGGATAAGACGTCACCCAGCAGAGCATCCAACCTGAAAACTGGAAAGAGCTGAGGAATTTTCTGCTTCTAAAAAGCACCAACTAAGGAAAGCTTCTGCAAATGTGGCTCCAGGGGACAGGGCTTCATCTCCAGTGGGCAGGTGCACTCGACGGTGTCATCCACATGCATCTGGCTTTAGGTCATGAGGGAAGGATGCACAAGTAAAGAGGTTGGGGGAAATCTTCCTCCACAGGGAAGGTGAGTCACTGAGACCAGGGGCGGGGGACATTCTCTGCATGCAGGGAATGAGACGTTGAAAGTGAAATCTGACTTGCGTTGAAGATGACAGAGCCCTGAGATACCTGCCATGGAAAGCTGATTCTAGGGAGTGGAACCAGCCAAGAGAGGAGCGTGCTGCAGTCAGCAAAGCTGGAAGGGAAGAGACGTGAGCCCTCTAACATCAGATCTGGGGCTACAGGACTTGGGACTTGCCCCTCATCCATGTTGGTCTTGTAGTATTCATTCCTTTTGGGGATGGTAATGTACATTCTGTGCCTTGTGTGTTGAAACTACGTAATTTGCTTTTCTATTTTACCAGGAATTACAATTAACAGATTGCCTTGAGTCTTGGAAGAGATTTTAGATAGTTTGTATCTATCTACCTCTATCTCTCCCTCCAACCTGAGGATCAAGATCTAAGCTCCCAGCAATTTCTACCACCATGCCTTTGTTCCACTATCATGGACTCTAACCCTCTGAAACCATCTGCCCAAATGAAATAGTTTCTTTTATGAGTTGTCTTGGTCATGCTGTTCTATCAAAATAATTTAAAAAGCAGCTAAGACAACTTATGTCTTTGCTGGGTGTCTTACGTCTTTGGTGTGCTCTTTGCTGGGGGACCGATTTCGCCCACTCTCAGCAGCCCTTTAGTCGCCTGTAGCTCTTTGTCTAGGCTTGAGGCTCGTGGGCTGTCTTAGGGTTACCATTGCTGTGATGGGACACTGTGACTAAGGCAACTCTTATAGAGGAAAACATCAAACTGGGACTAGTTTACAGTTCAGAGATTTACTCCAGTGCCATCATGGCTAGAAGCATGACTGCATGCAGGCAGGTGTGGTGCTGGAGAGTAGCTAAGAGTTCTAAACCCAGATCCACAGGCAGCGGAAGAGAGAATGGTGCTGGTCCTAGCTCTTGAGAATCTGAAACTTTGAAGCCCACCCCCTGGGACATACTTCCTCCATCAAGGCCACACCGCCTAGTAATGCCAATTCCTGTGAGTCTATGGGGCCATTTTCATTCAAACCACCACATGAGCTATCCCTCTTCCACATTATCGTGTCTATTGGTGTCTACCCTGTTCAGGTCCTGTTTAGGCACAGACTGGTGTTTTTAGAAGATGGTATTATTGCCTATGTGATCCCACGCTGTTCCCCCTTGCTCCTGGGGTGTGGGAATGCCGCTTGGGCAGGAGAAGTGAGAGACACTAGACTGCATTTACCCTATGCCATCCTTGGGTGCTGGGCTCGTGGAAAACCAATGCTCCGCTTAGGGAGTGGGGAAATGCAACCCGAGCAAGAAACGACATAGGCTGAAGCCTGACAAAGTCAGGGAAGCTGGGGTTCCCAGCTGGGTGTCTAGTAACTGCTGGAAACCATGTAGAGTTGGAAACCAAAGGAGCCCATGGGCCTGCGAAGAGAAGACCAGAGTGAGAGGTTCCCAAACTCCTGGAAGTCACTGGGAATTGGGAACCTGGAGCCAGTAGCTCTGTAGCCAGACTTTCTCCATGTTCCCCACGGTGGTTCTTGATGAGAGAGACAATTCTTGGTTCTAAAATGTTTATTGACTGTTCTTCATAGAAAATGGATCCTCATCACCTCATTGGGGTGAACCAGATGTTAAATACATTTTGCAGGGAGGAATGTTGGCGAAGGGAAGTTTATTGGCTAAAGCCTGAAGGGCTCTAGATAGATAGTAAGGAGAACTCTGCTCTGGGCTATGTGATGACCATTGGTCACATTCCTTTGTGGGGAATGTGGTCACATGTTCTCGACCAGGAATCCTGGTAGGGAGCAGGGAGACACCTACTGTCTTCAGATAGGTTGGCTGGTGCCAGGGTCTCTGAACCGACTCAACCTTACCAAGTTTCCCGATACAGTCCACTGCCCCACACCTGTGAATACTCTATATCTAATCACATATCTTGTGTTGAACTTGCTTTTTTTTTTTTTCCTTAAAACCCTGTCCCCTCCCTTCCTTGCAACTCTTTACTGAGATGCCAGGCAGCTAAGATCAGACTGAAAACTAGAATAAAAATGAGTTCAAAACCTGATTTCAGGGTTCACTTGACATCTCAAATGTAAGAATATTTAGAAACTTCTAGAAATGTTTCTAAACAGAGTCAATAATATAATGCACAAAAAGTATTTAACATAGTTCCTTAATTGTGGGAAACCAGGCTGATAGAAACCAGGCCTTTAACAGCTCCCGCCTGAGAGCCAATTAACCATTTGTTGGGAGCTGAGTCACCTTCCTCTTTCACACAAGGCTGCTCCTCAGAACAGGATGGTCTTTGTGCCCTGAATTGACACCTAGGACTCTTAAGAAAGAACACGCATTCCGAGATATGCAGGAGCCAGGACTCGGAAATGAATCACAGGATGTCCCAAACCTGCCATTTACACCCTCCCATATGTCCTTCACCTTGAAGCCTTTGTCCCCCCTCCTCAGTTGCCCCTTTCCGGCTCTTTTTGCTGTATGTATATAACTGGGTATTGTGCCTTAGTAAATGAGACCGTGACAAAACCTCGCAAACACATGGTCTCCTTTCTTTCTCTCCCGTCCGTCCTTTCTTACAGACAAACGGTCCTCGTCGCTCCCACGAATAACTGAGTCCCTCGGGTTCCGGACACTTAATTTTTTTATTTTATTTTATCTGTATGGGTGCTTTAATTACATATATGCATGCAGCATGTGTATACCTAGTACTTATGGTGGCCAGAAGAGGGTGTCAGATTCAGATTTCTTGGAACTGCAGCTAGAGTTTATAACCTGCCAAATAGGAACAGAGTCCTCTGGAAGAGCAGCCATTTCTCCAGCAGTTTAACACAGGTGTTTGTTTGTTTTGTTTTGTTGATTTTGTTTTTCAAGATGAGGTTTCTCTGTAAGCCTTGGCTGTCCTGGAACTCTGTGCTCTGTAGACCAGGCTAGCCTCAAATTCAGAGATCCTCCTGTCTCTGCTTCCCAAGAGCTGGATTTAAAGGCCTGCGACACCACGCAGCTGACATAGCTCTTAACATGAATGTTCCTTAGGTTAGCAATTACTGTAATTTTATTTTGAAGCATGAAATTCCAGTGCTATGGTCTGTCTGTGTGTTGCTAAATTCCTTCCCTTAGGGGAACATAAACAATTTTTATCCCACCTACTATGGTCTCAATCCAAGGTGTAATTCCAGCAAAGTTCATTCTGGGAATCAGTGAGTTCATCAGGCTAACTTACAGGCTAACAGGCAGGAGCATGGGTAGTTTGAAAGCAGCTGCGCTGGAAGGTCTGTGCCCAACATGGATGACAGCTCCACCATGACTGTAGATGGAGGTCCCTCCTCTAATCTTTCCCAGCCTGTATCCTCTAGCTATTCCTAGAGACCACAAGACCACAAGTAATTAGAGAGTAATTATATACAAATGTTGGGAAGAATGATTGACTACCTTCACTGAGGGTACCATGGCCTCCCCACCCCCTCTTTTAAAGAAAGAAGTCAACAAGCCCAGCTGTTACAACCTATGGCAAGCAGGCCCAACCGAACTCCTGATGATGGCAGTAGTTGGCTCAGAGGACAGCAGTGGGATTTAATAACAACCTTGCCCACAAACAAAAAAGGGGTGGGGGGGTTAGAACTTTGTGTGCTGATACTGAATGGCAATAAAACCTTTGATAACTGAGGCTTGTAATTAAATTATTCGTCAAGAACTGACTTTAGAAAGACTTAATGCTGTTCTCATGGGAATGGGTTAAATGAAAGAGCAAGCCTGAACCCTAGATGATCCCCACCCCACACCATCAAATGCTTCCACACTGTGATGCTGTATGCCATTAAAACCTAAAGGTGCTTGACACCAAGCCGGTCCCTAGGATCCACATGGTGGGACGAAAGAACTGGCTTCTGTGAGTTGTCCAGTGACCTCCACACTCACAATGGAGCATGTGGAAGACCTTCATATAGAAAGATTTCTATCCAAAAAAAAAAACTAAAATTAGGAATGCTTAGTGGTTTAAAGAGAAAATTTATTTACAATGGAAGCTTAATATAGACTACATTATATACAATTTACCAAATGAATTTGCAATTGATTTCTTTTTTTTTTCAATACTTTTTTTATTTACTTCCCATTCCAATAGCAATCACCCACTCTCCCTTCCTCCTACTCGGCCCTTACAAGTCTCCCCCATTACTCCCTCCCCTTCTCTTCAGAGAAAGGGAAGCACCCCACCCCCTTGGGTACCACCCCACCCTGGGGCATCTAGTCCCACCAGGACTAAGTGTATCCTCTCCCTCTGAGGCCCAACCAGCTAGAGGAAGGGGATCCAATGGCAGGCAACAGAGTGAGAGACAATCCACCTCTGTTCCAATTGTTAGGGGACCCACATGAAGACCAAGCTGCATATCTGCTACGAAAGTGTAGGGGGCCTAGGTCCAGCCCCTGCATACTCTTTGGTTGGTGGTTCAGTCTCTTTGAGCCCCCTGGGCTCAAGTTCCTTCAAATTGACCACAAAATTTCATGATGTCTTTGTTTTTAATAGCTGAACAGTAAGTATCCCATTGTGTAGATGTACCACATTGTCCTTATCCATTCTTCAGTTGAGGGACATCTGGATTGTTTGCAGTTTCTGGCTATTATGAATAAAGCTGCTATGAACATAGTTGAACAAGTGACCTTGTGGTATGGTGGGGGATATTTTGGGTATATGCTCAGGAGTAGTATAGCTGGGTCTTCGGGTAGAAATATTCCCAGTTTTCTAAGAAGCCATCAAATTGATTTCCAAATCAATTTGTACAAGTTTGCATTCCCCACCAGCAGTGGGGTGCCTCACATCCTCGCCAGCATGTGCTGTCTCTTGAGTTTTTGATCTTAGCCATTCTGAAGGGTGTAAGATAGAATCTCGGAGCTGTTTTGATTTGCATTTCCCTGAAGACTAAGGACACTGAACATTTCTTTAAGTACTTCTCAAACATTAGAGATTCCTCTGTTGAGAATTCTGTTTGGTTCTAAACCCTATGTTTTAGTTAGATCATTTGGTTTGTTGATGCCTAACTCCTTGAGTTCTTTATGTATTTTGGATATTAGTCCTCTGTTGGATGTAGGGTTGGTGAAGATCTTTTCCCAGGCTATCATTTTGTCCTACCAAAAATGTCCTTAAAGAAGCTTTTCCGTTTCATGAGGTCTCATTTATTACTTTTCTTATCTTAGAGCCTGAGCCACTGATGTTCTGTTTAGAAAGTTGCCTCCTGTGCCAATGTGTTCAAGGGTATTCCACAATTTCTCTATTAGGTTTAGTGTATCTGGTTTTATGTTGAGGTCTAAAATCCACTTGGATTTGAGTATTGAGCAGGGTAAATATGGGCCTATTTGCATCCCTTTACATGCTGACATCCAGTTTGACCAGCACCATTTGTGGAAGATGCTTTCATTTTTCCTATAGTATGGTTTTGGTTTCTTTGTCAAATATCAAGTGTCCATAGGTCTATGGGTTTATTTCTGGTCTTCAATTCAATTTCACTGACTCCTTTGTCTGTTTTTATGCCAATACCATTCAGTTTTTATTCTTATTGCTTTGTAGTACAACTTGAAATTAGATATGCTGATACTTAGAGGAGTTCTTTTATTATACAAAATTGTTCTTAGTTATTCTGGGTTTTATGCTTTTCCATATGAAATTCAGAATTACTCTTTCAAGGTCTATAAAGAACTGTGTTGAAAATTTAATGAGAATTACATTGAATCTGTAGATTGCTTTTGGTAGGGTGGTCATTTTCACTAGGTTAATTTGACCAATCCATGAGCATGGGAGATCTTTCCAACTTCTGATATTGTCCTCAAATTCTTTTTCCAGAGGCTTGAAGCTCTTGTCATACAGATCTTTCACTTACTTGGTTAGAGTTACACCAAGATATTTTATATTATTTGTGACTGTTGTAAAGGGTGTTGTTTCCCTAACTTCTTTCTCAACAGGTTTATTGTTTGTATACAGGAGGGTTACTGATTTTTTTTTTTAGTTATTTTTTATTCAGCCATTTCACAAAGGTGTTTATCAGCTATTTTATCAGAATTTTGGGAGTCATTTATGTATATCAGCATATCATCTGCAAATAGTGATACTTTGACTTCTTCATTCCCAATGTGTTTTCCCTTGAACTCCTTTAGTTATCTTATTGTTCTAGCTAGAACTTCAAGTACTATATTGAATAGACAGAGAGAGAGAGTATGCAGCCTTTTCTTTTGCCTGATTTTAGTGAAATTGTTTTAAGTTTCTTTCCATTTAATTTGATGTTGACTATAGGTATGTGTTTTAGTTAGGGTTTTACTGCTGTGAACAGTAAACATTATAGAAAAAAAATTTCAACATAAAGAAAAAATGCCTATAAACATACAAGAAGTTTACAGCACACAAATTAGAATGTACCAGGAAAGAAAATCTTCCTGTCACATAATAATCAAAATACTAAATCTACAGAACAAAGATAGACTATTAAAAGCTGAAAGGGAAAAAGGCCAAGTAACATACAAAGTCAGGCCTATCAGAATTACATTCAAGTTCTCAACAGAGACTCTAAAAGCCTTTGCATTTTGGGATATAGATGTTCAGAATTGAGATGACATAGAAGACATGGATACATCAGTTAAATCGAAAATGATACTATCTTCTTGGAGTTTTCCTTTTATGAGTATGAAGTGTCCTTCCCCATTTTATTTTATTAATTTTGGTTGAAAGTATATTTTATTAGATATTAGAATGATTTTGTTGAAAATATTTTCTGGGGCTGGAGAGATGGCTCAGCAGTTAAGAGCACTGACTGCTCTTCTGAAGGTCCTGAGTTCAAATCCCAGCAAACACATGGTGGCTCACAACCATCTGTAATGGTATCTGATGCCCTCTTCTTGTGTGACTGAAGACAGCTACAGTGTACATACATATAATAATAATAATAAATAAATCTTTAAAAAATAAAAAATATTTTCTGGTCCTTGGAGTTGGGGGACTTTTCTTCTATTTCTATTCCTTTTAGGGTAGGTCTCTTCTTAGTATTCTAGATTTTCTGACTGTTTTGGGTCAGACACTTTTTAGACTTATCTGATGTACCAATTTCTTCTATGATATATTCTATGCCTGAGCTTCTTTCTTCCACCTCTTGTCTTCTGTTGGTGATGCATATTATGTCTGTTGTTCCTGTTCTCTTCCCTACCTTTTCAATCTCTAGAATTCCCTCAATTTGTGTTTTCTTTATTGTTTCTATTTTCATTTTCGGGCCTTGAACAGTTTTTATTCATCTCCTTCACCTCTTTGATTTTATTTTCCTGTATTTCTTTAAGGGATTTTACTCATGTCCTCTTTAAAGGCATCTATCATCTTTATAAGATTGAATTTAAGGCCGTTTTCTTGTGGTCAGACAATGGAGCTCCAGGGGGATACCAAGCTGTTTAGGGCAGCCTGGAGTGCCCTAAAGGACTTGGTGGGCAGGGGACTGGGTGGAGGGAGGGGATCTAACTGTATGCTCCTGTTGTTGCAGCTCTAGTAAAGGCAGGCAGAGAGGAGGCAATATGCCACTCAGGCCAGGTGGGTTTGCCCCAGAGGATCACAATTGATTTGTGACATTTTTGAAGATCATCTGATTTAGAGGTCAAACAAATACTAAGTATAAAAAGTAGGTTAACCTAAAGAACAACAGCTACTTAACCTAAAACCTTTTAAAGTTGTCAAGGGAAAGGTCGTGGACTGCCCTCCCCCCCCTTCTTAGTCACTGTTTAGGGGTGAGGGATTCCCTCTGAACCTAACAGTAAACATAATAGCACGTAAGAGGTGAGATGAACTATGAATAGAAAGCCTTTGGATAGCGTGGCAGCCCACTGGCTAAGAACACTTCCTGCTTTTTCCGGTGACCAGAGTTAGATTCCTCAAACTCATATCAGGTGGGTCACCACTGCTCTTAACTCCAGTTCCAGGGAGGGATCTGACTCCCTCTTCTGGCCTCTGATAGAACCTGCACACATTTGTGCATATACACAGAAACACGTTTTTGGTTTGTTTTTTTGTTTGTTTGTTTGTTTGTTTAATTGCCTTAAGAAGATTCATCACTTCCAATTTTAGTGAGGCAAAGTCCCAGTGTGATAAGATGATTGGAAGTGACCGAAAGAGGAAAAATCATTGCTGGCCTGTCCTTCTGATAGCCATCCCTTTCCCCCTCTTCCCTGTTACTATAAGGTATCTATGGAAAGGCCAGAGAGCACCTTTTCCAGCCTCGGTGCTGCTCAGGGTTAAAAGGCCTTGTTCTAACCAAGAGAATATAAGAGGAAATCCACTGAGAGACTTCTGGGAAAATGTTTCTCTGTGATACTCCTACTAATAATAACAATGTTGCTATCTAGAAGAAACAAGCTTACCTGTTCCCCGGGCAGAGGTTGAAAGGGGAAATTGAGATGCTGGAAAGCAAGTGTAGGCTGAGGCCAGTGTAATTTGAACTTCAGAAGAGCTGATATTATAAATGTGTGTTTACTCTTAGAGGGTGTCTTAGAGATCAAAGGGTTCCATCTAACACTTCAGACTGCCTCCAAACCAAACACCAAAGGAAATAAGAAACTAAGAGACAAGTTCTGGAAAAATAAAAATTCTGGGAGAAAAGGGTCATATTCTCTGTGAAGATTTGATAGTTAACATTTTGCTGATGGAAGCTCCCCGGAGAGCCGAGATTAGATGTCCTGTTTACAGCAAATATTATGATAGATTTCATAAGTGCAGCTAGTGAGCTCTGTCAAAGAGAGTATAAGGTCAAAACAAAAAATAATAAAATTTTGATCACTTCTTCAGCTTTTTCCACATAAAAGGGAACACGGAGAAGCTCCCTCTGAGGTGTTGCTTCAGCCTCTTAGATTTCCCTTTTCTGACACCTTCTGCATGTTGCTCCAGCTTAGCCAGTGGCAGTCAGTTTCACGTGTCCGCTCCTCATTGGGTCCTCCCCACTCACCTTCTGCCTATGTCTTCCCTATTGATGCTAGTGTGCAAGAACCCAACAACACACTCGGGTGTGTTATTCAGGAAGTACTCAGCAATAAACACCCAATGGGGAGAAGCTAAGTTCAGAGAGAAGTGCAAACCAACAGTGTCCCCTTTGTTACCTGGGAGTACTGTCAGATACACATGCATACAGAGAGAGAGACAGAGACAGAGAGAGACAGAGACAGAGACAGAGAGAGACAGAGACAGAGAGAGACACAGAGAGACAGAGAGACAGGGAGACAGAGACAGAGACAGAGGAGCTCTCCAAGATCAAAAAATCAGTTGTCTCTAATAAACACTCATGCTGCATTCCCCTCCTGTCTAACTCTACCTTTCCCTTACTCCTGCTATATTAGAGAGTTACACTGCTAACAACACAGGAGAACACAAGTTCTAGCCTCAAGCTCTGTTTTCTAAACAACACAGACTCAATATATTTGGTTGCTTTTGGTTTTGGTTTGGTTTTGCTCTTATTTTGTTTGTTTGTTTGTTTGTTTGCTGTGCAACAAATGACCACAAACTTAAATGTGTACTTATTCTTAAAGGATGTCTTAGCGATCAAAGGACTGTGTCCAAACCAAACAGCAAAGAAAACAAGAAATCAGGAGACCAAGTTTGGAAAAATAAATTAAATTAATTAGATTAAAAAATAAAAATTCTCTCTTCCGGTCTCTTTGGCCTCGCTGGTAGAAGCAAGAGGATGAAAGGAGCGTCATCCTTTGGTAATCGTCACAATAAGACACACATGCTGTGCTGCCACTGTGGCTCTAAGGCCTACCACCTTCAGGAGTCGACTTGTGACAAGTGTAGCTATCCTGACGAGCTCAAGAGAAGGAAACTGGAGTGCCAAGGCTAAGAGACAAAATACTACTGGGACTGGTCGGATGAGGCACCTAAAAATTGTCTATGGAAGAATCAGACATGGATTCTGTGAAGGAAAAACACCTAAACCCAAGAGGGCAGCTGTTGCAGCATCCAGTTCATCTTGAGGATTTCAATCAGTCATTAAAAAAAAGTTCTGGTTTCAAAAAAATAAAATAAAACAAAAATAATAAATAAAAATTCTATTTCAAAGTTCCTGGTTTTGTAGGTCAGAAATCTACCAGTAGTTGGGTTTATACCTCAGGTTCTCACAGGACTTACCCTTCCAAGCTATGTGGGTTTGCCTAAACTCTGCTCTTTGTAGGACTGAGGTTCCCCATTATCTTCTGAATCCCAGCCAGGGTCTATTCTCTGCTTACTAGACCTGCATGCTTTCCCATGAGGGTCATTCCATCTTTAGAGCCAGAAACAGTTCATTGAATCATTGCCTGTTTTGGCAAGTCCCTCTGACCTCTCTGTTTCTGACTCTAGATCCAGTTATAACTGATGTGTTTCACTAGCAAAGACCTACTTGCATGACCTCTCATCTAAAAGACTATTAATTTAAAATACTAATTTCATTTACTGCTTTGTAATGTAACATAGCCACAAATTCTATGCACATTCAAATGGAAATGTATTATAGAAAGGCAAGGGTCTGGAAAGATGACTCAGCATTTAAGGGCAAAGGCTCCTCTTCCAGAGATCCAGGTTATAATTCTGAGCATCAACTTGGCTCACAGCCATCAGCATCTCCAGTCCAAGTGATCCAAAGCCCTCTTCTAACCCTGTGTGGGCATTGAATGCAAGCCAAATAACCATATACATATAAAATAAAATAAAGCCAGGTGTGGTGGTGTGGTGGTTTGAATAGAAATAGCTCCACAAACTCCTGTGTTTGAATGCTTGGTCTGTGGGAATTGCACTATTAGGAGGTGTGGTCTTGTTGGAGGAAGTGTGTCGTTGGGAGAATGGGCATTGAGGTCTCTTAGTGCTCAGGATCCACCCAGTGTGAAATTTCAGACCCTCCTCCTAGCTGCCTGTGGAAGACAGTCTCCTGACTGCCTTTAGATCAGGATGTAGAACTCTCAGCTCCTCCAGCACTATGTCTGCCTGCACTACTCACCTTGCTTCCAATCATGGTGATAATGGACTAAACCTCTAGACTGAAAGCCAGCCCCAATTAAGTGTTTTTCTTGATAAGAGTTGCCTTGGTCATAAATGTCTCTTCACAGCAATGGAAACACTAACTAAAAGAGGTGGTGCATACCTTTATTTCCAGGATTTGGGGGGGGGGGGGAAGCTGACTCTGTGAGTTTGAAGTCAGCTTGGTTTATATAGCAAGTTCCAGGCTGTCTTAGGGTTTTACTGCTATGAACAGATACCATGATCAAGGAAACTCTTATAAGGACAACATTTAATTGGGGCTGGCTTACAGGTTCAGAGGTTCAGTTCATTATCATCAAGGCAGGAACATGGTGGCATCCAGGTAGGCACGGTGCAGGAGGAACTGAGAGTTCTACATCTTCATCTGAAGGCTGCTAGCAGAATACTGACTTCCAGGCAGCTAGGATGAGGGTCTTAAAGCCCATACCCACAGGGACACTTAATCTAACTGGTATTAGTAGACATAGAAGACAAGGAAATAGGATATGCTATAGCTATACAGATTCAAAAGCACAGGAACAATTATGACTAAAATGTAAGAAACATACTTTCTGTTAATAGTAGAGTTTGAAGTCTTACAAAAGAAAATAAGTGAGTCAAGCCATCCAGCTTCTTATTCAAAACCTGCTTTGAAAGCCCTCTTCTAATTATCATCTCTCAGTCGCTTTTCCATGGTCGCAAGCTAAATAGCTTCCTAACCAACTATCTCACGCCTTTGGATTCCATGGCCATCAGGCCACCTCTGGAGCTATCTACAGGCGAAGGCATCCAGACTGTCACCTTCTTGCTTTCCCTCGATAGATAACTGTCCTTCCTCTTCCAACACTATACTGGCATCAGAACCCGCCATTCTAGAACATCAATATCCTCCCTGATAATATTACATACAACTCTATGAAAACTCCTCTACAGGACCACCACTGAATTTTCAAAGACATATAAGACTACACCAATCAATTATTTGTTTGTTTGTTAGTTTGTCTATTGGTTTTTCAAGACAGGGTTTCTTTGAGTAGCCCTGGCTGTCCTGGATCTCCCTCTGTAGACAAGGCTGGCTTCAAACTCAAAAAGATCTGCCTGTCTCTGTATCCTGAGTGCTGGGATTAAAGGTGTGAGCCACTAACACATGGCTTATTGATCTTATTAATAAAGGGAAGGTGGTCAGAGGGTGAACGTTCAGTTTTCCCTGATCTTCAGAGTCCTTTCAGTGTTCTGTCAAGGGGCAGGGAGCAGGCTGTAAGGGTCAGTTTATGTTTAGAAAGCACAGTGCTGGCGAGAATATCACGTAGGAAACAGCTAAAACACGGCTGACAATAGATATATGGTGGTTTGAATTAGATGTCTCCCATAGTCCCGGGTGTTTGAATGTTTGGTCCACAGTTGGTGATTCAGTTTGAGGAGGGCTGAAAAATGTGGCCTTTCAGGCCTCCAGTCAGTCCCAGTTCAGTCTCCTGGTTTAGCTTGTATTTTAAAATGTGAGGGCTCGGCTTGCTTCTCTAATCACCCTGCTGTGATGGTAATGGACTTTATCTTTTACCATGAACCCAAATAAACTCTTTCTTCTAAAGTTGCCTTGGTTCTAGTAACAACAATAGAAAAGTAACTAAGATATTGGCCATCCAAGAAGCTGTGAATCAGCATAAATGTCCACCAGATGTCCAGGGAACCTCAAAAGGGAATGGTGATGTAGTTTGCTGTATAACTATTCCTGGCAGAATGCCACTTTTGTGTGGGTTCTATAGAAATACGATGTCTTAGTTAAGTTTACTATTGCTTTGACAAAACACCATGACCAAAAAGCAAGTTGGGAAGGAAAGGATTTATTTGACTTACACTTTTATATCACTGTTGTCAAAGAAAGTCAAGACAGAAGCTCAAACAGGCCAGAACACGGAGACAGAAGCTGAGACAGAGGCCATGGAGGAGTGTTGTTTACTGTGTTGCTCCTCAGCCTGCTTTCTTATAGAACCTAGGGCTACCAGCCCAGGAATGGTACCACCCACAATGGGCTGGGCCCTCCTCCATCAATAACTAACTAAGATGCCTTACAACCAGATCTTATTGAGGCATTTCCTCAAATGAGGTCCCCTCCTTTCAGATAACTCTAGCTTGTGTCATATTGACACAAAAATAGCCAGGACATATGACTTTGAGGTCAAAGGCCTGATCCTTGCCTTAGGCTTAATCTCAACCATCACCAGCCTAGGTTTGTGGATAGGCCTATGGTGGTCTGAATAAGAATGGCCCCCAGAGGCTTAAAAATGTGAATGCTACTACTAAGGAGTAGTGCTATTCAAAAGGATTAGGAGGTGTGGCCTTGTTGTAGTAGGTGTACCCTTTAGAAAATGTGTGGCACTGAGGATAGGCTTTGAGATTTCAAAAGCCCAAGCCTGGCCCAGAGGCTCTCGTGACTGTCTGCAAATATGGAAGTAGAATTATCAGCTCCTCCAGCACCATGCCTGCTGCCATTCTCCCCACCATGATGATAGTGGACTATATACCTTTGAAACTGTAAGCAAGTCCCAATTAAATGCTTTCTTTTGCAAGAGTTGCCTTGGTCCTGGTATCCCTTCACAACAATAGAACACTAAGCAAGGTCAGTGTCTACCTTTGTGCTTCCTGTGTGTACTATGATTCTAGGTGCCTACTACTCGGTGCCTGCATAGCAGCCATGGTTTTGAATAAATAAACCATGTTTGTGAGTCTTCAAATCCCACCAAAGCCCTGGACTCCCACCCTCCTCCTTTCCTGGAATTAAAGTACATGCCTCACACAAGCTATTTAGAATCTATACTTCACCATTGTACCCAACTTTGTTTGGGCAGAAGTCATTTAGATGATGTTACATGTCTATCATGTAACATTGAATTTCTAGGTTATAAGTCCCTTAGACAACTTAAGCCAGATTTATATTTTATTTCTTGTCAAGGCTGACTTCCTCACATATCTACCATGTAAAAAAATGTAAAATTGGAAGTAGAGTGCTTGGGCTTTGTTTTTCTTTAAACATGCATTTTTAATATGGCAATGTATCTCGATCCATCTTTCCTATACTCTTCAAGTGAAGACTCCTGTCCTCTTCTAAATATCCTTCTTGCCCCAGACCTTCTTTCAACATCACCTATCAAGGACTGAGGTGTGACTCGGCTGGCAGAGAGATTTTGTAGCATGTAGAAAGTTCTGGATTCAATCCTAGGAACATAAACTAGACACTGCAAGGCATGATGATACACAGTTCTAAATTCTAGCTTTTGAGAGTTGAAGGCAACAGGATCATCCTCAGTAACAGAGCAAATTCCAGGCAAACATGAGACCCTATGGGGAAGGAAAAGCAATGTGAGGGTTTGTATATGCTTGGCCCAGAGAGTGACATTATTAGAAGGTGTGACCCTGTTGGAGTAGGTGTGTCACTGTGGACGTGGGCTTTAAGACCCTCATCCTAGCTGCCTGGAAGTCAGTATTCTACTAGCAGCCTTCAGATGAAGATGTAGAACTCTCAGCTCCTCCTGCACCATGCCTGCCTGGATGCTGCCTTGTTCCCACCTTAATGATAATGGACTAAACCTCTGAACCTGTAATTAACCAGCCCCAATTAAATGTTGTCCTTTATAAGACTTGCCTTGGTCATGGTGTCTGTTCACAGCAGTCAAACCCCTAACTAAGACAAGCAATGACAGCATGTTATTCAAAAACATAGAAGTAAATGTCATAAAACTACCAACTTTTAAACTATTTTTCAAAGCATTCCAAAGAATCAAGATGTTAATGTTTTTACCTTACAAAAAAGGAAGATTACAAGCTCAGTGTGGTGACTTGAAATACCAGCACATGCAAGACAGATACAGGAAGATCTGGGGCAAGCCTGGGAGGGCTAATAGTGAGTTTCAGTCTGAGATACCTGGTGAGACTTCCATACCAACAAGCCTAAGGGTTTGGAAAATATAATTCAATGGTAGAGCACTTCTCTAGAATGTGTAGGGTCCTGGGTTTAAGTCTCAGAACAGACAGAGAATTAGGAGATGTGAAAATGCGTATAGTAATATTTTTTTAAGCACTGAGCATACTGTTTACTTTTTAAAAAATAAAATTTTCAGGAAATCAGAGTAATAGGATTAAATGGGGAGGTGAAGGGAGAGCAAGGCAGAGGAAGAAAACTGGAGAGGGGTCATTAATAGGAAACGCTTTTTGAAAAGGCCTTTAGTTCCAGTACTATAAAGCTCCCTAAAATACATATGTGTGGTGTTTTGAATGATAATGGCCCTCATAGGCTGATATGTTTGGGCATTAGATCCCTAGTTGGTAGTTGCTGGACCTGTTTGGAAAGGGTTTAGAAGGTATGGCCTTGTTGAAGGAGGTGTATCACTGGGGTTGGGCTTTAAGGTTTCAAAATCCCATGACACTCTTGTTTTGTTTTGTTTTGTTTTGTTTTTCGAGACAGGGTTGTCCTTGGCTGTCCTGGAACTCACTTTGTAGACCAGACTGGCCTCAAACTCAGAAATCCGCCTGCCTCTGCCTCCTGAGTGCTGGGATTAAAGGCGTGCACCACCACTCCCGGCTCCCATGACACTCTTAGTTCTCTCTCTCTCTCTCTCTCTCTCTCTCTCTCTCTCTCTCTCTCTGCCTCATGTGTGTTGATAACATGTAATCTCTTTGCTGCAACTGCAGTGCCATGCCTGCCTGCCTGGTGTCACGCTCCTCACCATGATGCTTAAATGTGGGTTAGTGGACTGTGCCACAAGACAGAAAACTTGGTAAAGTCTGGGTTCTCTCATATCTGAGAACAGTAGGAATAAAGCATGCGAGTTGTTTCATCAAAGACCTGGAAGCGTCTGTCTTATAGAACTGGAGCACTTTGGGGAAGAGAATTCACTGCCAAATTTTTCATTGCTGGAAGCTGCTTGAGCCTACCACAGTCACTTCCCATTCAGTGGCCCCAACTTCAGCTTCTAGCTGCCCGCTGCATCCCACTGGAAGAGACCAAGCAGCCCACCTTAATCCTACGTCCCTTCCCCTTCAGAGAGCTCAACTCCAGCTAGGCCAGAATCCCACAGATCTCCACAGAGAGTTAACTGGCAGTTATATACTCTACTACCTTCTGAACTATGAGCTCTGAATTAAATGTTTTTGGAATTATCATACAGTGGGTGAGATAATGCCCCAACTAGATGTCATGCACTACCAAATAAAACCACCCAGTACCAGAAATGGGTTACAGTTTTTTTTTAATGTTTTGGCCAAACATCACAGACTATTTGCCAATCCCATTGGTTATCCTCTACAACCTGACCCTTAAGTCATTGAACATGGAGAGAATGAGCTGGTGCTCAGCTGCAAGTGTCACTCATCCTAACTAGCACTCATCACTCATAGTTCTGGAAGCTGCTACCCAAGCTCCTGGGGGAGAAAGCAGTCATTGATCACACCCAGCTATGACTGTAAGCTGCAATATCAAGCTGCCTGCAAGATTTATGCAGTAGTGGCACAAATATCACTGAGTAATCAACCACCTTTTGCTTGCATTTAAAGCCTACTCCATGAGATGGAATCCACATCTGACAATGCTAACGTGGCCAAGAACCACTAGATAGGTCATGGGAAAACCTACTACCTCCATTCTGTTTAAGAGAATAGCAAGTAAAATGACTCATAATGACATAGGGCTATACCCATGGACCATAGAATTCCCTCATCAGAAAAGCTTCTTGTAGTAAATAGTCACTAACACAGAGACCCCAACAGGACAACATTCAGAGAGTGAGAGACTTTGGAGCACTCACATCTAAATGAGATAGCTATATCAAAACCCTCCCTCAAGGATCTATGTGGAAGAGGAGGCAGAAAGAGTCTAAGAGCCAGAGGTGAGGACAACCCCAAGGAAATACTATTTTCCAGATAAAGCAAGGCCTCTCACACATAAATTCACAAAGACTGGAACAGCATGCAGAACTTCAAGCTAGACCAAGTCCTATCACAGAGAAGGGGAAGTGGGCACAAAGCCCCACCCCTACCCAAGAAACTATTTGCAATTGTCAGCTGATGGCAGAGAAGGAAAATCAGCTTCATTCAGTGGAGGAACATTGGATATATCAACCACAACCCAAAGTAGGCCCTGTGATCCGGAATATCTAGTTAACACAAGATAGACTCCTTTGGGATGGGGTAGTTTATATATTTTTCATTATGTTTTGGGGGTTTTGTGTGTCTGCGCTGGATTTGGGTTTTTTGTTTGTTTTGTTTTGTTTTTTAAGAAAAAGAATATTGCCGGGCATGGTGGTGCATGCCTTTAATTCCAGCACTCAGGAGGCAGAGGAAGGCGAATTTCTTAGTTCGAGGCCAGCTTGGTCTACAAAGTGAGTTCCAGGACAGCCAGGGCTATACAGAGAAACCCTGTCTCGAAAAAAAAAAAAAAGAAATAAAGAAATAAAGAAGAAAGAAAGAGAGAGAGAGAGAGAGAAAGGAAAAAGAATATTAATTTGAGGTAAATGAGTTGGGGGAAAAGGGAGGGGAAAGAATGTAATCAAAATGTATATAAATAAAAGCTCAATTTTATAAGCAGGTCCAGAATAACAGTATAAAAAGCATCAACACCAAATCCATCTGTTTACCCAATAGAAGAGAGGAGAGTGCCAAGCTACACTCCGGAGTGCAGAGTCCGCTGAGACTTAGGAATGGGCCCACCTGCCAGTGTTCTCATTCCAGGATCACTGCCCAAAGCCTTGGCAACTGTGCTCAGCTAAGTGAATGCTTTAACTCAGCATAGGATTCCGCCTGGCTCCAAATGTGTGTTCCTCTTTGAAAGACTCTGGTATATATGAAATTAAACCCACGGGGCAGGTTTTTTTTTTCCCTCCAACATTAGTGCTTTGTTAAAAAGAATGTATTAAATGACCATGTTTTAACTTAATTCAAGGCAATCATGCAAACGTTTTGAGAAAAGTCAACATTACCTTGACCTCTGAAGCTATTAAGGAAAATTAACCTGAAAATATAAAGCCACGTTTACTTCTTTAAAGACAGGGTCTGAATAGTTGTGCTCTGGAGAGTCGAAATCTCAAATGTAAAGTGTAGTCATATCTTGCCCTAGAGCTAGTCAAATGGTAGGACATACAGCAGAAAATAGTTAAAAACAAAACCATCATTGATCTCTTAGGAAGACACGTTGGATACCATTTTCTACTGTCCATGAATTGTATAGGGACTTTGTACTCCACTGTTGGAATAGATTAGTGTATTTCAAATGAAGAACAGAGAGGACAGGCTGGAGAGATGGCTCAGTGGTAAAGAGAACTGGCTGTTGTTCCAGAGAACACAGGTTCAATTCCCACATAGTGGCTCAAAATTGTCTGTAACTCCAGTTCCAGGGAATCTCACACCTTTTTCTGGCTTCTATTGTCATAGGTCATCAGACCCATGTATGGTCCACAGACATACCTGCAGGCAAACACAGATATGCAAAATATCAGTGATATTAATGATAGCTTAATAATAATAATTTTTTAAAAGAGCCAAATGGAATAACTGACACTCACTTAGAATTGTGGAAATTAAGTGCCAATATGATATGATACGATACGATAACCAAAAGAGGTATTATCAGAAAGAGAAAAGTGACCCGAGAAATAGGGTGCAATGAAAGTAGAGGGGTCCTTATAATCAAAGTATATTTTATGCATGTATAAAATCATCACAGTGAAACCCAATACTATAGATACTAATAAAATTGAATAAAATGTCCTCAGCAACAAAAGCAAGCCCAGTTTTTCAAGGTGTTCAGGTTGCAGGAATCCCTTGAGTTCTAAGCAGAGCTGAGAAAGGCTTTTCTGTACTTCAGCTTACACTTGCTTATGGAGTGCAATAGTGGGTAAATCCTCTTAGCTACTCTAAAATTACTTTTTTGTTGTTCCAGAGAGCAATTCACCCAGTTACATGAAAATAAGATACAGAATAAATAATTTTGAATTAAATAGGAATAATCTAAGTAAGCATGTTAGGGATACATTTTCACAGTGTAATGGCAAAGCTGTGTAGCGATGCAATTTCTGGCTTTGGTTTGAAAAAAAATATCACTGTACCTTTGAGAGTTCTTAAAGCAAAAAGATGCAGAAATGATAATGTGGAAACGAATTTTGGTTTTGATTGTTGTTTATGTAAAATTTCTAATGGAGATACACATTGAAGATGAGAGGCCAGAGCTATTCTGAAAGACTTGGAAAAGGCATCTTTAAAACCGAACCTTTTCTAAATGAGACCTAGGGGCTGGAGCACAGCTCAGTGGTAGTCCGCAAGAACTTTGGTTCTATCCACAGTACCCAGGAGAAAAAATATAAAAAGGCGATACATAAGGACAGGGCAAGGTTATAGGATTCCAGGCAGAGGAAACAGACTTGGGAATTCGAGCAGCTCAGGAAGCATGCGGTTTATTTAAAAACCGGGAGCAGCTGAGCACAGCTGTAACCAGAAACTGAGAGTGACAGGCAGACGTGGAGATAAAAGGACATCCTTTTATCCTTCATGGGAACATTTGTTTAGATGCACAGAAGTCCCTAGAGAACAACACACTGTATTCTTATTTTTAAGAGAAAAAGCAAAACAAAACAAAGTTTGACTAACGGCAGCAGATGTAACAGAATTCTAAGGGTTTTGTTTTGTTTTGTTTTGTTTGCCCCCTGCTAATAGCTTTTAGTGAAGAATTGACTGCAGTCTTTAGTGAAGCTAGTGTCTCTGTAAAGGTGGTACTGCTAGGGCAGAAATATAAAAGGTTCATCAGTAAGCTAGTAACAAACATACATACATACATACATACATACATACATACATACATACATACATAAACTAACTAACTAACTAACTAACTTGAAAGAGACAAGAACAGGCTGTAGTGGAAGGTAGCAGACAATTGGCTAATCCAGGACTCAGTAACCAGACTGTCTTCTTAGTAACCGATTGTCTTCTTTGTTTAGGTGCCCTCACTGTCTTCATGATGACCTTCTGAGGCACTCAGGTTCTCTTTGTGATATGAAACAATCTAAGCTCAGAAAATTCAACTGACGCCAGGTACTTAGTCCGTGTTGAGTGCCCACAGCTGGTTTATCAGAGAACAGAAACTCACGGAATTTGCATTCCAACAGAAGAGTGCGGTAGAGTCCATACAGTTGATAACATAAAATCTTAATTTTTTGAATTAAAAAGACCAAACTCACCCCTTCCATAGTACCATGTTGAATAAGAAAGATCATGCTTGCTTGTTTGCTTGCTTTCTTTCCTTCTTTCTCTTTCTTTCTTCCTTGAATTGATAGCCAAGACCCCTGAATGATTCACTGGCAGTGAATTATATTTTAGTGTTGTTTCAACTAAATGTTCCATTATGTCCTAGTAATGACAACAGATCTGTTGATTATCGGTGAGATTATTAGCTTGGGAAAGCTTTCTAATGAAGAGTCGGATTGACTTTTCATCACAAGTGTTAGAACCACTCAGAATAAAGCAAAGGTATGAACGCCAGCTTTGAGTACTGGCTTCTTTCTTGGCTGGGCTTTCCAGTCACCTCTTCCCAGATCACTTGTCTTCTTTTATCTGTAGAGCTCTCAGAAAGGAGACTCAGTACCTGCCTCCATTATAGAGACATCACAAATTCCTACAGGCTCTGCTTATCATTCGGGTATTATTTGTGATGGTGTCATACACTAAGATCCTTAACTGTGTCTCGAACAACAAGGCAAAGATATAAGACTCTTTCTTAGTCTTAGAATTTCTCTAACCCCTGCCTGCTGCCTTCCCAACATTCAGAATTGGGGAAATGGAGTGTTAGCACTTGCTGCACAGCCAAAAACGCTCAACTTAAAAACTTCCACAGAACAGTGCAGGGTGTCCGTCAGGTCTTCATTTTGACCTGTTTTCCTAGGCTGTCGCGATGACGGAAAAGTGATTGAAAGAGGAAAAGGTTTGATGCTGTTCCTTTGTTCTTCTACGTTCTAAAAGCACAGCCACAACACAACCCATTTAAGAGTTTTATCTATAATACTTCTCTAGTCACAGTTAACAAGTTGGAATTCTTTTGTTTTTCCAATTCCTTTTCTACT
The DNA here is from genome assembly GCA_902729485.2 of Mus minutoides. Taxonomy (NCBI): domain Eukaryota; kingdom Metazoa; phylum Chordata; class Mammalia; order Rodentia; family Muridae; genus Mus; species Mus minutoides. Next base: position 3,170,999 of record LR749492.1, read on the forward strand.
TAAATTTCTTCATAGGCTATACTTTGATCATTCCCCCCCACCCCCACCCCTGCCCTGCAACTCCTCCCAGGTCGTCCCGACATCTCTACTCACCAAACTTCATGTTTGTTTTCTCTCTTTGTTCCCCAAAACAAAACAAAAAAAGTCAAAACAAACAAAAATACTGAACCAAACCAACAACATAAAAACAAACAAAACCATAGAGTTCAAAAATCTTGGAGTTTATTATGTGTTTGCCAACTCCTCCCAGGCATGGGGCCTGTCCTGGAATGTAGCTGATACACATACACAGTGACACTCCACTGGACAGTGACACTCCACTGGGAAGCACTGTTTTTCTTTCCCCACTCTTAGCATGTATCAGTTGCAAATCACTTCTTGGTTGGGGTGGGATCTTATAGTCACTTCTCCTTCTTGGTACTAGGATTTCTGTCTTGTCTGAACCTGTGCAGGTCTTGTGCATGCTGTCACAGGCTCTGTGAATTCCTATGTGTATCAGTCCTGTTGTATCTAGAAGACACTGTCTCCACGGAGTTGTCTACCACCTCTAGCTCTTACAATCTTGCTACCTCCTCTTTGGCATTAATCCTTGAGCCTTGAAGGTCTGATGATGTAATGTGAGTGACCAGCCACATTTTGATTGTATTTATGGCTCACTCCTTGAGGCAGAAGCTATACCTGGCACTGATAAAATGCCCAAGAACCAGAGACTAGATATGGCATAGGCTTAGGGGAAAGCCTACTACTATTATTCTGCTAAAGCAGGATTTATTTATTGCTATAGCAATCAAATGACTACTAGTGACATACTGCTATGCCCATAGATCACCAGAAGAACTTCTTCTTGCAGTAGATGGAAATGAACACAGAGACCAACAACTGAACAATGCACAGCGGGGAAGAAGAGAGTTTGGAGCACAACGATGGGATTTTTAGAGGAGTTTTTCTTTCGTTTTCAATTCTTTGGAGTCTAAGTTCGTCCATATATTAATACTACTCTGACACTGTTTGTAACATTTTCAGTGAGCTCCTTCGCTGGAAATGAAGACTTATTTTTTTTTTGTAAGAAGACACTCTTCCAGAGACAGGTTCTTGCAACACCTAGCATCTCTCACTGACACGGCCTCATAGTGCCAGTGCTATGTGCACTGTGTTGATTTAAACTCAAAGAACATCCTAGCACTGTCCTAGTGGGACCTTCTCATTAAAGACACTCCTATCTAGTGAAATTGTACCAGCTTGTTGTCTTACATAAACAGATATAAGCAGCACAGACGAGAATACTCACTTCGGTATTGTAAAGGACACAACTGTGACTGATAAGACAGTGTGCCAACCACAAGGACACACTTGTAACAGCCAATGTGCTGGGACCATCAAGAGAAAACACACAATGTGCTATTTTACTTATTCAAGGGCAAGAGGTGGTCTATATCCTGGCACACAGGAGGCAGTGGCAGGTGGATCTCTATGAATTTGATGCCATTCTGGTATACATAATGGGCTCTGTTGAGGCCTAGGTAAAATGACAAGGCTTAAGTAACTGCTACCTGGCTAGCCTACCATTTTGTGCTGTTACTAATGTCATAAGGATTCTTTAACATGTGTTGTTACTGCTGCTACTAAGATGTTCTGTGCTTTGGAAAAAAACCATAATAGAAGTCAATTAGAACTGCTTTGTAGAGTTAGCCACAATAAGCTGGGACCCAAACCAACAGAACAGCAACACTTCCTGCACCTGTGTTTGGGCTTTTATGGTTTTTGATTTCATAAGCTGACTCTGGGATAGACCTTGCACCAATATAAGAAGCCATTTGGAATAAGACTTCCATTTTGAGTAGAGGTCAAGTAAAGTTTAAGTTTCCAAGACCTCCCTGGGAACTTACTTCCTACTTGGTAAAAAGAGACATGTACATGGGTAGCTGACATTCTGATTGGCAAGTTAAGACATGAATGTTAGGCAAGGCAAGTCCTCTGCCACAGTTGAATACCCCAACCAATGGGAACAGGATAAGTGTACAACAAAGACATGTTTCTAAGGAACCCCCCTATTCCTAAATCTTGATTAGTGGAATGACTCAGCACATATATTTGTAGATTTTAGGTTTAAAAGCCCTACAGGATCTTAACCCAAAGTCTCAGCCAGCTGCTGTGTCTGGTCTGTGGCCCTGATCAGTTAGTCTTGGGGTGTAGCACCCAATAAAGCATCCCTGTTTGACTGAGTTCTATATGCAGTGATCCCAGACCCCAACAAGCTCCAGGGCAGCCAGGGTTCCATAGAGAGACCCTGTCTCAAAAAGCAATAAAGAAAAGGAAAATATTCAGTCTTTTAGTAAAACCTTGTCAGAAGTTACTGTTACAGCTATACATTGCATGTAATTTTAAAGAGTTATCCAGAGGTCATATCCTCGATTTCAGAGGTCATAGTGTACTATGAGATCTTTGGTGTTCTAATTTGACCTTGAAAATATAGTGTCAGTCACCTGTTTATCTTCACTGGCATTTCACTGTCTGGATAAGTTCTTATCTTGCCTGGATTTCCAAGGAAATCTCCTAACTAGTCTCTTCAACTCTACCTGTCCCATTCATTCTTCATATGGCAGCAGAGCTTAAACAACCATTATGTGTGGCACTTCCCTGACTATCATGCTATGTCAGCTTCCATTTGAACACATGTTAGAATAGGAAATCCACAAGAGCCTGAGAAGCTACAACCTTGCCGGTGTTACTAGGCTATACATATATCCTATGCTAGTTGATTTTTTTTAGTTTTCTTTTTTTTTTCTTTCTTCCCTTCTTGACAAGGTCTTGCTAAGTGCCCATTTCTAGCCTTGAGCATATGATCTTCCTGCTTCAGCCACTTAAGAGCTAACTTTTCTGTCCTTTGTGTCTCTTGAATCTGCAATGTTTTTTCCCACCTTAAGGATTTTGTATCTAGCATCCTGTCATCCTGGAGTGTCCCTCCCTGTGTTTATTCCCTACTTAATCCTCAATTCTCCTTGTAACACAAGCTTCCCAGAGAGGCCTGTTCCCTTTGCTCCATCTAGATTATATAGTTCCTTCCTGTCTTACACTCATTTGACAAATCAACTTTCGTTTGTATGTTGGTTTGTTCTATATCCATTTTCTCTACTAAAATAAATACTGTTTTCAGTATCTAGAACAATACCTCTCAGGGTGGTAGGTAGAGGACAGATGATTAATCAGTGAAGGAGTTCATGGATATTAGTGAAAGAAAAGGAATAACAACCTTCAAAAAGTGTTGTAGGATATTTGATCACACTGTAAACCCCAAGATTGTGTTATTTACTGAAAAAGGCTGTTTCTAGTTGTTACGTGGCTCAGCCTTAGCACACATCTTTAATCCCTTTGGCTAGAATATAGACATGACCTTAGTACACACCTTTCATCCAAACAGTGAAGGTACAGTTAGTTTGTAGAAGGAAACACCCATGTTTGAAAGTGATAGCTAATTGAGGGGCAAAGAGACAAATCAGAGAAAGATTTGACAGAATAGGATATGCCCAACACTCAAAAGAAGAGTGAAAAGGAAAGCTACTGAAGAGGGGAGGAAAAGAGAAGGAAGAAGAAGCAGTTTTTACTGGGAGAGTTTTACAGAGACAGGTTGCAGAGAGAAAACCAGATAGACGTGGGTGAAGACAGAACAAGCCAGAGAATGAGAAAGAGCCAGAAGATTAGGACAGATTGCCAGAGTTAGTTTGAGGCCAATCCAACTAAGTCAGTCAGAAACTGAAAGAAGCCAGTTTGAATCAGTCAGCTTGGAGAGGAATTTGAGTCAGAACAGCTGGGTTGACCAGAAAGCCAGAGTTCAAATAGAGCTAGAGAGGGTGAACTTATTCAGCAGCAAGTCTCAAAAGCTAAAAACACTCTAGGCCTAGATGAAATTGTATGGAGGCTAGACGGTTCCAAAACTAAGCCTAGGTTAGCAGACAGAGGCAGTAAGACTCTGAGATGACAATAATTCTGGTGAATAAAAGATACTTTTACCAAAAACAAACAAAAAGCCAACAACATAAAAACACTCTCAGATGTCCACAGGATCTCTCCATTGAACAGCCTTGTAACCTCTAGACCGTCAAATGTGGTGCCTTCTGGACACACTATAGTCCATACTGAGATCTGGGAACAGAATGAGAAAGAAACCTTGGACAACATGATCCAAAGCAGGCACATAGAGGAGTGAGTCATGAGGTCCTGGGAAAGCAGAGCTGAAAAGACCAAAGGCAGGAGGACAAGGACAAGAAAAAGCCTCAGAGATGGATAACAGACACCTGGGAAGAAGACCAATGCGGAAGCCCCACTTCTTGCCTAACCTCCCCTGTTTGGATTTCCCGTTCTGTGTAAGTAAGGAGATAACCTTGGGCAGCATCACCTCTAAGACTGTTCATTGTAATTCATTTAACCCAGCCTAGGAATTAGACCATACTACAAAGAGCCTAATTGATGTTTGTAAACCCCAACTGCCTACTAAGATGAGTGTGATGAGGGACACGGCTGGAGAGCCTATAAATGCCTGGGTTTGGTCCTGTGCTGAAAGAGACACAGTGACCTCCCATCTATGCTCTGACTTTGCACAATTCAGTGTCTGCCTTACATGTTTACTGAAATAATATGGAGATTATTGAAATTATCGCCAATGAACCTAAATCTGAAAAAGTTCCTGAAATCTTGGTTCATGCATAAAGTGTCTGAGGAAAAAACAAACTTGACATAAGGTGAATTATTTGTGCTTATTTCTCTACTTCTTTAAACTTCTGAGTGTGTGTGTGTGTGTGTGTGTGTGTGTGTGCGCGCGCGCGCGCTCGTGTGCACATACACACACAAGCACATTTCTTTTGTCTGTGAGAGAGTGAGTATGTGATTTCTCTGTACTTAATTGTTCTCAGGATGATGACTTAACTAGAATAAACAAAATGCCATTTTATTTTTTTTAATTTTTTTATGTTGTGTATATGAGTGTTTTGCCTATATGTATATATTTGCCCACCATGTGAGTGCCTGGTGCCCAAAAAGATCAGAAGTTTTGGACACCATCAAATTCTCTGAAATTAGAGTTACAGATTGTTATGAGCATTCAGTGGGTTCTAGGAATTGAAGCCAGGTCCTCTGAAAGAGCATCTAGTGCTCTTAATCACTGAGACATCTCTCCAGCCTCCAAACTCCATTTAAAAAAAAAAAAAAGCTATAACATCTTGTTTTCTTCAAGTTCAGGATTCCAAAGAAAACAGAAATTAGCCAACTTTAATCACAAGCCTACCATGACATATAATGATTTTTAAAATCATTACACGAAACACTTGAGGTTTTATGAGTTTTCTTTAAATCTCAAGGAAATCCTCTGAGCTGCTCCATTTTTCCTCCTTTTTTCCGGGAGACAACGGCATGAGGGGGCAAAAGCAAGCTGAAGTATATGCAGCAACCACACTGTTCCTGCCGGAAACACGTGAGCATCTGTGTCCTGCAGCCACACTGCTCCTGCCGGAAACACGCGAGCATCTGTGTCTTGCAGTTCTCTGTTTTATCTGTCTGGCTAATACCTTAGGTTTTGATACAGTTAATAACAGCCTAGAAGAGGAAACCCAAGAGGGAGCCTTGATTGTTCTCTACAAGCATTCAACATAGCAACGATCGTTCTAGAGCAGTTTCCCTCCGACTCAGTGGTCCCAAAGCATGCTCTAATGGAGGACCAATATACGGAGCCATACTCTGCATAACAGGAGACAGAAAGTTCTGTATCCTAAAGATAGCTAAGACTGGGGTAATGATAGAAATTTCATGTGGTTTGTATATGTTGAAAATAGTCTGAAACTCTTCCTACAGTAGAGAACGGGAAGCCTTTCCCAGAACCAAAGCCAACAACTGGGGGAAAAAAAAAAGCCACTTCACTTATCACTCCATGTGGTGTTATTTTGTGGTTTTCATTTTTCCCTTGGCCTTTTAAACTTAGATGACAGCTCTGGTTGATGAAAAAACATGAAATCTTCCTGCTGTTCCAAGATCACAGATAACACCTCCAAAAGCAGGACCATCTGAGGGTGCAGTATGTTCTCCGAGATCCAGAGACTGCTCTCTGATAGCAGGGCTTCGGTTCTGAGTGACTGAGCTTATGATGTATACAGCAAACAAACATAAAAGAATAAATACTGAGAAGTCGATGGAAATAAGCAGCAGATAGACAGCAGACCGTAATTGAATTGGCTAGTCACAACATCCAGCAGGGATGACTAAGAGCAAGCAAAAATGATGTAATAAAACTGGGGGATTACAAACATCCTGCAGAAATTGGCTAAGAAGGTAAGGTGGTTTCTCTGCATGGCTGAGCTTCCTATGGGAACTTCCACCTTCTCTTCCCACTGCATCCTCTTTTCCACCATGGGATAAACATTAGTACTTCTGTTGGGAAGAGTTCACCATCCAGCTGTTCTTAGAGGTGTACCGTTCTTACTCTTGGGCTACCAGCTGTTCTTCTCTCTTCCTGTTACAGAGCCATGGGTCTAATCTGGCCCAAGACAGGAAGGTTTGGAGGAGACAGGATGATGCTTTATGCTCCCAGAATCTGATTTCAACAGACTTAAACAACACACGGCTATTGGCCAATATAGTGTATATTGCATCGTGTGTGCATAAATGTGGGGTTTTCAGGAATAAGAAAGCATTCATAATTATCTTTTGACTTCGTGTGTCATCTTATTTAACTCACCCATACTGAATAAATTCTAATGGAACTGACTTTATATAATATGTTCTTGACAACACAAAGTTAATGTCCTTTTCAGTAAGGAGCCCAAAGTAAAAATTCATTAAATGGAATATCGTGACTTTAGCAGGACTGCCATCTGTAACAAGTCAGATAACGTGGAGCTTTTCCTTTTAAAAACTGAGATGTATCTTTCTGACAGGAAACTGCTCATCTGCTCTCTCACAATTTTATGGTGAAAAGTCACCATTTAAACAAATAATCATCAGAGCAACAACAGAAGGCTGAACTGGCTCGCTGCTGTTTCCCACTGTCTGACTTTGCCATAATTTGGTTTTACTTGGATTTTTCCACTCCAACTTTCAGATTCTGAGGTACACAAGAAACACACACACACACACACACATACTCAGTGGTAGAGTAAATGACTTCTTTGTTGTTAAGGCAAACATACTATTATGAATGTTATTAATAGTAAATATAAATAATAATTTATCCAGTGAACAAGGCAAACAGAGAAACAGAACAAAACAAAATGAAAACCAGCCACGTGAGCAGCTCACTCCTAAAAGAAACGATGGTGTCTCTGGGCTCCTGAGTTCTCTTTTTTTTTTTTTTTTTTTTTTTNAAAAAAAAATCTACTTAAAATGTTTCTGGATGTTGGGGATCATTTTTTAATTGAGTGTGTATTATATATTCTCAAATTCATTTTTATACAATAAATAGTCTTCTCCCTGCTACTGTTGCTTTCATTCTCTTAGAAATGAGCACTTCTCGTTTCCTCAGGAGTCAGGACACCCTTGAGCCAATCGCTTTAATCAGAGGAGGCCCTGAATTTGTGGTGTGGAATCCAGCAGGAGCTGACAAAGGATAGTGAGGAGAGGAAATGATCTTTTAAAAGCACCACAGTGTCCTGGCTTCACTTAACATCTGATTAAAATGTCCAAGTACATTTATGAAATGCCAAGAGGATCTGAATACAATGTATTAGTATTTTTGTTTTATGATCAGTTTCTTTATAGGGCTCTTTGTTTGAGGGGGAAAAGCCCCATTTTGTGCCACCTGCACCCCCCCACACTGTACAGAGACTTCCCACATCCTGCCCCAGGGTCTAGCACAGTGAGTGCCGTGACCGACCAACCCTCATTTTTCCATGATTTGCCAAATCTCTCCAGGTCCAACAGCCTCTGCTCCAACCTAATCTGACCACCATGTCTGCTCTGCGGCTAAACTCAAGGTTTCCACCAGGACCCACCCTACCTACAACCACTCACAGGTCCCTTCTGGGCCACTCCCACCACCCAATTTCATACACAGATTTCCTACATCTTCCTCTGGGGTCAAGCCTGGTGAGCACCCCAGAGCTCCCCACCATCTTTCTACAACTTACCAGATTTAGCCTGGATCCCATCACTTAGTCTGGCCTTCCCTATCTTCATTGCAAAGGTGCTCTAGCCTGCCTGTTACCCCAAACTCCACACATCACATCCAACCTTTCCACTCTGAGACCCACACTCCAGGCCTTGAACACAAACCCCCTCTAACCACCTAACTCAACACACCCCCGCATCTTCTCTTCTAAAACCTCAGAACCAGTAAAGTCCACATTCATAGATCTCATCTCAGGAACACAACCATATGAAAGGCCAAACCAGTAGCTTCTTCCCAGTCCTGCGGAAATACTTGCCAACGAGAATTACCTAGATGAACTCCAGAACACAGAAGTTAAAAGAACAATCATAAAACCTCTTCTAAGACTTCAGGGAATTAAAAGAACATACAAAGAGACCTTTACTCTCCTGAAATCAAGGAGAAAGAGAATCAGGAGAGTAAAGGTCTGTGTAACGGCCAAGGAAAAACAAACAAGGCTAATGGAAATAACAAACACAATCCAAGACTTGAGAGTGGAATTCCATCAGGCGATAGAATCACTGAAAATGGCCCAAGCTGAAATGAAGCCAACCACAGAGATCAAATCTTCAACCGGATCATAAGGAAAAACTTCCCCAAACTAAGGAAAAACACACCCATACAAATACAAGAAACACACAGAACACAGAATAGACAAGACCAGAAAATAAAATCTCCACATTTCATAGTTAAAACATTAAACACACATTAAAAGGAAAGTGCATTGAAAGCTTCCAGAGAAGGGGAAGATAGAAGGGAGAAATGCTGGGATTATTTTATATTTATGTATGCATATATGTGAAATATACTATACAATATATGTGTGTGTTTTAAATGTCTATTATATGCATGTGATTATATCATATCAGAAACAGGAATGATCGCGTAAGGGGGGATGGGTGGAAGAAGAGAACGCAGAGGAAAATGGCTGGAATGGGGAGCTTCTGGGGGAGGCCACGTGGAAACCTCGTGCAGTGGACTATTCCTGGAAGGTGATCTTTGTAATGAGGGATACAGATTCTCATCTGGCCATCTCATGTAACCAGGCAAGGCTTCCAGTGGCGGGGCTGAGTTGAATTCAGTTGCGTTGCTAGCCTACAGGGTCCAGAGGAGATTTACAAACAATCCAGGCTGATGCTGGGACAGAGGGCTGCTCTCCTCAAACTGAAAATGGGGCCCCGTTTCCAAGGAGAACATCTGCACGGCTCATTGAATGTGGATAAGCTGAGCAGACGCCTGTTTGGAGTCTTCATGCCTGTGTTCTAGTTTCTTTGGTAAGGAAAGGTTCTTTGCAGGCTACCAACAGAGAAACATGGACACAAAGCCAGCCACAAAACCTTTGAAATGTGCTCTGCCTACAAGATGCATAACTTATAGGAGTGGCCAACCAATATCTGAATTAACTTGAGGCCCTCTCCACAACAGGTAGCCCATGCCTAACACTGCTTGGATGGCCAGGAATTGGGAGACTGGATAGCCCAGAGACCTAGAATAGAACCAAACATAACTGGTTTTAACACAAATCAATGAAATTATTCCTAATGATATTCTGCTATATTCATAGATGGGTTCCTTGCCCAGTTGTCATCAGAGAGCAGATGGGAGTGGATACAGAAATCTACAGCCAATTATGTGGACAGAGAGTCTAATTCACAGTTCTCCATAAGATCCCTCCTCTTGGAGCTCAGGCAATCCTGTGGAAGAGGAGGAGGAAAGATTAAGGGGTCCAAGGGGATGGAGGACACCAGGAAAACACAACTCACTGAATCAACTAAGCAAGGTGTGTTTGGGCTCACAGAGACTGAAGTAACAAACATGGGACCTGCATGAAGCTTCACCAGGTTCTCTCTATATATGTTCTGGCTATTAGGTTGGCATTTTCGTGGGACTCCTAACTGTGGAGACAGGTGTGTCTCTGACTCTTTTGCCTGTTCTTGGGATCCTTTTCCTCATCTTGGCTGCCTTATCCATCTTCTGTGTGAGGGCTTCTGCCTTGTCTTGCTGCATTTTGTTCCGTCCTGTTTGGTGGTTGTCTCTTGGAGGGCCTGCTTCTTTCTCATAGGAAATGGAGGGAGAGGGGATCTGGGAGGGAGGAAAGGGGGAAGGAAGGTGAGATGAGCAGAGGAAGGGGAAACTGTGGTTGAGGTGTGTCTTAGTCAGGGTTTCTATTCCTGCACAAACATCATGACCAAGAAGCAAGTTGGGGAAGAAAGGGTTTATTCGGCTTACACTTCCATACTGCTGTTCATCACCAAGGAAGTCAGGATTGGAACTCAAGCAGGTCAGAAAGCAGGAGATGATGCAGAAGCCATGGAGGGATGTTCTTTACTGGCTTGCTTCTCCTGGCTTGCTCAGCCTACTCTCTTATAGAACCCAGGAATGCCAGCCCAGAGATGGTCCCACCCACAAGGGGCCCTTGATCACTAATTGAGAAAATGCCTCACAGCTAGATCTCATGGAGGCATTTCCCCAACTGAAGTTCCTGTCTCTGTGATAACCCAGCTGTGTCAAGTTGACACAAAAACTAGCCAGTACAAGGTGAATGATATGAGAGAAGAATCCAACTTCAATTTTAAAAAATGTAAATCAGGGAAAAACATCTCCAAGAGAAGAAGGAAAGTGGAGAGACAAAGATGACAATTATATTATCTCGAATTTTTAAAATTTTAAGAAATTAACATTTTTTTTAAAGAAAAGAAAAAGATAGGCCAACCTTTTCAAGAGACTGGATCTGAAAGAGTAAGATACTTAGATTATGACTACTTTGTGAATTCCAGCCCTTTCTTTTGATAGCTCTTCTCAGCAGTTTGGTCCTATTTTGTTTGCGCGTCTATTTATACTTACACAACCCTAAGTGATATTTCTGGATCTTGATCTACCTGGTATAATGTGAAATGGAAATTACACTGGGCTGTCCAAAGGATACAGAAAGGTCATGACACTCATTAAAAATATAGGATCGCCATGTTTTGTTTAAAAAAAATCTATAAAACATACTTTGGGGACAACCAAGGAAATAACTATAAATATGTACCAATAGTATAAATTAGGAAGTTATTGTTTGTTGTGTTAATCATCTAGCTCCAGATGACAATAACAAACACTGAGACCACCAGCCTACAAAGAACAGAGGGTATTTGGACTCACTGTCTTGGAAGTTCTAGTCCACGATTAAGGTTGGCCCTGTTTTGAGTCTGTAATGGGATAATGTATTATGGTAATGCATAATGGGACCAAATAGCTTGTGTGGACAGTGTGATCACTAATCTTGACTATTTACCTGGTGGGAGTTAGAATCACCAATGAGATAACTCTCTGGGCATTTCTGTAAGGAGTTACTTAAATTGGGTAGAAAACCCCACCCTAAATGTGGTCTTTGTAGGCAAGAGCCTCGGAGGGAACTAGCAGGAGACACTGGGCTGAACACAAGGATTCGATTGATTTCTACTTCCTGACATTGACTGCAGTAGCCACCTCTTCCTCCTGACAAGATGGACTATACCTCCCTGCCTGTAACTATAAATCAAAATAAACTTCTCTTTCCTTAAGTTGCTTCTATACGGCATTGTATTACAGCAACAAGACAAGCAACTAACACAGCCAAGAAGGAATACAGCCAAGATGGGCTAGGATCATGCCATGCCTAACCAGGACACACACCAATGACCTAAAGACTTCCCGCCCCCACCAAGCCTTATAGGAAATGCTCTTAAAATCCCAGCACCTCCCAACAGAACCTGGGGACCAAGTTTATAACGCATTCTTTAGGAAACATTTTATATGGGAAATACAGCAGTCTATGAGTGTCCCCAATGGGTTAGGTTATCATTTGTATTTGAGTGTCTATTTTTCGTTATTTACCCATAATCCTGATTTTTTTTTTTAAAAAAGCCTTTTTGGATGCTGGGCATGGTGGCTCATTACTGTCACTCCAGTACTGGGGAAGTTGAGGCAAGAAGATCACAAGTTCAGACTGAGACAGTGGATTCCAGAAGAACATGAACTAAGTCTCACAACAACCTTTGGGAATTGTAGTGTCATACTAGATACATCTTGGAGTAAATTTAGCTGCTAAATATAGTGTCTTTGAAGTCATTTAAAATTTTTCACCTACTTTTAAATCAGAACATTTAAGTATCCTACAGAAATATTCTGTTTTCCACCACTGTATTTCATTCTCTTTCCTGTGGGAAAATGAGAAGTTAGGTGGGGTTCCTCCAGCTCTTAGCTGACACTTTAAAATATAAGTTTATTCCAAGAAATATAGACTAAAACTTCTAGACCTCATTCTGCTCTCAAGAGCCTGTGAAGCCAGACAGCACACAACCACACAGAAAAACCCTACGTGCCATTCAAGACCCACCCCAGTTGTCACTCGATAGCTCTTCTAGGCACAATTACTCGCTTGGCTAAGTAGGCTCTGGCATTTTGTTTATGCCTTTGTAACAATGGCCACTGTGGGAATTTACACATGCATCTGTCTTCTCCATAGGTTCTTCCATGCCTTATTAATCATATGCTGTGACTAATAGCAAGTATACAATAAATCTTGTGAATGAAAGAATAAACAAGTGAACAGATAAATAAATACTTGGCTTGGGGTTTATGTAAGGCTTAATGGCTTGCAAAACCAGGGCATCATCAGCTCCCTTCAGATCCTAAGGTTCAGATGCTAATGCCACACAGCAGCTACTGCTTCTTAGATTAAACCCAAGAACTTGAGAGGTTATTTAAAGCTTAAGGATTTTTTCCCTAACAATTTTCACTTTTTTTTTTTTGCACAACCTGAAAAACTTAGAATGCTAATAACCATCCAGAATATCTGCCAAACACTCTGATGTAGCAGTTTTTCTTCCTTCTTTTCCAGGTTCGTACTTCACTACCAAGAAGAACAAAGTGCATGGATCACTGAGGGTGAGTGAAGCAAAGAGAATTTTATTTATTTGGAGTGACAACCCAATAACGAAAAGCTGTCTGCACGATATCAGTGGAAATGAATGGCAAGCCAGAGCAGTAACAAGAAGAGAGCAAAACATCAGAGCTGTTTATATAGGCTCAAGGGAGGCTCTGGTTGGCTGGGTATGAAAAGATAAGGTAATGTCCTACCTAGTTAGAGTTTCTATTACTGTGATAAACACCATGACCAAAGCAACTTAAGGAGGAAATGGTTTGTCTGGCTTACATGTCCCAGTCACAGTCCATCTTAGATGAAGCTAAAGCAGGAAATTGGAGGCAGAGACCAAAGCAGAATGCTGTCTAGAGGCTTACTCCACTTGGTTTGTTTTATACCCAAACCAACTGCCAGGGATGGTCCCATCCACAGGGTCTCCTTTCGTCTCTTATTGGCCCTTCCACGTCAACCATTAATTGAGACAACGCCCCTTAGATTTGCCTATGGGCCAGTTAGGTGGAATGTGTTTTAGTTGGCGTTTTATTACTGTGAAGAGACACCCTGACCACAGCAACTCTTATTAAGGAAAACGTTCAAATGGGGATAGCTTATAGTTTCAGAGGTTTAGTACATTATCATCGCGATGGGAGCATGACAGCATGTAGGTAAACATGGTGCTAAAAAGAGGAGCTTTCCATCTTGATCCATAGGCAGCAGAAAGAAACTGACTTGAGCTTCACTGGGCATAGCTTGTGCATTTAAGACTTCAAAACCCACTTCCACAGTGACACACTTCTTCCAACAAGGCCACACCTACTTCAGTAAGGCCACACCTTCTAACAGCGCCACTCCCTATGGCCAAGCATTTAAATACATGAGTCTGTGGGGGCAATTCTTCTTTTATTTTCTAATTTTTATTAGATATTTTCTTCACTTACATTTCAAATGTTATCTCGAAAGACCCCTAAACCCTCTCCAATCCCCCGCCCTGCTTCCCTACCCACCCACTCCCACATCTTGGCCCTGGCGTTCCCCTGTACTGGGGCATATAAAGTTTGCATGACCAAGGGGCCTCTCTTCCCAATGATGGCCAACTAGGCCATCTTCTGCTACATATGCAGCTAGAGACATGAGCTCTGGGGGTACTAGTTAGTTCATATTGTTCTTCCATCTATAGGTTTGGAGACCCCTTCAGCTCTTTGGGTACTTTCTCTAGCTCCTCCCTTGGGAACCTTGTGCTCTATCTAATAGCTGACTGTGAACATCCACTTCTGTGTTTGCCAGGCACTGGTATAGCCTCACACGAGACAGCTATATCCGGGCCCTTTCAGCAATATCTTGCTGGCATATGCAATAGTGTCTGCATTTGGTGGCTGATTATGGGATGGATCTCCGGCTGCAGCAGTCACTTGTTGGTCTATCCTTTTGATTCAGCTCCACACTTGATCTCTGTAACTCCTTCAATGTGTGCTTTGTTCCTAATTCTAAGAAGGGGCGAAGTGTCCACACTTTGATCTTCATTCTTCTTGAGTTTCATGTGTTTAGCAAATTGTATCTTGGGTAATCTAGATTTCTGGGCTAATATCCACTTATCAGTGAGTACATGTTATGTGAGTTCTTTTGTGATTGGGTTACCTCACTCAGGATGATACCCTCCAGATTCATCCATTTGCCTAGGAATTTCATAAATTCATTGTTTTTAATAGCTGAGTAGTATTCCATTGTGTAAATGTACCATAATTTCTGTATCCATTCCTCTGTTGAGGAACACCTGGGTTCTTTCCAGCTTCTGGCTATTATAAATAAGGCTGCTATGAACATAGTGGAGCATGTGTTCTTATTACCAGTTGGAACATCTTCTGGATATATGCCCAGGAGAGGTATTGTAGGATCCTCTGGTAGTACTATGTCCAATTTTCTGAGGAACCGCCAGACTGATTTCCAGAGTGGCTGTACAAGCTTGCAGTCTGTGGGGGCAATTCTTATTTTAAAAAAATCACACACACACACACAGGGGGATTTTCTCAATTTATCGTCTCTCTTTCCAGATCCTCCTTACTTGTTACTGAGTTGACAAGATGAACCTGTATAAATAAAAGTTAAGAATTAATCAGAAGATAGCCTACCAGATGGGGGTAGTGTTAGGGGCAGGGACACCAAAAGGGATCTTGACTCCATCTGAAGACTGTTGCCTTTGCTAGTTCAGTATCAGTGGGTACTCAACTGTCTGGACCACAAGGTGAAAACAGTAGGCACCCAGTAGTTTTGAAGTCCCTTTTTCCATTGACTGCCATCACGGTAAGGGTGCAGAGAGAGCCCTCTACTTCTGTCACTTGCAAAGGATAATAAAACCATGGTGCCCATATAATACCCAACAGTCAGGCATGGTAACCTGCTAAATTCAGAAAATTCCATCTAGAAAGGGAGCATTATTTTTTTTTTACAGCACCAGCACTTGTACCCAGGTCTAGAAGGGCTATAGGTGTGCTAACATTTCACACTCATTGAAAACTTATAACTACATAGACAAATTAGTGAGTCATCTGCAAATAGAAATTGAAGCTATGTGACTCCTTAGGGAGCTATTTGGTGAGATTGTCATGGAGCTGAGACTAGAACTAATGAAATCCCAAACTTCATGCTAAATGAGTACAGAAAAGAAAGAGATAAAGGTAAATAAAACGTAAATATGAACAAACATTAAGCACTGTGAATTCACTGCTGACTGATGGGGAAGTTGTCTGAGGCATAAATGGAAGCAGGTGCCTAAGCTCATTTAAAATTTTTGTAGGCAGTAAATAGAAGGATTGTGTTTCATGATTCATTCAGTCAGTATGGTGGTTTGAAAGAAAATGTCTTCTAGAAGCTCATAAGGAGTGGTACTATTAGGAGGTGTGGCCTTGCTGAAGTCGGTGTGGCTTTGTTGGAGGAAGCATGTCACTAGAGGATGGGCTTTGAGGTCTCAGATGCTCAAGACAGGACCAGTATAGCAGTCTCTTCCTGTTGCCTACAGATCCAGATGTAGAACTCTCGGCTCCTTCAGCACCATATCTACCTGCAAAACACTATGCTTCCCACCATAATGATAATGAACTAAACCCCTGAAGCTCTAAGCCAGCCTTAATTAAATGTTTTAGTTTATAGTTACCATGATCATGCTGTCTCTTGACAGCAACAGAAAACCTAAGACAGTCAGTAGTCTATAGATTAGAGAATTGAGATCATTGATACTTAAGAACTATTATTGACATGTGTGTGTGTCAAAGGTTTTTTGTTTTTATGTCCCACATTTCTTTTGTGTTCTTTTCCTATGTTTTTTGTTTTGTTTTTGGTTTGTTGTTGTTGATGATGATTTTTTTTCATGTTACTTGCTTATTTGGCCTAGATCCTCTATGTATTCATTTGTAAGATCTGATTTTCTCTTTTGCTTGGTTCATTCTACTTGTAAGTCTTTCTTTGAAATTCCTACTTGTGCTATTGGGTTTTTCAATCCCATCTTCATCCAGCTTGAGTCCTCTTCAGTATTTCTAGCTCCCAATTGAATTTGATTCCAAAGTCTTAGGTTGTCTTTGTCATTTCCACAAGCCTTCTCTTTGTGTTTTCTTTTTTTTTTTTTTTTTTTTTAAGATTTATTTATTGTTATATGTAAGTACACTGACGCTGTCTTCAGACACACCAGAAGAGGGCACCAGATCTCATTACGGATGGTTGTGAGCCACCATGTGGTTGCTGGGATTTGAACTCAGGACCTTCAGAAGAGCAGTCGGTGCTCTTAACCACTGAGCCATCTCTCCAGCCCTCTTTGTGTTTTCTTATGCATCACCCAGACCTTTATTCTTCTCAAATGTTTTCTTCTTGATTTCATGAGCTGGGTTTTTTTTGGTGTCTTTTTAAATTCCTTGAAAATTTCAAAGAAGTTTATGATTAATCTTTTAACTTCTGTGTCCTAGAGTAGATCTAGGTAATTCTCATTGGCAAGCATTTCTAAAGGTCTAGTAGTTTTAGGAATTTAAAAAGTGGCTTGATCTTTTTCTATTGCTGGTATTCCTAGTATCAGAACTGGACATGCGGACTTTCTTTGTTAGTTATGAATTTTTTATGGACAGAGAAAGTCAGGGAAGAAGAGATGTTAGAGCAATCTGGGTCTAGAGGTTAGATATGGCTTGGATGGAATGAAATCTTGGCAGAGGGAACCAGGCTAGTATACAGGATGTGCTTCTTGTTCCAAACCAGGAGTCTGGGGATAGGTAGGTCTAAGTGGAAAGGTTGGATATAAGGATAGAGAGTCCTATGGTTTGATAGATACATAGTGAAGATACCAGCTTAAGCTAGAGCTCCTTGCAGTGAAGTCAGGGAAGGACAGATTAGGATAGTAGATTGGTTGTAAGGCCCAGACTAAATGTGGTAGATGAAGAAAAGAGTGTGGATGAAGAGGTCAGAGTTACTGACCAGGCTAGGTTCTGGAGAAGGATGTTGAAAGTCTGGGTATCAAGTTGGGTGGTGGAGGGAACACAAAGGGCCCCATGGGTGGATCCACTAGGGCATATCTTGGCAGAAGTCTGAATGATGGATATGGTCTAGGAGAGTGGGTAAGACTAGGCTAGGGTAAAAGATTTGGGATCCTGTGGAAACCTAGAGGTTGGCTGCTGCAAGGCACAGGTAATTAAGCTAGGCTGAGGCACTGGGCTATGGAATCTAGTCTAGTTCTGGTAGGTTGCAGAAAAACAAGTATCAGGTATTGGGTTACTCAACAGGCTAAATCATTCAAGGAAGTTCTGAGAAATCTATGTGTGCAATCTGTGTAAGCACTTTAAAGTATGTATATGGACAGGCAACAGACAGATGTAGCAAGCACACTGTTACTGAGCAACATCTCAGTCCAATTAACTTATTAACTTCACATTACTTTTATAAGTGACTTGGTGCCTGTTAATTTGGAAATATGGCTGACTGCCTTTTAAAAAATAATCCATATATATATATATATATATATATATATATATATATATATATATATATATATATTTGAGACAGGGTTTCTCTTTGTGGTCTTGGCTATCCTAGAACTCACTCTTAAGTCAGGCTGGCTTCCAACCCAGAGATCCACCTGCCTCTGCCTCCAAGTGACGGGATTAAAAGTATGCATCACAACTGCTCTTCTCATTTGTAGGATTTCTAAGATTAATCTTTGATAAAGTTCCTAGTGACTGTAGCAACATATTTTTCTACATTATGTTCCCAGGCTTTTGCATTTTGTTGAGTTTCTGATGGCAGTTGGTTTCAAATTTTGTTATCTTAGACTAATGTAGGGTCTGATGTCAGGTTAGGGACATTTCCCATTCTCTGCTTTTGTGTATTTTTTTTTTTTTTTTTGATATGGTGTTTTCTTCTGTTGCTCAAGTTAGCCTTAAATTCCTAAGTCGTAGTAAACCTAAACGACCAATATGCAAATGGGCTGAAGTCTTAAGCAAATGTTGCTATACCTGACTAAAAGACCCCTGTGTATAGTGTCTCATTTGAATGTGGTCACAAATATAGAGGGAGGTCTGACGCCTGTTTCAGAGTTTCCCCCAACCCATCATTTTTCATGGTGACGTTTTTGGAGTAAATTAAAGACATCACAATATCCTGAGTATAATGCTTTGACATGTACCACTAATAAGTTGAAAAAAAACTTATTTTTTTGTAGCTAAAATAAGATACCTAGCTGACTATGAATGTGAACCTTTTTCTCACATATTTACTCCCACATTTAATTATTCTCCCAATTTTCTCCTTCTTTATAGATGTTTGTCCCAAATAGGTTTCTCAGCTGGAGAAAGGGATTTGAAAATAACTATACCAAGATACCTCCAAATAATATATTACCTTAGAAAAATAGTTGTCCTTCTAATTGAATATCTTTATGTACTAACTATAAAGCAACATTTTGAGGATTTTGCACACTGATTTCCCCCGTGGTTGAACCAGTTTTCACTCCCACCAACAGTGAATAAGTGTTCGCCCTTCCTTCACATCCACGAAGTATTTGTTACCATTGGTTTGGAGCTTCATTTTATCTTAGTCAGGCTGACTGCTGTAAGATGAAATCTCAGCGTGCTTTTAGTTTGTATTTCCCTTGAGAACGCTTTGTTTAATTCCATGCTCTAATTCTTAATTTTCAATTTATTTTCTTGGTGATTGGTGTTTTTTACTTCTTTGTACATTCTAGGTACTTACCCTCTGTCAGATGTAGAGCTGCCAGGGAATGTTCCCATCCTGCAGACTGCCTCTTTAGCATAATGTTGTTGCCTTTGCCTGTGCACAAGGGTTTGAGTATCATGAGGTCCCATTTATCAGTTGATGGCTTTAATGCCTGCAATAACTAGGGTCCTATTCCGAAAGGTTTTTCTATGCCTGTAAGCTGAAGTGTATTCCTTACTTTTTCTTGCATTAAATTCAGAGTATCAGGTCTATGTTGGGGTCCTTGATCCATTTGGAGTTGAGTTTTGTGCAGGGTGAAAGATGAGGCTCTTGTTTTATTTTCTTATTCATGTAGCTGTCTAGTTTAATTAACTCCATTTATTGAAGATGCAATTTTTTTCTCCAATGTAAATTGTTGGCCTCTCCATCAAAAACTAAGTGGCTATAGGAGCCTCAGCTCATATCTAGGTCCTAAATTCTACTTAAGTGCTCAATGTTCCTGTTTGTATGACAGTACCATGCTCTGAAGTACAGCTTGAAATCAAGGATGGTGATTCCTCCAGCAGTATTATTATTGCCCAGGACTGGTTTGGCTATCCTGGGTCTTTTTATGTCCTGTAGCTTTCACCTCTGTGGAAATTCCTCTAGGCTAGGGTCCGGTGGGGATCAGGAGAATTTGGAGAGGGTTATCACATGGTACCTGATGTTTTGCTCTAGGGACAGGGTGTATCTACTAAAGTCTTGAGATTTTCCTTGAGCATATGAACCTCAGGTTTTTCTATGGTAAATCAAGGATGTTGATAGAGTCTCCCTCACATACAAAGCACATTGAAGTAACATGAGCTACTTCCACCTTCACTGTTACTTCTTCCTTTGCTGCGTCTTGACTAGTGATACGAATACATATGTTAAGGGAGAATCAGCCTTGGAGATTAAGAACCATAATCTGGCTCTGCAATGCATTTTTGTTTTCAATTCCCACTCTCAGCAATCTCTACTGACATGGGATTGGGATGGAAAGCCTCTGAAGAAACATATACTGAGATAGAGTTTGGAGTGAAAAATATTCATTCCTGATCAATACCTGTGAAAGGAAGAAGGGAACAAGATGACTGAAGAAAGCAGTCATCCTGTTTGCATGTGAAGGTTTCCTGGAGAGGGAAACAGTCTCCACTAAAATCAAGAGTCCTGAGGAATCCCTAGCTGAGGGTGAAATGCCAGACAGGCTCATCAAAGATTCTGCTAACAGGCAGGGAAGTCTGTGTGACTATGACCCATCAGAACTGTCCCATGCTGGGAAGGTGGCTAGAGATTTATGCCTCTGTCCCTATCATTCATGGGAAAACTGTGACCTTGGGCTAAACAGTTGAGACAAAGGCCTGAAGGAGATGACAGATGAAGGTGTGGAGGTGACTAACACAAAGTCCTTTCAAGGAGGCTTGGCAGTCCATCTCTGTGTCTATTACAAGTATTGTTGAGTGTTTTTTTTTTTTTCATCTGAACATTTGGAATAAGAATGGTTATGTCTGATGGTAATGTTTTGAGAGGTAAATAAGTTAATGTATGTACAATGATTAGAGCGGTGAGTACCACGTAAGCTCCTATTAGCTCTTGCACCAGGTCAAGTACCACACTTTCTTCTGGCAACTGACACCTCCTGAAATTCTTAATCTTTGATAGCCTTTATCCAGCCATTAGACTAGCACTCATCCTTACTTCACTGCGGTTGTAATACAGAGCTCTGGCTGTTTAATCTGAATGAATTTGGTTGAAAGTTTGTTTCTTTTCTTTTCTTCTTTCGTTTTGTTGTCTAAGAATGGAGCCCCAAGCCTTTCCCATGCTAGGTAAGTATTCTTCTACTGAGTCCCAAATACTGGAGGTTTGATTACCGGGGTAGGCAGATCTTCCATCTCAGACTACATGTTTATTTTGTTAGTTTTTCTTCTGAGTTAGTAGCCTGCTCGCCACCTTATGTGCATCCCTTTGCCTAACAGAAAATGGGAAATATTAAATGAGGATAAAAGTGATACAAGCAGAAGGAAGCATGCTTTAGATAAAAGCAGCTTACAAATGTACACACACACACACATACACACACACACACACACACACACACACACACTTAAGGGTGACAATTTGGAAGCAAAAAGGAAAGTATAAATGCAGAATTGTTATAGATAATTTTTAGCCAGAGCAATTTCTGTGATTGTGAAGCTGGTGAAGTATCTAACCCTTGACCTGCCGTTGCGTTCCTGTAAAATAAGCTCTGATGTGTGATTCTGCTTCATAACAACTGGCTTTGGTTATTGCTATGTCCTGAAGAAGCTGGAGTTACAAAAAGCCGTGTGAGTTTCTTTATCAGCAACATCAGGAAAGAGTGCTAGGTGACATTTTGAATTTGACTGTGTCATCATGCAAATATTTCCCTGCCCCAAGAGCTAGACACAAATTACTTTTTATAGTAGTTCTGGGCTTTCATCTACTCAAGAGGGAAGTATGAGGTAGCAAGTTCCAAATGCTATTTACCTGCATGATGACCCTCTGTGTCATCTAAACAGACGCTGTTTAGAACCCGGCTGTTGGTTATTTACCTCCTCATCTCCTCAGCAGAGCTAAAACAAACACGCACACAACTGAAGCAAAAGGGCAAAATTAGATGCCATTTAAAAATACTTAGATCTTGCACTGGAGAGATAGCTCAGCAGTTAAGAACACTTGGCTCCCCCCCCCCCCCCCCCCCCCCGAGGATCTAGGTTCAGTTTCCAGCATCCATATAACAGATCACAACTATTTCACCGGATCTGATGCACATATATCCACAAAGGCAAAATACTCACACACACAAAGCAAAATAAAATAAACAAACTTTTTAATGCTTACATCTTATTCAGCCTGCTTTTCTGTTGAATTTTCCATGTATTATCTGCTTGCTAAGTTCCCTTGCCTGAACTGTTGGCACACAGGGGCAATTTTATACTCTAAGTCCAGTATTCCTTGGACACTGGACCAATGCAGTTGGCTCATTCACTTCGCTGCAATGCTTCTCCCACCTTTTGCTGGTCTGAAGACGATTGTGCAATGATGCAGAAATGGATACAAGCATAGCTCCTTCTCCGGCACTGCCTCTCGCTTCTCCAAAGAAGCAGCAAAGGCCGCTTTATCTCACCTCAGTTCCTTTATAATTTCATAATTATCATGGTAGAGATCTGAAGGACTTCCTTTTTCCACTGTGGAGAAAGTAACTAGCACTTTTCTGGTCTTTTGTCTTTTCTTTTCAAGATAGAGTTTCAAGCAGCCCAGGCTGGCCTGAAAGTTTCTCCTGAGTGCGCCTCCCGGATACTGGATCACGGGCATTCACCGTCATGCTGAAAGTCAAAACCAGGGCTTCAAGCATGCTAGGCAAGCACCAACTGATCCACATCCCCAGCCACTGGTTGATATTTTGACAGCTCCAGAGAGGACCTTGGTCTAGCTGGGGGTTGGATGAGGGGAACCTCTAGAGAGTCCCAGAGACCTTAGGTGGAGGAGGCTCCTGGGACTCAATGTGGATAGCCTTAGCCAAAATACCCAACAGTGGGGAGAGAGAACCTAAAGAGACCACCTCCAGTAGTCAGATAGGACCCCCAGTGGAGGGATAAGGAAATCAACCCACCTATAAAACTTTTGACCCAAAACTGCGCCTGTCTAAAAAACAAAACAGGCGGGGACAAAACTGGAAGGAATGGCCATCCAGTGACAAGCCCGTTAAGAATCCATCCCATGGACGGGCGCCAAACCCTGACATTTTGTTACTTACGCTGTGTTGTCCTTGCAGACAGGAGCCTAGTATGCCCCACCAGTAACCTTAACCATAAATGGTTCTGAACTGCCTGTTCCAGGAATGGCAATCATGTCTTTGTTTCAAAAAGTTGTGTATAACCATCTTGCAACCCTACTTTTGTTTTCAAAGATTATATGACCATCTGTGACTACCTGGTTACGGCTTCCGTTTGTTTGTTTGTTTGTTTGTTTTTCGAGACAGGGTTTCTCTGTATATAGCCCTGGCTGTCCTGGAACTTACTTTGTAGACCAGGCTGGCCTCGAACTCAGAACATGTTTTGGGTTGATTTTGTTTTGTTTTGTTTTTATTTTTGTTTTTTTGAGACAGGGTTTCTCTGTGTAGCCCTGGCTGTCCTGGAACACACTCTGTAGACCAGGCTGGCCTCGAACTTAGAAATTCACACACCTCTGCCTCCCAAGTGCTGGGATTAAAGGTGTGCACCACCACTGCCCGAGGCTTCCTATTTTTATAACCGCCTTGCAATCATATCTTTGTTTCAGGAGGTCATCATGGCTAACTTGGGATGCTTATCTTCTGCTCCTGTAACCCCGCCTAGTTTTGCCCACCAAATCCCCCATTTGGAAACCCTTAGCCCTGAGCTATAAAACCTTCTTAAACCCTCCTTAGTGGAGGCAGCCTGTGTAGACAAATATAAAAAGCTTGATTTAATTAATTTAGCCATAATGATTTGGGTTGACGGTCTTTCTCCTCCCATCTTTGGGATTAACGCCTCGGCTTTGGAACTTCTTTCTTTTGTCCAGATGACCCAATTAAGTCCTGCCCTAAGGATAATTCCCCCCTCCCCCGTGTGTGTCACTCCAGGAGATGTGTGTCACAGCACCCTTTCACCTACCTGCCTATTCCCCATCCACATGAAACCACAGGATATAGTTCCTATTCTAAAATCTTATGAAATAGGCACCTGACTCAAGTTACAGACATCCACTCTGCATCTTTTCTCTAAACTCACGCAGATGACCTTGATCACAGATCCAAGCACACTATAGGCACCATTCCCTGGGGTCTTAGCCATCACATAAAGACCTGCCTATTCTTAAAGATAGCCGTTTCCACCGGGGCTCAGGACTGTGATTGCAATAGTCATGGACCAATGGGAACAGTACTGGAAACCTGACAGCAGAATCCTGATTAAGGACAGTCTGTGCAGACAGCTGAGAGAATGGCTTCAGAGAGCTGGTGGTTCTTCCCTCCCCCCTCCATCATGAGACTGGAAGATCCTCTTACTAACTGGAGGCCTTGGCCCAGACTTCTCATGTCAGGCTCACAGGAAATAAGATGACTAGGCTGGTATTTGAGCAAACTATTTGCTCAACTTTTTATAGTCAAAGAGAACTGCAGAAACAGAAAATACGTTTTGTGCTCTGTCCTTCCATGCTGCTGACAAAAAATAAGAAAGAAAGAAAGAAAGAAAGAAAGAAAGAAAGAAAGAAAGAAAGAAAGAAAGAAAGAGGAAGAAAGGAAGGAAGGAAGGAAGGAAGGAAGAAAGAAAGAAAGAAAGAAAGAAAGAAAGAAAGAAAGAAAGAAAGAGCGTAAGACTTGGGAAAATCCATCAGTATGCCTAGACTCAAATTGTATTTTGTATACTTTACCCAAAATAATACATCATCTTAGATGTACTTACACTGTGTAAGTAATGCATATTTAGTACACACAAGATGAAACTATTCATATCCCACAAAAAGAATTGGATGGGTTCAGTCTTTTCCCCTCACCCTCCCACTGTCTTCCCACTGTATTTGAAGTATAACCACTGTTAGAATAATCTGATGGTCTATTTCACATACATAAAAAATATGTTGCTTAGTGCATACAGAATTAGGTATTTTGAAATGGAATCTGTATATCTCTCTGGATGATTTGTAGACCTAGTTATCAAACATGTAAGAGGGGCAAACACTGTATCCTGGTGCTGCCAGCAGGCACTGATGAAGGGGCCATCTTCTCTCCCAGGCAAGCCATGCCTTGCACATGCCCCAGGCCACATTTCTCCTCTATCTGTGCTGTTTCCTTTTTTGTGCAGCTTCTCTTCCCACCACATCCTCAAAATGGCTCTCCATTCTGCTCTAGCATTTAACAAACAAACTAACTAAGATTCAGAGATGCTTTCTCCTCCTCATATATCCCCAGAACACATCTTCGGCCTGAAGTCAAATACAGAGTGATTGTATATTTCTTGGAAAGTCTTTTCCTCTAAGTCCTTTTGCGATAGTTTGGCAGCTTATGAAATGTGTTCCTCAGACCATCTCTGTATGTCTCTGTCACGTTCGCCAGTGATTTTCATTCTTTGTCTTTTGGTGAACTGAAACGAAGCTGCAGGAGTTCAGTCCAGAGGAGCAAACTGTGCCTCCCCGTGGAATCAAAATCCACATCCAAAGAGCAGTAGAGATCTTGTTCCCGTACCGTTCAGAGGCATTTTCGAATCATTTTCTAGAGATATTGAGTGTTGTCTGCAGAACTCAATCTGTGGGTATAATATTGCTTTATGATCTTTGATGAACCATAAACTGGAATTGTTAAAATAATTACAGATGGACAGATGCCAAATGGCAAAGCAGGGGAAAGCAGGAGTAAGCACGAGTGTTTCCTGCTGTTTCCACCCCACCATTTCGGCAAAGCAAGGCTACAATCCTCTGAATCTTCTGTTGATCTCTAAAATCCCAGGCTTCTGAGTATGGGTGACTAAAATGTCCTGATTAAAGTCATTAAAATAAATGCCAGTACTGGTGCCCAGGGAAAACTGGCAGTATCTGCTGAGAAACTCTCTGTTCCATTTTCCTAAGTCCTGGTACTCCTTAATCACATTCTGGATCTACTTGCCAAAGCAGCCTGGATTCTGTTAACAGGCAAATATCCTGGGGAAGAGGGAAAGAAGTCAGCCAGAAGTGGGTATTCTCCCAAAGGCACCCTGTGTTGGCACAAATTTCATAGGACAACTGACTGTTTCAGGCCATACTGTGGAGGGAAGCCTATTTATAGGATGTACTGGCTAGTTTTGTGTCAACTTGAAACAGCTGGAGTTATCACAGAGAAAGGAGCTTCAGTTGAGAAAAATGCCTCCATGAGATCCAACTGTAAGGCATTTTCTCAATTAGTGATCAAGGGCCCCTTGTGGGTGGAACCATCTCTGGGCTGGTAGTCTTGGGTTCTATAATAGAGCAGGCTGAGCAAGCCAGGGGAAGCAAGCCAGTAAAGAGCATCCCTCTATGGCCTCTGCATCAGCTCTTGCTTCCTGACCTGCTTGAGTTCCAGTCCTGACTTCCTTGGTGATGAACAGCTGTATGGAAGTGTAAGCTGAATAAACCCTTTCCTCCCCAACTTGCTTCTTGGTCATGATGTTTGTGCAGGGATAGAAACCTTGACTAAGACATAGAACATCAAGAAATGCCAGGTGTGGTGGCATACGACTTTAATTCTAGCACTTGGGAGGCAGAGACAGGCAGATTTCTGATTTCGAGGCCAGCCTGGTCTACAGAGTGAGTTCCAGGACAGCCAGGGCTATACAGAGAAACTCTGTCTCAAAAAACTAAAATAATAATAATAATAATAATAATAATAATAATAATAATAATAATAATACAAGAAAGAAAGAAAGAAAGAAAGAGAGAGAGAGAAAGAAAGAGAGAAAGAAAGAAAGAGAAGAAATGGAGCCTGTCCTCCATTAGGGAATCTTCACAGGCACTGTCCAGGGATCTCAAAATCTAGCCATATCCTGTAACCTGATACCACAGTTCTGCAGTCTACTGTGCTATGACCCTGCCCTTTGACCAGACCTAAGCTTGAGCAACCTGGATTTCGCTTATTTGCATGAGCCTGATTTGCATGGTTCTATTTGCATGGCAGAGATTACAAAACTGGAAGTTACCTGCCGCGTCATAGATGATCTCTTAGACTAGACAGCAGCCAAGCATGAGCGTCTTTCTTCACTCGTCAGGAATTAACTAAACACAAAGAACCTCACCCTCATAGAAAGAACTTCTCCCAAATGGAGGGGATCCATACCTGTCTCTTATCTACATGACTGCCTTTAGGTACAGGCTGTATCTTGGTTGCTATCCAGTTCTTAAATCGTGTGGATACTCAGACTATTTTTTTTTCTACTTTGTTCTAAGGAAAGATCTCATAAGTCATCCACCAACCTCTTTCCTATTACCTGTGTGGTGCTATGCTGATTTTCTAGTTGCTGATAGAAAGCACCAGAACAAGAAATAGATAGCTAGCTATTCACAAGGGTGAGTTCTAAGGCAGCAGACAGAGCCTGGTATAACATGAACCTATTTGCATGAGGGGAATAGGGCGGAAAGCATGCTGGAGAAAGAATGAAGAAATGGGACACATAGCAGCATCCTCCGTCATCCTTCAGCTCAGCTCCATATCTGAACTCTCTATGCTGCCATTTTATAAGGGAAGCCTGTAAGACGAGTTGGCCTTGGCTGCAATGCTAGGTCTCCAGGGATGACAGAGAGTGAAAGCACAGCGATGAAGCACGCATTTGTCATGCTTGGCACGGACCTAGGTGCTAAGCCAGCACCTACAAATGTCATCCCAGACAACTGCCAATAAAAGGGAAGCAGCTGGTGATTCTGAGAGACTGTGACATTGTGCAGGTAGCAGCAAAAGCCAGTAAAAATTAGGTTTGTCATTCTATAGATTCCTCTTTTACTTAATTAAGTGCCTCCATATGCCACCTCTGGGTGACAGCTTTCAGGCATTGGTTCTGGTCTACTACTATGTGCTGTGGGGATCAAAATAAGGTTATCAGGCTTTTGTGTCAAGTGCTTTTACCTGCTAAGGCAACCTCTCTGGCCTAATATTATCCTATTTATATCAACAATCTGATGACGAGAGCTAAATAAGAAAAATAAATCCTCTGAATCCTTTAGCCTCACATTAAATAAGCCTATTATTCAAGTTTCCGTTGTTCCTGCAGACAGCATAATCCATTCTTGCTAATGTAAAAGTGAAATGATGGCATTGAACAGTGTTAGCATGTACAATATCTATAAGGGACAGAGAGTCATGCTTCAAAACCACATGGCAAGAAATCATACCCACACTACAGTACTGGGACATTGCAGCAAAAAGCATGACTAGCACTTACCCTCTACCTGCACCAATAGCCCCCTGCCTGAAAGCCAATCTAGCAGCAGCTGCCCTTTCTGTGTCTCTGCCCCTGTGTGACACCTGCTTTTTCTTCTGTATTACAATCTTGCAGGACCACGTGTAATAATAAAAACCAGGCCACACACTTGTATCTTGGTTGCGAACGAGGCAGAGAAAGGAAGTCCTAGTAGATATATGCTGGAAGACGGAACTTCCGGTTTCCTTGATGAAAGCACTTCCAAGTGACGATATGATATGTGTGTACTGGGAAGACACAAACTAATCAGACAATGGATCTTTTCCAAAGCAGTGAAAGGCCGGCATGCAAATCTGCCAGTAAGAAAACTTGCCATGATTCAGTCTGGCATTATAAAGGGGCTTTCTATTACGAAACAAAGTCTTCCCAGTTGTTGCCTGGTTTTCCCCCTTGTGAGTGCCAGAGATAGGATGTCTTTCCATCACAACTCAGACTGGGAGGACATTCTCCAGTCATTAGCACACTGGAGAAGAATCACATCTTCACTTGTCACAAACTTTAGAAATGGTAGACAAATGGGGGGGGGGGTGATAACAAACCAAGCATGCTGAAACTGTGTAGTATGAAACCAAAGCTCTGCAGATGAGATCTAAGCAAATGCTGACAGGAAGCCTGAGAGCTGGGTGTGCCGTGGCTCAGGGCACAGAACTGGGTAAATCAGGCAAAGTCTGGACCTGAACCAAGACAGCAAGTTTTCCTTAAGCCAAAATCATCCAAGACAGAAATAGATTTTGGCTTACATTTTTAGACCTATACTCTGGTCATGACAACCTTAGTTACCTTGTTAAGAACTACCAAGAAAAAAGATGTCCATATGTAAACATATTTCCAAGTTGATACTTCAAATTTTGCTTTCTGGGTTTTTATTTTTCTTATTCTTTGAAACACAAATGTCTTTTTATGCCATTTGCTATTCACACTTATCCTTTTTGATATCTATTTTGTGTTGCACATGTGGATAAAGCCTCATTTATTCAATCGTTTTGCCATCATTTTATACTTTAGAAGACCAAGCAAAAAAGGACTGTATTAGTCTAGAGAGCTTTTCGTGAATATGGCCATGTTCCATCGGGTCCTATGCAGATTGCATTACACATAAAAGAAGAGTGGGCTATGAATCTGATACTGTCAGAGAGTTTGCCTACCGCAAGAGATACCTGAGGTTATCCCCTGAATCACAAACACTCAAAAAATAAACAGAATAAAACATAATGCAGGGAGAAACCAGGTCCAATCTGCTCTCAGAAACTTTATGTGGAAAGACATCAAAAGTTCTGAAATACGTTTCTAGGTGACACATCACAATACCATCTCTGTCCCTGGAGGGAGACCCAGAGTAAGGCTACCTCACAGCTGCAGTTGTCTTGAAACCTCAGTGCGCAGAGCCTGGATGAGTGGGAAGGAGAAGCAGAAAGCTGCTTATCCTCCTGTGAGCTTTTAAAAAAAGATTTGTTCTGATAAATTTAATTATGTATTTGTTCTTACAAATTTATTTTCGTTTATTTTATGTATGAGTGCTCTATCTGCATGTATACCTCCATGCCAAGTAAGGACATCAGAACTCATTACAGATGGTTGTGAGCCACCATGTGGTAGCTGGGAATTGAACTCAGGTCCTCTGAAAGAGCAGCCACTGCTCTTAATCTCTGAGCCTTCTCTCTAGCCCCCTATTGTTATAAATTTAATTATTTATGTGCACACTAAGTACATATGAGGTGGCCAAGGAGGCCAGGAGTGTCAGATGACCCGAAGCTGGAATTAGAGGTGGTTCTGCATAGCCTGATGTGGGTACTGGGAATCAAATTCAGGTCCTCTGCAAGAGTAGTATATGCTCCTAACTTTTGAGTTCTCTCTCCAGCCCTCTTATGTGGTTTTTTTCTAAGAATTATTTATGTATTTATTATGCATTATTATTCATTATTATTTATTCATCTTTCATTATATTTATTATTTATTGCTAATTAATTTATTATGTATATGAGCACATTGTAACTGTCTTCAGACACACCAAAAGAGAGCATCAAATCCTATTGCAGTTGGTTATGAACCACCATGTGGTTGCCAGGAATTGAACTCAGGACCTCTGGAAAGCAGTCAGTGCTCTTAACCACTGAGCCATTTCATCAGCCATTTTCTGTGGGTTTTTTAAAGCAGCATTTTTATTAATTCTTTGAGAACTTTATACTATATAACAACTTTTCCAGATCAACTCACATCTCTCTACTTACCCAATGTAATGCTCTTCTTTTTAAAAAGATACATGACTACGGCTGCCAGAACTTTCTGCTGTAAGCCACCCCCTGAGTGTGGTTAACGTAGCAGGAGCCACACCCTTAGAGAGAACTGACTTTCTCTGTCCCAGCAGCCACCAATTGCCAATAGCTCTTCAGCTTATCACCACTTCCCCCACCACCACCCCCTGCACTCCCCACCCCCCCATGCTGGGATTTTGTCAAAACTGAACCTGCCCAGTTCATTTCTTTCACAACCACTGTGAGTTCATTTTTGCAACTTCCCTGTTATGCTCAGAAAACACCCACTCCCTCTTACTCTTATAATCAGTCTTTTCTCCACTTCTTCCATGATGATCCCTGAGCCTTGTATAAGGGGTTGTGATGTAGATGTCCCTCTCAGAGCTGAGCGTTCTGCTTATATCTTATTCTCTGCACACTGATCAGTGTGGGAGTCTTTGTTAATCATTGTCTACTGCAAGAAGCAGCTTCTCCAATGAGGATTAAGAGATGCACTAATTTATAGGTATAAAGATGTCATTAGGAGTTGGTTTAATACTATCTCCATTTAGCAAAATGGTAGTAGTAGGTTCTCCTCTATGACCTATGACCTATGACTTATATAGCCACAGGTTGTTGGCCCTCATAACAATGCCAAGTATGGGTTCCATCTTGTGAAACAGGCCTTACATCCAATCAGAAACTGTGTGGTTATTCCGATAACATCCATGCCACTAAAGCACCAGATTGCATATCGTGCCAGGCCAGTTGTAGTTTTCAGGGTTCAAAGCTGGTAAGAGTGATGACTGCTTTTCTCTGCTAGTATAGATAGCACATTCCAGCACTGTGGAAACTCTCTAGTAGGGTGAAGCTTCTGGGCCAGTACCAGATTGATTTCTCCATGTTCTTTGATGCAAGCATACAGTGTCTTCAAATGTAGAGTCTTAGAATCAACTTTTGTAAATGGAACCCAATTAGCCAACAATTCCAAAAGAAACAATCCACTTCTGGCAGTGAGCATTTGATTTGCTAGCCTGTGGAATCCAGGAGAAGCATTCTCTCCCTGCCCCTCACTATACAGTAACCTCAGTTAGATTTTTTCTATACACGTACATATTTTATGAGACTTTGAAAGTAGTATATTTCCATGTGTTCTTTCCAAAACGTCTTTGATGTTAGACCTACCTTCCCATAGTCCCCCTCTACCCTGTTCTCCCATCGCCTACAACATTTAACCCTTCTTCTCCATTAGCTGACTCTCCTCCCATATATTACTGAATTATATCTCCCCTCCCTTAAGTCAATTCCACATTGCTCCTTACTATTTCCTGACCTCTGTGGGTATTCCAAATGAGACAGACTTTTCTAAAGATCCAGTGCTAGCATCTTCATGTGAGAGAAAATGTGTGATGTTTATGTGTGTGAGTCTAAATTGTGAGTGCTTGTTTCTGGCCCCATCCAATTACATGCAAATTTCATGATTTGTTTTTTTCTTAACAGCTGAACAATATCTCACTATGTAAATGTATTACATCTTTATTATCCTTCAGCTGACGGACATCCAGGTTGTTTCCACTTCCTGGCTGTTGTGAATAGAGCAGCAAAGAACATGGATGAGCAAGTATCTCTATAGAATCCTTTGGGTACATGCTCAAGAGTAATATAGCTCAGTCATATATAGCTCTTGGTGCTATCTTGCTAGCTTTTTGAGGAAATGCCACACTGATCTCCATACTGTCTGCATCAGTTTGCACCCCTAAGTGTCCCCATATGCATGCCAGCATTTGACCTTATTTGTTTTTTTTGTATTTGTCATTCTGATCGGAGTAAGATGAAGTCTCAGAAGATGCTAAAGTCGTTAAAAACCACTTCCCAGTCATTACATTTTGTCTCTTACAACTCTCTGTTTAGTTCCTTTTTTAACTTGGCTTGTTTTCATAATATTTTGCTTTTCTTAGTTCTTTGTACAGTCTATATACTAACTCTTTTTCACATATTTAGAGAGTAAAGTTCCCCCTCCCCATTCTGTAGGTTACTTGTTCAGAGCTTTTTAGTTTTATGAGGTTTATGTATGGATTTTGAGATGATTTATTCAATTTCTGTAAAGAATTTTGTTGGAATTTTGATAGGGATTCTTTCTATCCAACTTTGGTTTCTTTCCTTTTTATTTGTATTTTATTTAGCCCCCTTTATCACTTTTACTCCTCTTGTTCTAGTTGAGACTTCAAGCACTACATTGAATAGGTATAGAGAGAATGGACATCCTTGTCTTGTTCCTGATTTTAGTGACCATGCTCTGACTTTTCCTATGCTTAGCATGATTTAGGTATGGGCTTGTTGTATATTACCTTTATTTGTTCATTTATTTCTAGATATGTCCCCTGTATCCTTGGATTCCCCAAGGACTTTTATCATGAAGAAATGTTCGACTTTGATAAAGAATTTGTCTGCATCTAATAAGATGATCATGTGGTTTCTGCCAGTTTATTTACATTATGGATTATGTTAATTGATTTACATATGTGGAACCAACCCTGCATCTCTGGGAAAAAAAAACCAACTTGTTTTGTCATGGTAGAAAATCTTTTCGTTGTGTTTCTGAACTTGGTTTGAGAGTATTTTATTGAGAATTTTTAGATGTATGTTCATCAGAGACATGGCCTATGAGCTTAGATTTTGTTTGATCTGGTTTTGGTATTAGGCTTTCTAATTCTGGAGAGTTTGAAAAGGTTCTTTCTATTCTAGTTTAGAGAATAATTTGAGGAGTACTGATGATCTTTGAAGGTCTGGCAGAATTCTATACTGTATTTACTTGATCCTGGGCTTTTACTAATTGGAAATTTTTTTATTTAGTGCTTCTTTCTCATTAGTAGTTCAGGGTATATTTAAATTATTTACTTCATCTTGATTTCTCACATATATACATATACATTCACTTCTTTTAGATTTTCCACTGTAGTGGAATATAGACTTTTCATTCTTCTCTCATACAATACATCCCAAACACAGCCTCTTCTCCCTCCACCCTTCCAGCCCCCCAACCCCTCCCCACACCCAAATCCACTGCTCCTCTGTTTCTCTTCAGAAAAAAGCAGGCCTCCCTGGGATATCAACCAAACACAGTATAAGAAGTTACAATAAGACTAGGCACAAACACCTGCATATCAAGGCTGGATGAGGCAACCCAGAGGGTGGGGGAAAAAAAAGGCTCAAGAGCAGGCAAAGTAGTTAGAGACACCCACAATCCCACAGTTAGGAGTCCTACAAGAACACAAAACTACACAGAGCCTGGCATGGTGGCGCACGCTTTTAATCCCAAGCACTCGGGAGGCAGAGGCAGGCATATTTCTGAGTTCAAGGCCAGCCTGGTCTACAAAGTGAATTCCAGGACAGCCAGGGCTACACAGAGAAACCCTGTCTCAAAAAAACAAAAACAAAAAAAAAAACAAAAAAAACAAACAAACCAACCCCCCCCCCAAAAAAACTACACAGAAATATACACTTTTAAAGTATGTCCTTATGAGTCTTTGAATTTTCTCAGTGTCTGTTGTAGTGTCTCACTTTTCATCTCTGATTTTATTTGGGTAATATCTATCTCTCTCTCTCTCTCTCTCTCTCTCTCTCTCTCTCTCTCTCTCTCTCTCTCCAAGAATTTGTCAATCTTGTTACCATTTTCAAAGGACCTACCCTTCATTTCATTGATTGTGTTGTTCATTTCTATGTCATTAATTTTGTCTTTGATTTTGACTATATCTATCTACTGTTTTTAGGTATTGTTTGTTCTTGTTTTTCCAATTATGTATACCAGTATTTTATTAATAAAAGGTCTCTCAAATTTTTTATGTGGGCACTTAGTGATATAAATTTTCTATGACTATCTTCATTGTAACCCATAGATTTATGTATGTTGTGTTCTCATTTTCATTCAATTTTAGAAAATTTTTAAATTTTCCTTTTGATTTCTTCCTTGGCCCAATTTTCATTCATTACTGTGTTGTTTGGTTTCCTTTACACACTTTCCATTGTTTCTATTGTTGTTAAACGCAGCTCGGTTCTTTTGTGGCCAAATTGAATACAGGAAGTTATTTCAATTTTCCTACCTTTGTTGAGACCTACTTTATATTTTAATATTGGTCCATTTTGGAGAAAGTTCCATGGGTCACTGAGGAGAAAGTATATTGTTCATGTTTGGATAGAATGTTCTGTAAATGTCTGTTAGATCTATTTGATTTATGATGCCACTTAACTCCAGAGTTTCTCTATTTAGTGTTTGTCTGGATAACCTATTAGTGAGAGTGGGATTTTGAAGTCATCCACTATCACTGTGTTGGGGTCAATCGGTGATTTTAGATCTAATAATATTTCTTTTTTAAAATACTCTTTAGTGTGCTTACCCTGAGTTTAGTGCATAAATATTTAGAATTGTATCCTCTTAGTAGATTCTTTCCTTTAATGATATGAATGATCTCTATAGTCTTCTGAGTAGTTAGGGTTTAAATCATATACTGGAATATTTATATCTATTGTTTATTAGTTCCATTTTTCTTAAAATACATTTCCTGTCCTTTTACCCTAAAGTGGTGTCTGCCGTTGGTGGTGAGGGGTGTTTCTTGGAGGCAGCAAAAAGATGGATTCCATTTCCTAATCCAGTCTGTTAGTGTGTGTTTCTTTATTAGGGAATTGAAACTGTTGATATTTAAGTTATTACTTAGCAATTCTTGTTATTTTGTTGTGGATATATTTTCTTAGACTTCTTATGATTAGCCTTTATGAAATTCTTATTTATTCCATGTCACTTTTGGAATAAAGTTTAACCTTCTCTTCAGATGAAAGTATTTTGTCTAATATCCTTTGTAGCGCTATCATAGTAGTTACAAATCCCTTAAATCTGTTTTATTATGGAAAAAAATCTCCTTTTATTATAACTGATAGTTCTGCTGTGATATAGTAGTCTGTGCTATCATCTGTGTTCTTTCAGACTTGTAGAATTTCAGGCAGGCAAAACTCTTCTAGTTCCCAAAATCTCCACTGAGAAGGCAGATGATTTTCTCTGATTGCCCTGCCTTTATATGTGACTTAGCCACTAAGATATCTTTTTAGCCCCTCCATTGAATTTTTTCACTGTTAAATTTTTTACAATGTTTTACTTCAATTTGGCATTTCTTCTGAAATTCTATCTTTATTTAATTTCATTTTCATACATTGAATTGTTTTCTTTGTTTTATCCAACTGTTTATGTTTTCAGAGTCTTCATTCTGGGATTAATGCATATCTTTGAGGTCCTTGAACAAATTATATGTGTACATGAATATATTATATTATATTATATTATATTATATTATATTATATTTTCTAACTCTTTTGTGCATCCAGTAAGTCACTTTTCTCAAGTAACATTCCAGTGGGGGTACTCATTTTTGGAAGAAACTTACCACCTTGATTCTTCATACCTGGGGTTGCAGGACACATTATAGTCCCCAGTGCTGTGATGAATAGGGTGTTTGGTAAGTCAATGGGCTCTCCTCTAGATTTTGAGATTAGACTTCAGCACCCAAGGTAACAATGAGAGTAGCCTGTCTTTACATCTGTGTGTGTATATGTTTTTGAGGTCATATGTTTTACTTTGCTTTTGCAAAAAGTTCTCCTTTTGCTCCCTGTTTGTCCTACCATTCACTCTGTAGACCAGCCTGTCACTGGTTTTGCACCAATTCTACCTCTGCCTCCTAAGGGCTGAAATTTCACACATGAGCTGCCATGCAAAGCTTCCATAGGAATTGTGAAGTGTCTCGGGAAGAAACAGATGAATGCTATAGAAGTCCACACAGCTTGAATAAAAGATTGTTAGTTGGAAGCAGAGGTTATGATGTGGTTACAATAATCCAATGTAGAAAATACAGTTTCTGGATATTATAGAAGCAAGATAAATGTAACACGGCAGCCAGGTGTGGTGGCACACGCCTTTAATCCCAGCACTTGGGAGGCAGAAGCAGGCGGATTTCTGAGCTCGAGGCCAGCCTGGTCTACAAAGTGAGTTCCAGGACAGCCAGGGCTATACAGAGAAACCCTGTCTCGAAAAAAAACAACAACAACAACAAAAAAAAAAATGTAACACGGCTTTCTCCTGCTCCTCCTCCCTGAGGTAAATTACTTTCCTGTTTGTCTCTGGGATTTATCTGACACATCTTTATGCCTTTTTCTTTGAAGATCTTGCTGACTCATGGTTTCTCAGCTTCTCCTGGCTCTGAGAATCATGAAGATCTGGCACGATGTAGCAAGCCAGCTGGGCATGACCTTGCAGTTTGGCTCCTCACAGGCAAAATGACTCAGCCTCTTTGTCTCTATTCCAGATTCCTAGGAGAAAGTCTGATCAACCCAGCTTAGATCATATGTTCACCCTTGAGTTGGAGATGCTGAGACTGGTGGAGCATAATCACATGACCTGAAATCCATCCCTCCTGGAGTTATAAGCAGGGTAGAGTCTCCAAGTAGGAATGTGAGAAGGAGGGAGGGAGGGAATGTTTGGCATCTCTGAAGATGTGGGGCTGAAGGCTAAAAGAGACTTGCCTAGCTGTGGTTAAAAATAAATAAATGAATAAATAAGTCATAGGTTTAGAAAGAACAAGAGTCTGCCATTTCTTAGTCATAGAACAATATTCTTGATCTTTCAGACTCCTCATCTCATATGTAACTATGGGTCTATGACTACTGTTTGTATCTTAATAATGTCATAAGGAATGACCAATTTTAACATCAGGGATTTGGCAGGTTTCAGATGAAAAGAAGTCATTCAGCAACTCTCTCTGCTATAATATGAGTGCTGTATTATCCCCAACCTTACTATAAATATTTTTGGAAGGCAGTGACATGAGCTGGCAATGCTAAAGTTCCTAGGGTGTTGCCTGCTGCAGGGGATGACATTCTAAAAGGAGAAGAAATCTGACATTGTGCCCCAAGAGTTTGCCTGTCCAGATGTTTGAGGCTTGAAAAAAGTATAATTGTGAATAAGTGCTTTCTTTCTAACAGAATATCCCCTAGATGCTCACACCACTCCAGACTCGCTATTGGTAAACTGTCTGCTGCAAATGACAAAGGCTCTTTACTGAAATTGCTTTCTCTCTGTGCCAAATGAACATGACTAACCAACAGGGTGTGAAAGAGAGGCTGATATGGACTTGCCTGCACAGCAAGACATATTTCTCCTCCTTGAAACCCACTGTGGTGCAGAACACTTAACATTTTCCTATCAAGAAAAGAATCATTCAAGGAGAAGTCCTTTTTAAAAAGTTTCCTGTTGAGAATTTTAGTTTCCCAATACATTCAAGTTCTTCTAAAATAGCCCTTAAGCACCTACATGAACTACATGATTTATAGCCAGCATGTGTGTTTCTGGAAGTAATCTAGGCCACCTCCTACTTTCCAAGGTTAGCCTCCAAATCTTACTGTAACTCCTCTCTCTCCCTTCCCATGGTGACTTCCCTGGCAGAGGTTGGACTGCCCTTCCCCCCAGAGGCTCTTCCCTATATAATTCAGACATTTGCCCCCCCCCCACTTCTCCTCCTCCTCCTCCTCTCTATGAATGCGCTTTCTTGCCCCCCTCCCTGGTGACTTCCTTGACCTAGATCCCTGAAGCCAGTGAACTCGCCCAAGAACATCTTCCAATAACCCTGCATTTAATACAATCTAATCTGGCATGAACTGGCTCATTTCACCGGTGGAGAAATCAGTTATTGCCTTCATTCAGCCACATCCCTTGATGCCCATCATTCACTTGCCTCCTCTTTTCATATGTAAATATAACTATGTATTATTTCTAGGCTTTTACAAAGAGTTCTGTTCAAGTTTATAAATTCCTCTGTAAAAGAAGAGAAGGCACTTGGTTATAGGTAAACCACATTCTCCAATTAAAGGACCTCTAATGTACTTACAGGGGCTGGAAGGACCTGACCTTTCTTGTGTCTACCCTACAGAACTTCTAACAAACCAGGCTCTGGGCAGGATATCTACTCTTGCTATGTTTTGTCTCTATACCACTGGGAAAATACTCAAGTTATTTTTGGTGGAGTTGGGAGTGGTTTTGTTTGTTTTTAAGATTGGAATATATAGTATATAGACTATGAATTGTTTTCATCATACACTTCGTATGTTTAAAAAACAAGATTCTTATCCATTCTTTCTGTTCTAGTTTTGGCCTTAGGACTTCTATGTAGGAAACCCATCTTAGAATAAGCATTGGAGAAACCAGACTTGTTAATCACGGAGGCCATGTTCTTCAGTGGAAGAAAACAAATGATGCCTGACCACTTGGCATGCTAGAGGGACATGGTCAAACAACCTGGTGATCCTTTACTTGTTTATTAGGAACCGGCCTCTACCTGAATCCCTCAATATCCT
This sequence comes from Mus minutoides, assembly GCA_902729485.2. Lineage (NCBI taxonomy): Eukaryota > Metazoa > Chordata > Mammalia > Rodentia > Muridae > Mus > Mus minutoides. The sequence continues at coordinate 3,209,801 of LR749492.1, forward strand.
GAGTATCCTTTAGGCCCTAATCCCGCAGTGAATAGAGCACATTGCTATGAGAGAATCCCCATGTACTTTGCCCTCTCCACCAACAGAATCTAAACTTATGCTTATCACAGACCCTTTCTCTAGGCCCTTGTCCTGAGCTCTACTTATCAGCCAATAGAATTCATTCTTAATTGTAACAGTCATAGGTCACAAGTTCTACTCTGTTTAAATGTGTAAGAAAAGTAAACCAGTCTCTGGAAGGCTATGGCCCAGTGTCTACAAAGATGGTACTGTGCTAAGTTTCATCCTTCATCTCCCAGGATCATGCCTCACAGGCCATGATGCATGACACCATTATACACATACTACACAAGGATGTATCTCATCCTTTATAATGATCCTTGAGTAGTCCTTGGTACCACAATCACTCTTTCCATTGAAGGGCATTTGTGAAATTTTAACAGGCCTATGACTCTGTGTCTTAGTCAGTGTCTCTATTGCTTCAATAAAACACCATGACCAAAAAGCAAGTTGGGAAGGAAAGGGTTTACCCTCTGTCATTGGAAGAAGTCAGGACAGGAACTCAAGCAGAGCTGGAAACGAGGCAGGAGCTGATGCAGAAGCCATGGAGGGTGTTACTGGTTTTACTCCCCATGGCTTACTCAGCTTGCATTTTTATAGAACCCAGAACCACTATTCTGTGCTGTATTGCTTCCATCGATCTCTAATTGAGAAAATGCATTTCCTCAACTGAGGCATTTCCTCTCTAATGATGACAGCTTAAGTCACGTTGACACTCAAACCCAGTCAATTCACTCTTAAGGTAAATTCTTAAGTGAACTCCCTGGGTTGATGTTACACACATTTTAAATCCCCAAATGTAATGCTCAATAGCACACCAACAAGATATTTTCTATTCTTCAACTTTACAACCAGGTTTATATGAACTTATTGATTGATTTTGGTTGAGTATATATGTGTGTGTATGTGTGTGTGTGTGTCAGAGAGAGAGAGAGAGAGAGAGAGAGAGAGAGAGAGAGAGAGAGAGAGAAAGAGAGACCTTGTGTGTATGTATATGCTGTGACCCTCTATGGAGGTCAGAGGTCAACATGTAGAGTCAGTTCTTTCCTTTAACCATGCGTTTTCTCAGGATCCAATGTGGGGTATCAGGTTTGGCAAGTGCCTTTACCTGCTGCAGTATCTTGACAGACTTAACTATATTTTTTTATTATTGCCAGTCTGATAGCCCAAAAAAGTATTAGGTTTGCATTGTTATTCTAATTGCACTTATTTGAATATTAATTAAGACTTGTGTCTTTTCAGTGTTTGTTGAGCATTTCAGGCTTTCCTCTGATTATCTGATGCTTGTTTCTCCTACTCTGTTTCCTGCCTCCAGCTTTGAGTTGTATATAATCAATGCATACAACTTTAATTGGGAATACCAGAGTCAGGGATAAAGCAGAAGCTGGGGCTGGAAATTACCTCTTCTGAGCCTTTGGATTTAAGAATATAGAACCTCTAATCCCAGCACTCGGGAGGCAGAGGCAGGTGGATTTCTGAGTTCCAGGCCAGCCTGGTCTACAGAGTGAGTTCCAGGACAGCCAGGGATACACAGAGAAACCCTGTCTCAAAAAATAAAATATAGAACCTCCTTTTTGTTTGTTTTTTTGGTTGGTTGTTTGGTTGGTTATTGAATATATTGTTGTCTTATTTGTCCACAGCCCAGGCTGCCTTGAGATTCACTCAGTCTCCTGAGTGCCCCAATCATCTGTTGTACTTAGATGAGATTTCTTTTCCTTTTTTTTTTTTTTTTCTATTACTCAAGATTGAACACAGGGCCCTGTGTATATTAAGCAAGCAGTCTACCACTGAACTATATCCTTGGGATGGTCTGCATATTTAAAACCTAGAAACAAAACAAAAGTTAATGTGAAACTGGCTGAGTCAGCTACTTTCAGTTCCACACATCATAAACAAGAGAAAGTAGGTGTGCAGAAAGAAAAACCGTGATAGATCACGGAAGCAGAAGAGGCCAGGCACCGTGGCTTTGGTCCACATGGCTTTCAAGAATGCTCTACGACGCCGGGCAGTGGTGGCGCACACCTGTAATCTCAGCACTTGGGAGGCAGAGGCAGGCGGATTTCTGAGTTCAAGGCCAGCCTGGTCTACAGAGTGAGTTCCAGGACAGCCAGGGCTACACAGAGAGACACTGCCTCGAAAAAACAAAACAAAACAAAACAAAAAAAAACAAAGAATGCTCTACGTCTTTTAGTTTGGTTACATTTCTGTTAGGATAAACAGTGTCACACATTGTCCTTTATGATATGAGGAACTGGGGGATAGAGACAGTTTAGGAAGACTGTTCTGCTCTTAATTTCCCCCTTTTCCAGGCTCCTAAGAAGCCCAGGAGAGCCCTAACTAATCTGTGATTCTCAGTCTGGAAGGTGAGTGTGGTGATTTGAATGAGAATGGCCTCTGCTGGCTCTCCTGATTGAATACTCGTTCCCCACTGGGTGGAACTGCTTGGGAAGGGATTAGAAGGTGTAGCCTTGTTAGAGGAGATGTGGCACTGGGTATGCGTTGGGGTTTCAAAGGACTTCACCATTGCCACTATGTTCTCTCTCTCTCTCTCTCTCTCTCTCTCTCTCTCTCTCTCTCTCTCTCTCTCTCTCTCTCTTGGGCTTGTGGCTCAGATATAAGCTCTCAGTTGTTCTTGCAACCATGTCTTTGCCTGCCATCATGGATTCTAATTGTCTGAAATCACAAGCCCAATTAAACTTTTTAATAAGTTGCTTTGGTCACGATGTTTCATCAAAGCAATAGTAATGAATATAGGACATGAAAGCAAACATTGCACAACGGGCCGACTGCGTTGTATTAGGATTTCTATTGCTGCAACGACCAGAGAGCAAGTGGAGGAAGAAAGGGTTTATTTAGCTTACACTTCTACATTGTAGTCCATCATTGAAGGACTCCAGGACAGGGACTCAAACGGAGCAGGAACCTGGAGGCAGGGACTGTTACAGAGGCCATGGGGTGTGCCACTTACTGTCTTGCTCCCATGGCTTGCTGAGACTACTTTCTTTTTTGGGGGGGGGGAGGGTTCAAGACAGGGCTTCTGTGTATAGCCCTGGCTGTTCTGGAGCCTACTTTCTTATAGAAGCCACAACCACCTGCTTAGGGGTGGCATCACCCAAAATGGGTTCAGCTTATTGTCTTAGTTAGGGTTTCCATTGCTGTGAAGAGACACCATGACCAAAGCAACTCGAGGCTGCCTTACAGTTTCAGAGGTGTCATCTATTATCATCATGAAGGGAAGCATGGCAGCATGCAGGCAGACATGGTGCTGGAGAAGGAGCTGAGAGTTCTGCATCTGATTCAAAGGCAAGCTGAAGAGACTGGCATCAGCAGGCAGCTAGGAGGAAGCTCTCTTCCACAGTGCCCTGGGTGGAGCCTGAGCATAGGAGGAGACCTCCAAAGTCTACTCCCACTATGCCACACTTCCTCTGACAAGGCCACACCTCCTAACAGCGCCATTCCCTGTAGGTCAAGCCTATATTCAAACCATTACACCCATAAACCACTAATTAAGAATATGCCCTATAAGTAGATCTCATGGAGGCATTTTCTCAGTAGACATTCCCTCCCATAGGATGACTTAGCTTGTGTCAAATTGATGTAAAACTAGTTGGAATGCGTGTCTTTATTGCATTAGTCCTTTGATTTTATTTTCTTTCAGGATTCTTCATCCAACCATACATACAGGTAGACCTGTGCCCCACTCAGATCTTTGAAAGTCCCATCTCAGAACTTCCGGCTTTACCCTCTAGAGAAACTCTTTACTGAGCATTTACTATGTGCTTTGCATATCTCTAATTGTTGAACCCGGGTAAGGGATGTCATTGCTCAGTGGTAGATGAGGCTAAAGAGGAAATGGTAGCCTAGTAAGTTGTTCAAGAGCACTCAGCTAGAACGTGATAAAGCAGGCATCTGGTGTCTGCTGTCTGACAGCTACGTCCTTGTTTACTGGCTGGCCCAGCCAGGCTTAGAGAGTCTAGAGCTAAGAGGATATTGGTCCTGGGACTGAATTGTGGTCTTTTACTTTCAGGGCCCCTCTAATCATCACCTTCAGATCTTTATCTTTCTCAGAACAAGAGAATACTTGTACACTTATATTCTAGCAGCTGGCAGCTCTTTTGACAATCCCTCCCACACAAAGTCTATGCCAAAAGTTGGTGCTGATTCACTGAGTGCTGAAGGATCACAGGCTGTATCCAAACCATGGGTTTCTGTCACCAAAAGTGCCTCATTCACTTCTCAAGGCAGTTCCTGAAACAGGTTTCTTACTCCTTTAGGGTCTGCTTCCTTTATAATGCCAGTAAATACTCATTTGCTTCTCATTTCAGCCCTGATATGAGTTAGGCACTATAAAATCCCCATTGCACACATAAGTCAATAGAGGCTAGCTTTTTGACAAGCTCAAGGTTACAAAGCAAATAAGCGGCAGCCCAGATTCCAGTTCAAACATCAGTGATTCCTTTGAGAAGCTAACGAAGGCTAACATACCTCACAAGAAATATACACCTTTGTGATTCCTTCAACCTCTGGAGTTCATCTCGAGGACTCTGCCTACAGCCAGTCAAGTACTTTGCAGAGCAAAGCTCAGAAAACTCATTTGTCCTCCAGGTTAAGGTAAGGAAGGTTGAAGAGGGAAACAACAAAACTGAAAAAGATAGTGGCCTAGAGAGAGCGCACTACTCCCTGTCCCTGTCCCTGTCCCTGTCCCTGTCCCTGTCCCTGTCCCTGTCCCTGTCCCTGTCCCTGTTCCTGTCTGCATCTCTGTGTCTGCAATTTGGGGAGGAAAGTGTCTATTTCGTTTGCATGCTCCAGTAAAATCCCATCATTGACAGAAGCCAAGGCCAGAACTCAAGCAGGGAAGGCATCTGGAACTCGGAGCTGAAGAAGGGATAATGGAGGGAGCTGCTTACTAGCTCACTCTGTGGCTTTCTCAGCTTGCTTTCTTTTACAAGCAGGATCCCAAGCACAGGGATAGCATTGCTTGCAGTGGTGAACAGAGGCAGAGGCCCAGCCCTCCTGGCCCCCCCCATCAATCATTAATCAACAAAATGACCCCTAGACTTGCCTACAAATCAGTATAATGGAGGTAATTCCTCAATTTAAGTTCCTTCTTCCCAGATGACTCTACTTTGGGTCAAGTTGCCAAAAACGTACTATCAGAGTTCCCTCGGTGCCTTAAGATGAAAATATCCAAATGTTCTGACTCCTCTCCTAAACTAAGGAAACTCATTTGTGGGCTGACCTGGCATCAGGACGATTAGCTGCAGCTTCTGTGTACTACGACACTGCCATTCATTTGCCACAGAGACTATCGGTATGTCCTAAGCTCCAACTATTCTAGTACAGATTAGTTGAGCTGCTTTCCCCACTTAAGGAGGATCTGCAACTGATTCCAAACAGATTGTTACTGAGGCCAGAGCTGCTCCCTGCTGGGTGCTTGTCATCCTTCCAAAGATCCAGGATCCCAGTGTCCCTCCTTTGAGCTTCTGATGAGTTAAGGATGGGGTATGTGTGTGTGTGGGGGGGGGTTAAGCTTTTTAGAAACACAAAATTAAACAGCATTTCAGCCATGCACATGGCAATGTTCCTCCTCTGAGACAAGTGAGGCTCAGTTGTTATCCACATGAATAGATAGGGGTAGGACAGAGAGGGAAGAAACACTGGGGGGAAAGTTACTAATATTACCATACTACGTATCTGCCAAACTCAGTTCGTCTTAAAAGTTTTTCTTACCTCTTTTTAAAGTAGAAAGTTGTATCTAATATTTTTGACAAATTATATGTAATTACGGGATATATAGAAACATGATATATAAACAGTGTGGTATGATAGAATTAAGCCAACTAATATATCTTAAATGCTTCTCATTTTTTATGCTAAATGTAGCACATATCTAGGATCTCTCTCTCTCTCTCTCTCTCTCTCTCTCTCTCTTTTTAAGACTTACTTATTCTTTTATGTAGCAACAGTACATTGTAGCTGTCTTCAGAGACACCAGAAGAGGGCATCAGATCTCATTACAGATGGTTGTGAGCCACCATGTAGTTGCTGGGAATTGAAGCAGGGCCTTTGGAAGAGCAGTCAGTGCTCTTAACCACTGATCCATCTCTCCAGCTCACCTAGGACCTCTTTACACTCTCATTAATACCATGGAACTTACTTAAATGAGAGAGAGATAGACAGAGAGATAAGAGATAGGTAGATAGATGATAGCTAGATCGATTGATAGATAGATAGATAGATAGATAGATAGATAGGTAGATAGATAGATAGATAGATAGATAGATAGATAGATAGATAGATGATATTTTACTGTTTTAAAGATTAGAATAGATGTTTTAAATTTTCACAAAATTGTTTGAGGGGGCCAGAGAAATGACATAAACACCAAGAGCACTGGCTGCTCTCCCAAAGGATTCAGCGTTAATTCCCAGCACCCATATGGTGGCTCACAGCCATCTGTAACTCCAGTTCTGAGAGATCCTATGCCCCCTTCTGGCTTTCTTGAGTACCAGGCACATGATGCACAGTTACATATGCAGGCAAAACATCTATATTGAGAGAAAAATTTTTAAAATGTAAATCATTTAAGAATAAACAAACTTACTATCTTAATAAACATTTCATGATTTTTATTATTAAAAGTTTTAATTTCAAAACCCAAAAAAGAGTCAGTGAGAAAAATGGCTGTTTCCATAAATCTTTTTAATATCTGGCATAAGAGAAGTGAGCTGGCATCTCTGTCTGCTTCTGTACTTAATGTGTTCCCTTGGAACACAGAATACAAGAGACAATAGAGTCTTGGTATTTGATGAAGCTCCCTTTATCTGGAAGACTGTTTGAAAAGAACACACGTTGTGGACTGCTCCGTTAGATCATCAAGTACAATCAAGAATCCAGTGTTCTAGCCTTAGGAGGAAAACTCTATGGTCATGGTGTAAGGGAGACAATATCTTCAGTGTACCGATTTTAGAGACAGATACAATATATTCAGTGTACCGATTTTAGAGATAGGTTTGAATCCTAGCTTCTCTGCTTCTTATACAATAGCCTTGGGAAGACTACTGAACTACAAAACTCAGATCTAGCCTTATATAGGGAATAGTTGCTGCCTTCTTGGGCTGTTGAAAGATAAAGAATTTTTCCACACTTCACTTAGAAATAACTTTTGCCAAGGCTATGTAAGATATGTCCTGTTATCTTACATTTTTGTTTATTTTGTTCTTGTTATTGCTGGGTTTTTTTTTCTCTCAAAGACCACCTGCCTCTGCCTCCCAAGTGCTGGGATTAAAAGCATGCACACCCATGCCCAGCTTCCTCTCTGTGTGTTCTATAGCTCACTTCTTAAACTTAAATAGATATTTCAAAAGGAAAATTTATGTCCCTATTATAACAGCAAGCCACTTGTCCTATACTGAAGATGCAATGAAGAAATATTAAAAAGCCAATTGCAGGGGCGGAGGTGATGATGCAGTTGAGAGTGCCTGCTGCTCTTCCAAAGGATGCACTTTCAACTCCCAGCACCACACAATTGCTCTCAGCCATTTGGACCTCCCTCCTTCTCTGGCCTCCTCCATGGTGCCGAAACATGAAGGTAACAGCCACTTGCTGCCTTCACACCTGCCTTGCTTTTGTTCCCCTGAAGCCTACTGCAGAGGGAAGTGAGCTGGTTTTGTTGCTGTATGACCCTTAAAGGAAGGGCTACTCAATTTGGCCAGTGTTTCAGAGGATATGGCCCATGGCTACTTGGTTCCATGGTCCTAGATTTATTATGAGGCAGACCATCACAGCAACAGGAGGAGAATGTGGCAAAGAGGTCTCTCCATAGCAGTTATCAAGGAGGAAGAAAAGGGAGATAGTGGGGAAAGCCTGGTAAGATAGCCTACAGGAACACATCTCAGGTGACCGGCTTCCTTTCATCAAGCTCTATGCCCCTTCATGGTCACCCAATACTGAACCATCAAAGCTCTAATGCACTCCTTATGTTAGAATCCTCATGCTCTAATTATCCCGAGAGTTGCTCACAGACACACACAGAGGTGTGCCCACTAATCTCCTGGGGTTTCCTAAGCCAATAATGCACACCATCACACTTTACCCTCACAAGAAGCTATTAGAAAATCTTTCATAGCTGGTTGGTATTATATGGGTGCTGGTGGCACAGGCCTTTAATCCCAGTACTCGGGAGGCAGAGGCCTGAGATTTCTGAGCTTGAGGCCAGCCTGGTCTACAGTTTCCAGGACAGCTAGGGCTACATAGATAAACTTTGTCTTGCAAACAAAAACAACAGCAAAATGTCTTTTGTGACCAGCATCAAAGACTGTACTGGATGTAGCCAGAAAAGATCAGGGATTAAAAGAAAAAAAATAACATTCCCATTGATAACCAAGTTAAAAACTTCTCTGTGTGTAGTACATGCACATGTATGAACCAAACCCACAGCTAGCTCACCACTTTAGCTAGGATGTGTGCTCACCATGCCCATAGGAGCAGCTTGTCTCTCTGGCTCAGTGCTGGAGATACAGGCACGTGTAGCCACACTCCATTTTTTACCTGGATGCCAAGATGCTAGTGGTTAGAAACCCCTTCCTTTATACAAATGGACTTTATACTGTGAAGTAATTTTTCTTAAATGTTTCCTAAAATGTTATCTAATTTACTATCTGCATCTTTGGAGTTAAAAATTCTTGAAAGGAATATCCTTGCTATGAGGTTTACATACAGAGTTCAAAGCCAGCCTGGTTTCCATAGTGAGTTCCAGGAGAGTCAGGGCTTCATTGAGAGACCCGATGTGAAACAAAACACGTATAGGTTTTTGCCTACGTATATATTTGTGCACCTCATGCATGTCATGCTGGAGGAGGACTTTATGTCACAAGGGTTAATCCCAGCACTTGGGAAGCAGAGGCAGGTGGATTTCTGAGTTCAAGGCCAGCCTGGTCTACAGAGTGAGTTCCAGGACAGCCAGGGCTACACAGAGAAACCCTGTCTCGAAAAACCAAACCAAACCAAACCAAACAAACAAAAAAAAGTCTATGGGCATGAATTAAAAACTGGCTTGCGGGTCGAGAAAAAAGGACTAATTCTGCCCCAGTGTGTTCATTCTTTTCTTTTGTTTGTTTGTTTGTTTTGTTTGTTTGTTTTTTGTTATTATTATATTATATATAATAATAAACTTAAAAAAAAGAAAAAAGAAAAAGGAAAATGCATGCCTATGAACGTGACGGTTAGAGGTCCACTTAAGGTGTCTTTGTCTACTGCTCTCTACCTTATATTTTAGGTACTTCAAACTCATGGATTGACTAAACTGGCTAGCCCCAGAGACCCAGGATTCTGCCTCTCTCAACAACCTGAGGGTTCCAAGTGTGTACTGCATACCTCCATTTTCCTGTGGGTGTTGGGGGATAAGAGGTCAGGCCTTATGACTGCACAGCAAGCACTTTTCTGATTGAGCCATCTCCTAGTTTCTTGTTTATCTTCTCTCACAGCGCTGCTGGAGCACTGTAGAAGGACACAAGCAAATGAGTGTTCAGCAGTGTGCGGGAGCCTTCCCTGCTTGTTAGTATTTTCCTGTAGGATCCCTTGAGAAGCAGAAACAGCTTTCTCTGGTGTGCAAGTTCAAAAAGTGTGTGTGTGTGTGTGTGTGTGTGTGTGTGTGTGTGTGTGTGTGTGTTTCTCTCTGTGTGTAGCATGCCATTCTCAAGAAGACTCTTTGCCAGTACTGGACATTTGTGCACAGATTTTCTTGATATTGGTCCAGCCTTTTTTTTTTATTTTATTTTACTGTCTATAACAAGAGCCATGTCTTAACCATCTTAGTATCACTGAGGACTCGAAGAGGTATAATGTACACCTGAGAACTATGACAGAATGCCATCAGCACATTGGCCAGGAAGAAGGTGGCCAAGTTAACCTCGGCAGAACGTCTCAGATTTCATATGCTATCAATCAGAGCCTGGGCACCAGACACTCTTGTTAGAGTGCAGGTTTTGATGAAGTAGGACCAGGCATATGCATAGGTATGGCCAGTGCTTTAGGTCTATGGGCCACATTTTGAGGGTCAAAAAATTAAGAGAGCCAGGTATGGTGGCGCACGCCTTTAATCCCAGCACTTGGATTTCTGAGTTCAAGGCCAGCCTGGTCTACAGAGTGAGTTCCAGGACAGCCAGGGCTACACAGAGAAACCCTGTCTCGAAAAACAAAAAAACAAAACCAAAACAAAACAAAGAAAAGAAGAAGAGAAAAAGAAAAGGAAAAAAAGAAATTAAGAGAAATGAAACTAATCTGTAATCAGTTCTCTTTAAAAACTTGACACTCAAAAGGCAGAGTCCAAGGAGAAATAGGGCCTAGTGCAGCAGTCCTAGGTAATATTCTAGAGGATATAGAAACACACTTTAAAAATATTTACTGTTGACCACTTGCTACATATATATTATGTTTCCCAACGTTTAAATGAATGTATCTTCTTCTCTTAAAGTTGTGTTTGAGGCCTAGGTCCAGGGTGTTGAGCACACCTTTTTGGCTTTATGAGTTTGGGTAATGGCTTTAACTCTTAACTCATAGTTAGACTATTCAACTTAGCATGAGCCACCAGTAAGATGTGACTTCTGCTTTGTAGAATTTTATTAGGATGGACTGGGAACACCCCTGAGTCATGGTGGGATCTCTGTGAGCACTGTTTACTCCCCTCAGGTGTTGCCAGGAAAGGTTCTAAGTCATATATTTAAGGAGGGCAGAGAAGCACACACCTTGCTCCCCAGCCTCGGTGATTTAAAGCTGCATACTTCCTTGAGTGGAGAACAGTGACTTTTCATCTTACCAGCCTCAGTGTTTGCAAACAGTGTTTAAGACACTGGCTAGTCCTGCATAATTAAAACAAAGATTATTCTGCATTTAAAATAGTTTTTAGGTGCACCCACACTTCACGTCCCAAAATAAGTTGCCATGACAGCCATTTAATTAATCTGATCATGAACATCTCTTGAGCCCCAAAAGGTAGGGTGGATCTTAGGAGCTAGAAATCAGACCGTACTTCTGACACTCATTATCCCTGAAATACTCAGAGAACCTTCAGGTCAGACTGCTTGATGTTCTTTTTTTTTTATTTTTATTTTTTTTTGGTTTTTCGAGACAGGGTTTCTCTGTATAGCCCTGGCTGTCCTGGAACTCACTTTGTAAACCAGGCTGGCCTCGAACTCAGAAATCCGCCTGCCTCTGCCTCCCGAGTGCTGGGATTAAAGGCGTGCGCCACGACACCTGGCTTGATGTTCTTTTCAATAAATAAATGTGCCCTTTATTACAAAAAGTGTTTTAAGTTCTGGACTGACAATTGTGAATTATCAAAACAAACAGACAAGAAGAGGAAGAAGCTCCATCTTTAATTGGAATATAATAGCTGGTGAATGTTTGCTAGGTGGAGAAAAAGAAAATTTGGGGCCCTAAGTTTCATCTATCATTTCTTGGGTAAGCCATAAAGTCTTAGCCCCAACAAAAACTCCAAAGGCCAGAGACAATTCTTTTTAATGAGTATATGATAGACAGCTGCCTCTGGGAGAAAGGGTATAAACTCCTTTGTCGCCACACCACTGGGATGGCCTTGTGATTTGAAGCCTAGAATATAAGACAAATGAAAGGACCATCTTATGTTGAAAAGTCTCATCAAGTGGCATCATGCAAGCACAGGAGCAAAGGGACAAGAGACCAAGGGAATGGGGTGCAGTGACTCAGAGGGACAAGAGACCAAGGGAATGGGGTGCAGTGACTCAGAGGATATCAATGGAAAATGGAAATGCCGTCTGCAGTGGCTGATGGTGAAGTGGGGTCAGGAACGACCTTCAGGGGGCAGAGGTGCCCACCAAGGTGAGAGGGAGAGCTTGCATTCGTCACAAATCTTTTGCTGTTTTTAGGGTCACCGCTGGTAATAGAACACTCATGACCCAAGCTACTTTGTGCAAATTAACGTTCAGAACAACTGAAATTTTTAATTTTTTAAATCATAAATAGTATCAATGGTCAATTTTCTAACATATTTTTATATACCTCTTGAATTGAATATGAAACCTAGTTTGTGCTTTTCTTGGTGAGTTATGGGTTCACCATCTTTTGCTTTTTATCTAGGGAAGAAAGATAAAGTACAAACATTAAGTAAAATCTGACTTTCAGCTAAATACATATTTAGTCACACTTGTAGTATAAACACATTATTCCTTATTTGTCTCAAATTAAAATTTAACTGGCCTTTTTTTTTAAATTTCTGAAACCTGGTCACTCCACTATGACATGGTGCTGTTATAATTCAGCAGTGTTTCCAATGCAATTGAGTTCTGACAGTAGGCGTCGCAAGGCTATTGTGCTTCTGGAAACTGCAGTTATTTTTACAGTCTCTTTCCGTGTTGCCCAGTGATTGTATTCTTGTAACAAGTGTGTTATGCTTTCAATTTTCCCTCTCCTATTTAATTCTGTTCATCTGTTTGAGCAAAGAGTAAATATAGTTTCTGAGCAATGGGAAAGATGTGTGTAAATACATACTTGACAGAAGTACGTAAATTTTAAGGCAAGATCTTCACAAAACCTTAGTTTGACTTCTCAGACAGTAGCCAGTGGCTTAAGAGTCTCATTAGCTAATAATCACAGCTTATTTTGTGTGGGGGGGATATGTGTATGAGTGTGTGTGTGTGTGTGTGTGTGTGTGTGTGTGTGTGTGTGTATTAGTACAAAGAGAAATCAGCCTCTGATGGAGATAATAAAACAGGATGTAGACAATCTGTGATTGTGGGTGATGTTCTTGACAATTTTTAGAAGCCAAAAAAGATATAGGTCTAGCTTAAGGATCTAGCCTCATTTTGTCTTAGGACTGGGAACTGCACTGGGGGGGGGGTTCTTAAAATTATTATCAGAAGTGAATAATTCAGCATATGTGTTTTTGATTTTAGGATGGTGAGGCAAAAATGTTCTACATTCAGTAGAAATTTTACTTTTTTTTTTTTTTTTTGAGACAAGTTTTCTCTGTGTGGTCCTGGCTGTCCTGAAACTCACTCTGTAGACCAGGCTAGCCTTGAACTCAGAAATCCGCCTACCTCTGCCTCCCGAGTGCTGGGATTAAAGGCGTGCGCCACCACTGCTTGAAATTTTACTTTTTAAAACCTTTCCTGTAGTACAATGCTCTTGGTTTGCCATATGATTGGGAACAAGAACAAATGATCCACATGATACAGAGTTAGCTAGCTGTTGAGACAGTCCTAGCAGCTCTTTGTGTTCTAATTATCTTATGATCTATTCAATCAACTAAAAGTAATTACCACATTCCAACAACAAAAATAAAAATCAGTCATCTTATTTGTAACCCCAATAATGTGCATTACAAATACAGTGCTCAAAGGAAGCTCAAGTAGCCTGCAAACCTTTGGTGAAGGAGTTACAAAGTGTATTCTTCTCCAAATACACTCATTCTCACAATGATTGGTTTTTTGTTTTTTGTTTTTTTTTCTTTTCTGTCCTAGGCAGTGCTTGCTCTGTATATAGACTTAAAGGGGTTTCTGAATTAGAATTGCTGTTCCTGATGCTAGGCTTGTAATTACTCAAACAGCATGAAAAGTTAGCAAACCTTTCTCCTCTCCTTCTACATTTGCATTCATTTTTACTATTTTATTTCATGTAAGAAAATTGTTTGAGGGAGATGTTGAGATGGCTCAGCGGGTAAGAGCACTGACTGCTCTTCTGAAGATACTGAGTTCAAATCCCAGCAACCAAATGGTGGCTCACAACCATCCAGAATGAGATCGGAAGCCCTCTTCTTCTGTGTCTGAAGACAGCAACAGTGTACTTATTTATAATAATAAAATAAATCTTTGGTCCTGAGCGAGCAGGGCCAACCAGAGTAAGTAGAGGTCCTAAATTCAATTCCCAGCAACCACATGAAGGCTCACAACCATCTGTACAGCTACAGTGTACTCATATACAGAAAATAGATAAATCTTTAAAAAAGAAAAAGAAAAATTGTTTGAAAATGATTTATGGTATGAAGATGATCTTGAGGTTTCAATGGTTAGGTCTTATGTTATCTATGTCGATTTTACTGACATTAATCAAAGAATGCCTTGTCAGAATCGGATTCTAAGGACTATATTAGAAGTTGTTATAAAGTCTAATGCTGGGGCTGGACAGATGGCTCAGCAACTAAGAACCCTGGCTGCTCCACCAGAGGTCCTAGGTTCAATTCCTAGCACCCACATGGCAGCTCACAAGTGTAACTTCAGTTCCAGGGCATCCAGCATCCTCTCACAGATACAGTAATACACAGGAAAAAAAAATGGAAATACAAAAATCATCAAAAAGTAAGAAAGTTTAGTACCAAGCAAGGATCAGCGTCTTGGATCTTGGTAAAGGCAATGTGGTCTCTGCTCAGACTTGGGAGATGTGCTTCTCAGAAGAGAACTGCTACATGGTGACAAAAGTGCCCTACATGTGACAAGCCTTTAAAACTTGCCTGTACTCACAAGCAGAGCCAGCCTGGCTGTGAGGTCACAGGAACCTTTAATTGTACTATATATTTAAATTCATGTAAACCGACTTAATTTACTGTGTTAGTTTTCTCTTTCTTTTTGATGCATGAACTCAAAATTCACTTCAAAATTATGTTAAAACTGAATGGTTTTTAAGAGTTGCATTTATTTTCATTTCTTGCCTTAGAATTACCTTTTTCCCCCTTTTCTGGGGGGTGGGTGGGTGGGTTTTAAGACAGGGTTTTTCTGTATAACCCTGGCTGTCCTGGAACTCACTCTGTAGACCAGGCTGGCCTTGAACTCAGAAATCCACCTGCCTCTGCCTCCCAAGTGCTGGGATTAAAGATGCACACCACCACTGCCCACTGCCCAGCTAGAATTACTTTTTGTAAGTTTTTCTCTGAAAGCCTTTGGTTACTCTGAAAGACTCATTACAAACATGTTAGAAGATGGCTTTAAAGGATAACATGAGCTATTGAGAGGACTGAGTGGTAAAAATAAAAATAAAATGTTATCAATGGACATTTTTAAGTGTGGAAGCAAAAGATCCCTTGGCAGACTTTTTTTTTTCAATGTGGTGAGGATAATGTGAAGGCTTATGGACAAGAATCTCAGGCTTGAGGCACTGAGGAAGGGTTACTGTGGTGAGGATAATGTGAAGGCTTATGGACAAGAATCTCAGGCTTGAGGCACTGAGGAAGGGTTACTGTCTTAGTCATTATGCCTTTTCTGTGAAGAGACACCATGACCAAGGCAACTCTTATAAAAGAAAGCACTTAATTAGTGACTTGCTTACAGTTTCAGAGGTTTAGTCCATCATCATCATGGCAAGAGCATAGCAGACAAAATGCTGGAGTAGTAGCTGAGAGCTAGTTACATCCTGACCAGCAGGCAGAGAGAAAGAAACACCTCCATTGAATGTCTTCTTTTGAAAACCTCAAGGCGTTCTCCCAGAGACAACAAGGTCTCACCAACTATTCCTTCTAATCTTTTCAAAGAGTTCCACTCCCTGGTGAGAGCCAGTCTCATTCTCAAGTCTCAAAGCTGCTTCTGGGTCAAGGATGAACTTGAACTTCTGACCCTCCTTTAGGCCACATAAGCCTAGAGCTGCAAACCTAAAGCAGAGAGAATTACAGTTGCTGATAAGCGTTCCCAAATTTCCAAGGGAAACTGCCCCAGGCTTGTTTAAATTTAAACCGGAGAGAACAAAGAGTTAAGGGAAACTCAGATTACTATAAACACACCGATTAAAAATATAGAAAGAAAAACTAGAAAAACTTACTATACAAGCCATGTCAAAACTGAATGTCACCCTATAGGGAACCCTGGTACCAGGAAAGGGAAATACCTAATGCACACAGGGTACCATTAGAGCTACAAAAAACAAAACAAAACCCCAAATCAAAGTAATTAGCACGGAGGTTTGAATAGGAATTGGCACTAAGGCTCACGAGTTGAATACTTGTTTTTCAGTTGGTGGTCTATTTAGGAAGGTAGGATGTACGGACTTGATGTATCACAAGAGGCTCTCTCTCTCTCTCTCTCTCTCTCTCTCTCTCTCTCTCTCTCCTTCCCTCCCTGCCTCCCTCCCTCCTCCTCTCCCTCCCCCCCCTTTCTCTCTCAGATCAGGATATAAGCTCTAACTACTACTACTCCATCCATGCCACATTTCCCTCCATGATGATAATCGTGGACTAATCCTCTAAAGCTATAAGCTAGCCTCCAGTTAAATGCCTTATCTTATACGTATCCTTAATCATGGTGTCTCTTCACAGCTGTACAACAGTTAGGAAAAAAACAACTAACAAATTTCAAAAATAAACAACAAAGAGCAAAAGACAGAAGCATAAATGAGCAAACTATGCTAGCTATATCGACATTCCCAGACAATTAGAGTGGCTAAAACTGGTAGTCCTTGCTATTGCTCTTTTTCTGACGTCTACACAATTGCTTTTATTTATCCTACTGAATTTCTTGTTTTTTGTTTTTTTTGTTTTTTTTTTTTTTTGGTTTTTCGAGACAGGGTTTCTCTGTGTAGCCCTGGCTGTCCTGGAACTCACTCTGTAAACCAGGCTGGCCTTGAACTCAGAAATCTGCCTGCCTCTGCCTCCCAAGTGCTGGGATTAAAAGCCACCACCACCCGGCTTCTTGTTTATTTTTAACATTAGCCCACAATGCAATTTGTGTTATGGCCTGCTCATACCTGATTTGTTTGCGTTCATTCCTCCAGGCTGTGTATCCTTCTACCCCTGGCAGTTACCCTCTGCTTTCATGTCACAAATACTCTATTACCCTTCCCCTTCTTCCACACAACCTCAATGTGCTGTCTCGCGGCTCCCTTTTCACGTCCGTGCCTCCTCTGGTCAAATCTTAGCGGACAAAGGAGAGGACGCAGCTTAGTTGCTAGGGTGCTTGATTGATCCCTGGCAATATATAAAATGAAATATGATGGTACATGCCTATCATCTTAACCTTAGTTCTCAGGAGGTAGAGGTGGGAGGGTCAAAAGTTCAAGGTCATCTTTGGCTGCACAGTGAATTTGATATCCGACCTTATCTCCAAAAGAAAAAAAAAGTCAAGAACTTTTCTTA
>LR749492.1:3227049-3314465 GCA_902729485.2 Mus minutoides
TTTTTTTTTTTTTTTTTTTTTTTTTTTTTTTTTTTTTTTTTTTTTTTTTTTTTTTTTTTTGGTTTTTTGAGACAGGGTTTCTCT
This sequence comes from Mus minutoides, assembly GCA_902729485.2. Classification (NCBI taxonomy): domain Eukaryota; kingdom Metazoa; phylum Chordata; class Mammalia; order Rodentia; family Muridae; genus Mus; species Mus minutoides. Next base: position 3,227,134 of record LR749492.1, read on the forward strand.
GTATAGCCCTGGCTGTCCTGGAACTCACTTTGTAGACCAGGCTGGCCTTGAACTCAGAAATCCGCCTGCCTCTGCCTCCCGAGTGCTGGGATTAAAGGCGTGCGCCACCACGCCCGGCTTAGTGCTGGTCTTTCTTAAAAGATACTTTCCAGGACAGCCAGGGCTAGACAGAGAAACCCTGTCTCGAAAAACCAAAAAAAAAAAAAAGATACTTTCTAAGAATTATATTCTAAATTAAAATAAGCGTGACGTAGTTGCTTATACAATGTGATCAAGAAGGCTGATCTTTGTGGTGTTGAACAATTCTAAACAAATGGATATATAGAGAGTTATTGTCCTAAACAACTGTAAAACAGCCACATATGTTCATTTCTGAGTGAGCAGAAAAAAGTGAGCATTAGACGTAATAATACTTATAATCATACGATAGTCTTGAAATGTTGGTGGAGAGCTAGCATCCACAGGCAGAAGATATAAAGTATCTACATAAATTACTTCGTCAGTGCTGCAGTCCATCCCTATAGTTGATGAAAAAACAAATTTTAGAACCATTTCTTCCCACTTTGCTTATAACAATGGGTCCTGCTCTCTAGGCATGTATTTGCTTGCCTTTTTCTAGACCCCACCCAGCCTTCCAAACTCAACAAAATTTCTGGTTTTGCTCGCTCTCTGCTCATAGTAAAACAATTGACTTTGTGCTCCTTTTCAGCTTTGCAGAATTTAATAAGCATAAACAAGTAGCTATCTGGGGAGCACAAGGCACAGACCTCAAAGATCCTGTAATCTGATACTATTACTGTCGTTCTGTCTCGAGGACCCAAATTGGTGTTTTCATTATTTCCTATCCCCTCCATGTGACAGATTTGGTTTTTGGCGCTCTTGACAGCTAAATTAAGCTCTCTCCAACTATTAGACTGGCTCTTTGTTGTATCCCGTTTAAGTCACTATGCCAAATCTTAACAGGGTCTCTAAAGTGCTTAGCTTGCTTTTCCAATGGGTTCGCTTCCTCTTCCCCACTGTCTCACAGGCTCTCCCTCTTCCCCACTGTCTCACAGGCTCTCCTTTCTCTCCCTTACGTCTTCTTTTTTTTTTTTTTTTTAAAAACTCTCTTACTTATGAGGGGGTATTTAAATTCCAACCCGGAACTTGGGATCGCGCGCCTTGGATGACGGGAGTCGTAGTTTCTGTGAGTTCTGGGTAACCGCCTTTCAGGCCGATTCCTGCCCTTCACGAAACCCCACAAATCCCAGAATGCACTCTGGTGGGCCCGCCCCCCGTGCGCAGGCGCCCTGGGGCCGCAGGATTTGAATCGGCGGCGTTGTTATTGACGCCATATTGGGGCCGGCGGCGGGTGGCAGAGTTGTTCCGTGGAGAAGAGAGGGTCGAGTGCATCGCTTAGCTCTGTGCGGCCGGGCTACCTCGCAGCTCCCGCGCGTGGCCGCCACTCACGAGCTTCCGTCTGCACCGGGCGTGTCGGAGATCGCGTCTGGGTCACGCCACTGGCAGGGTCCACTTCCGAAGGGAGCCGGTCTCCGCGCAGGAGCCCCGGCGCGCTCAGCCCGAGCGCACGGCGGGGGCGGCCCGGCCTCTCGGGAGCGGCCCCGAGCCGGCGGCGCGACCCTCGCGCCTCGCCCGCCTGCCCTGTCGAGGCTCCGCCGTCCCGGGCCCCACACCCACCGGGCACCTCGGAGGGCCCGTTTGCCCCCGTCCTTCCCGGCCCCGCCCGAGCCGGGCCTCGGCCGCCCGCCGCCATGGCGTGCGGAGCCACTCTGAAAAGGACTCTGGATTTCGACCCGCTGCTGAGCCCCGCATCTCCGAAGCGGAGGCGGTGCGCGCCTTTGTCGGCGCCGGCTTCGGCTGCCGCCTCCCCTGCCGCCGCCACCGCCGCCGCCGCCGCCTCGGCCGCGGCCGCCTCGCCGCAGAAGTATCTCCGGATGGAGCCTTCCCCCTTCGGCGACGTCTCCTCCCGGCTCACCACAGGTGGGCCTCGGTCCCGGGGCTGCCGGGGTGGGCTGCGGCCGGGAGCTTGGGTGCGGACACAAAGGGAAGGAAGGGCCTGAACCGAGGTGGGGGTGGTGTCGGCAGGTTGGGTGGGTACGAGTCGGGTTGGCCGGCATTGTGGGGGTCCCTCATTGTGAGGCAGATCATTTGGGGTTGGATCCCTGGAATCCTTTCCTTATGTAGAGACCCAGCGGAAATGATCAGAGAGGGTGATATTATTCATAAGTCAGGCGAGAGAAGGGTCACATTTCACCCGAATCTCCGGGTCTCTTGGGCGGAATCGATTGGTTGCAGCTATTAACTCAGTGACTGAGTGGTTTGAGGCGAGAAGGCAGCCCCTCCTCCATTTTAGACTTGGCTGGTTTTAGTATAGAAGGGGTGGGGTTTGGAGGGGATGGATGTCACTGGGGCGAGTTGTAGGCCTGTCATTAATCACCCACAAGAACGCCACTTTGGCTGAGTCAAGACCTGTTTCCCTAGCAGGGTCAACAACAAAGCAAATGTTCTTCCCGAGTACTGTAATGTGATCTCACTATGCGTCCAGTCCTTAAGAAATCTTGAACTTTTAATGAAAAGGAAGGTGTGCTTCAAACTGAGACTGACTAGTTTATTTGTAAATGCTTTAGTTATCCCAATGAAGTATGTTGGGAGAAAACAACCTAGCCTCGAGAGTAACGAATAAATCAAGATTCCAGTGGACTTCAGACTTGAAGTCTTGAGACATTTTCTCAGTGTGTCTGCCGGATGGACCTTGGATTGCTTTTGTACACTAAATGTGTACCTAGGGATTTTTTTCCCCCTCTGCATTTGGAAATCTTTGTTTGCCCCGGCACAATCTTAGGGTGAACTTTAATGGACTTGAAGTGTAAGTCTGTTTCTTTTGTGTGTGGCATGCAAAGGTTTGTGAGTGTGTGTGCAAGCCCTTTTAAAGCCTTGACTTAGCTTAAATTTTTTTTCTCAGTAACTCATTTTTAAAAGATGGGAACTATAGAGTTCTGTATTTGGTAACATCTATATGAAATAGACTGTACAATGTGTGGTTTTTTTTTTTAATGCCACATTTAAATATCCATACCCAAATCCATGGTGAACCTCAGTTACCTAGTCTGGCTCTTAAATTTTTGATCTAATGTAGCCAAAAGCTGTTTTAAGAGTTGTAGTCACTTTTCGTAGAAATTCCAAGAAGTTTATTTAACGATCATACCTAAACTGTCTCCCCCCGCCCCCACACATATATGTATAAAGGCACTTATGACTGAGCTGTTGAGGAATGGTTCTCAATCTGTGGGTCGCGACCCCCAGCGGACCTATCAGATATTTACACTATGAAGTAGCAACAATAATCTTATGGTTGGGATCACCACAGCATGAGGTACTGTGTTAAAGGGTGGGCTTATCAGGAGAGCTGAGAACCCACTGCTTTAGTCATTACTGTAAAACAAGGGAACAAATGAAGAATGAATTCTTGGGGCAGACATTTTTGTCTTTAATGGAATGCTAAATTTGAACATTGAAATGGTGTCCGATCTACTAATGAAGCCATTTCAAATTAGCTGTAACTAGCAATAAATTTCATTGGAGCTAGTGTTAAGTTTGAGAGTTACAATATATCCCTATGCAGTTAAAATAATCTTGAATACTAAAACAGCAGGGAGCTATGCCAGCTTTCTTTACTTAAAGGGAAGTTGTTCAGAAACTAATGATCTTCCAATCTGTTATGTCAGTGCTCCATTGTAGAGTGTTTAATAGTCTTCTCCTCGTTCGCTCACATCTCAATTAGTACATTGTAAAATAATTGGGATTGTTGTTAGTCTTTTAGCTAGCTGATACAGTTTGATCACATCTTGAAACCTAAAATCAGCTGGACAATGGTGGCGCATGCCTTTAATCCCAGCACTTGGGAGGCAGAGGCAGGTGGATTTCTGAGTTCGAGGCCAGCCTGGTCTACAGAGTGAGTTCCAGGACAGCCAGGGCTACACAGAGAAACCCTGTCTCGCGACAAAAAAAAAAAAAAAAAACAAAAAGAAAGAAAGAAAGAAACCTAAAATCACATGCTAATTGATGTTTTTAGAGTTTGCTAAATATGAAGTTGGTGTTTCAGTTAATTTGAATATTAATGTAAAAGATTAGCTTCTTGAAAAATGAGGGGAGATTGTTAAAGTTTAAATTTGCTAAAATGTACATATTTGCTGTAATTTTAAATCACACAGTAAATGTGTGGTTAAACCTTTTTAAACTAAAACTAATAAAATAAAGACCTAGAAGTTTATGCAGAGTATGTACTATATGCGGTTTGTCTTTATCATTATTCTATTTCAGGTACTTTCTTTATGTTTTCTTCTGATTGTGTTCTTGAAGTGGCATATTAGTAGCTTCAAGAACTTGGGCACTGTTCTAAATGCTGTTATTTTAGTCATTCCAGGAAAGTGATTCCAAACTTATTTAAATCAATATTTTTCAAACTTGAAATTTAATACTACAGAAGAGGACTAGTCTAGCTTGCTTTCTTACCCTTGAGACTTGAAACTCTGTTAATTAACAGTGGCTCTGTTCTTGCCCCTCTTCCTGTATCCTATCTCAAACATGATTTCTGGTGTGCCTGAGTTACTAATTCAGAGCTGTACTCTAAGGTAGGTTTGTCAACCTATGGCCATGTGTTTGTACAGTCTGGGAGGTAAGAATTTTTTTAACTACATTTTTAAATGTCTGAAAAAAGAATAAAAGTGATCATTTCATCATGTTGAGAATTCAAAAAATTCAAATGTCAGTGCCATGAAAAAATAGTCATTTGTTGTGCCTGTCCTCCTTTAAAGTTTAAAGTCCACTGCAGGTTATCTTGGTAAGCTTGTGGAGAGAGTATGTTCCCAGAATTCACATTTATTGTCTGGTCTTTTACAAAAAAAAAAAAAGAAAAGAAAAGGAAAGAAAAAAAAAGGTATGTGTACACTGGTTTGGTTTAGGATTTTAATTCAATGATGCTTAAAATATGTTTTAGTGTATCAAAGAATGGTGGGTGGTGAGTGAGGGTGGGGTGGGAGAGAAGCATTTAAATGAGAATAGGCCAATGAAAGTGTCTAGGGGGATGGGGTGGGGGTTGGGGGAGGTCTTATCACAGATCCTTGGCTAGCCAGGAACTCCTGGCATGCTTTTGCAACTCAAATGCTTGGATTAAAGGCTATGTGCCACCCTGCCCTGCTTTAAGTAAGATTTTAAGTATGTATTTTTTCTAAGTACCTAACTCTTCCCAGATCCATCTTACCCACCTTTTTCTGCTTCTCGATTTTGTGTTCTCTCTCTCCCCTTCCCTTCCTCCTAAAATAACTTTTAAGTCCCAATTTGTGTTGCCTAAATATACTCATAGATTTGGGGTCATCCATTAGAGCATGGCTGACCTACTAAGAGTTTCAAGAAAATTGACTGTTCCTCCCTCAGATGTCATAACCTGTCCTCAGCTAAGGATGGGGTCTTGTGTATTACTTTGGATGGGGAACCACTATTGCTGTAAATTCATGAGTGTTTCAGCATGTCATGTCCAGAAGACACTGGCCCTGACACCTGCCTCTTACACTTTTTCTGCCTCAAACTACCCTCTAAATTTGTATCTCTGTATTTATTTAGAGGGTAGTTTGATATCATGTCCATATAACAAATAGTAATGAGCTCACCCCTAGAGCCCATGAGTGCTCCAGTCATGGGTTGTTGGCTAGGTTTACAGTGTCAAGCATGTATTTCTGCCTTGGAGCAAGCAGAAATCAAACCCAACCAGAAAGCAGGACATTTACCCCGTGACATCTGTGCCACTATTGCACTCATGGGCCTGTTATGGCAAACCGATCGATCATTTTTGTAGCTCAAGAGAGGTCACAATTGGATAAGCCTTGTTGGATGACTTTCATAGTAGCTTGCCAAACACCTGGGCCTGTGGAAGCTAGCTAAAAGAGGGAAGCTTCTTGTCAGTACCAGCTTGTTCCATGTCCTTTGACTATGTGATGTCCTCAGCAATAGAATCCTAACCATCAAGTTCTGGAGGGTAACCTAAAACATTATCATTTTGGAGGTCTCTAGGACACCCCAGACAAACAGGTTAAGGGGTTGTATTCCAATACAGGCACTGGGCTTTTTATTTGGCAACCTAAGTTATTTTTTAGTTGTCTGTCTGTCTGTCAGACTGTTATTATATAATGAAAAGATTGTCCTGGCATTTTCAAGAAAGAAGTTGTTTTGATATTAAGTTTTATGGTTAAGAAGTTGCCAGAACTGTCAGTCAGATCTAACACATTGTTTTCATATTTATACTATGAATCAGTGGTCTTGTGAGTGGCCTTCTGTGGATGCTGACTTTGTGAGTCAGGGAGTTAACATTAATATGTACATTGTAGCATGCTTGGTACCATTAAGTTTGTTTCAGGAACTGAGTTAGATGAAGAGTTAAATTCCATTGTAAGAACTCATTGTATTTCTTGGAAACTTTCCATTAAAAAATGGAAACTACAGCTTGTGAATGGAGAATAGATTGTTCACTAGACATTGATACATGCCTCCAAATGGAGACACCAGCTGGTTTAAAGGAAATACAAATGATTCTAGGCAAACAAATGATATGTATGTTGGACAAGGCAGTATCTAACTTCAGATGCCATTTTATTGAGCCAGAAGTGTCTTTTAATATTTGTGGTTATTTAGACAGCTGTTAAATTACTTCTAGTTTCTCAGTGCATTTGGCAAATAAATGTTTTTAGTAGTGGTCTTGTGCTATGGATTGTAAGCCTGATATTTAGAAATGTGTAGTTCCAGTTAAAATTGTGCATTTAAGAAGCCTGTTAGTTGGAATTGACATGTTGGCTCAGTGATAGTAGAATGCTTGTCTAATCACAGATCTCCTTAAATTTGATCCTAATACTTGGGGAGGAAAAGGCAAGAAAAAAGCCTTAGGTTTATGGACATTAAAGAACACCCCAGTGCATTATTCATTTTAGCTTTCTAAGGTGGGGGTGGGAGTGGATCCCTGAAGCCTAACAGAAACAAGCAAACCTCATGTAGAGATGCTTCTAGCCGTCAGTTACCACAGAGATGGTCCTCTGCTTTTGAATGGCTTTGTTCTTTTGTTACTTGGGTATGTTTTTCCTATTGTTCAGATAGGCCAGGAAAAAAGGGATAGTAAAACTTTTGAAAGGTTGAAAATAACAGATTCAGGGCTGATTAGATGGCTCAGCCAGTAAAAGTGTTTTCTGCCAAGCCCAAGGGCCCTTGAGTTTGATCACTGGGACCTCTGTGGTGGAAGGAAAGAAAGAAAACAACTCCTAAAGGTTTCTGTGACTTCACCTGTGCACCGTGCAAGTGTATTATAACTGTGGATGAGTGAGGAGATGCACAAACACAGGACAATGATGAAGTATAAAAGAAAAATTCAGGGGCTGGTGAGATGGCTCAGCGGGTAAGAGCACCCGACTGCTCTTCCGAAGGTGATAAGTTCAAATCCCAGCAACCACATGGTGGCTCACAACCATCCGTAACGAGATCTGGCTCCCTCTTCTGGAGTGTCTAAGGACAGCTACAGTGTACTTACATATAATAAAAAAATAAATCTAAAAAAAAAAGAATAATTTAAAAGAAAAATTCAGAGTCTAGTACTGACAGTATTTTACTATTTGAAAAGAAACATTACAAATGCAAACTGATAGAAAGAGTGGAGTCCGGGCTCCTTGTGGAGTTGTTTGGTGAAGCTAGATAATGGGATTGGGGATGGGAATGGTAACTAAATTAGAGTTCTGTGGTCTTTGTTGTGTCCTTGTGTTTAACAGTGTCCAATACTGTTGACCTTAATATTGTCCAGTGCTATTAATCTACAAAAGTTTCTCTGTGCATATGTGAAAATTTGATAAATTTTGATTTGTTGTCTTTGATAAGACTATCAACTTTAGTTAAAAGATGAAGAGAAGGGAAATACTCCAGCCTATTTCAACATGTGTGGCATCTGCAGATGACTGCTTTATACGTTCATTGCTGAATATACCAATTTTAGGACTCAATTTATCCCAACTTTCTATACATAGCTGAGAGATCCGCTAAGAGTCTAAAATAGGTCTTTGAATATTTAGGGCAGATGTGGGTCAAAGCTGATACCGACTTTAAAAATGGCTTCAGAGTTAATAAAGTTAGTTGGTTAATATATTACCACAAAGCTGTAAAATGTTGAGTTTATTTGTTGGGATGTTCACTTGGCATTTCCCAAGTTCCTTAGAAATGCTGCAGTTAGGGAAGCAATGGGATTGCAGGTCTGTATCTTTGTTAGACTGTTCTGTGACCCTGTAGTTATAATATTAATTCAACTGAGTTGTAACAACTACTGCCGTGAAAAATTTAAACAGTGTTTCTGGGTACTTAACGATTTGTTGTTTTTTTGGGTTTTTTTAAGAAGTATTTATGTGTATAATGTTTATGAATATGCATTACACACATACAGTGTCCATGGAAGTTAAAGAGGGCATCACACACCCTAGAACTGGAGTTAGGGATGTTTGTGAGTAGTTGCTGGGAATGGAACCTCAGTCCTCTGCAAGAGCCCCAGGGTATTACTTCTTAATGTTCCTTCCCTCATACTCCTCCTGGGTGATAAGGGCTTTTAGCATTATAATATTTTAGATAGTCTCATTTGGGGGAATTTTGTCATTGTCAGAAATTTGCTCACTTGTCAAGTTATTTTGGTGTGTGTGCACTGGCCTTTAGCATTCATTTTTTGTTAATACAACACCTCAAGAATTAAGAATGAAAATAGATTAGGGATGAGTCTAGGAGAACTTTTCTCTTTTTGTAATTAATTAATTAATTAATTGAGACAGAGTCTCTACATAGCTCTTACTGTCCTCCAACTCCTTATGTAGATCCAATTGTGCTGGGGTTAGGTCACAATGCCCAACCTTTTTTTGTTTTTAAAATGAGATAGTGGGCCGGGCGTGGTGGTGCACGCCTTTAATCCCAGCACTCGAGAGGCAGAGGCAGGCGGATTTCTGAGTTCGAGGACAGCCAGGGCTATACAGAAAAACCCTGTCTCAAAAAACCAAAAAAAAAAAAAAAAAAAAAAGAGAGAGAGATAGTGGTGGGTGTTGTGGCACTTGGGTTGACAAACGATGATCACCTGAGTTTGAGGCTAGCTTGGGATGCATATTGAGATCCTGCTTCAAGTACTGTGAGCAGCATAAAACTACCTTAGCAACTGAATAAAATGTAGTCGAATTCTCAACTATTATCTCAGTCCCTAAGAGACTACCTAGTGCTAAAATGTTGTTACCTGGTAGAACTTTTCTAAGTGATGTAATTGGAAGTATAGATAATAGTTGCTATGACAGGACAGAGTAAATGGGTGTTGACTGTACCAACCTTCAGTGGCTTAGTGTGAAATAGTACATTGCTGGTATTGTGATGTGCAGCAACACTTTAATACTGGTTTAGATTAACACCTTAAGACAGCAACAGAGCACTCCCTTGAACATAGATGCCTATCCTAAGACTGTTAGTGTAGTGGGAACTTAAGTCAGTCGGATAGAAGTAATGTACATAGTAGAATACTGGTGTGGAAAATTTGGGAGGAGGTCATTATCAGCTTCAAAACTGTTACCTCCTGAACTAAAATATATCAGACCAATTTAGTGGTTTTCAACTTGTGCTGCCAGGATCTTGTGCAAGTTAGATCACTTGACTGCATAACATTGTTGACCATGTGCTGTTGGTATTAGAACATTTGAGGACAGGTATAGCTTAGGTGACTTAGTTGCATTCTAGCAGATACACAGCAGTATAGGCAATGACACTAGGAATTGTTGAATTCTTTAGTTGACAGTATGAAGTGTTGGCAAGACTTGGGTGTAGCTGGTAATAATGTGAAATGGTAAAGAACACTCTGGAAAACTTTGGTACTTTCTTTACAAAATAAAATCATTCACTTGCCATGGGACTAGGTAGTCTGATACCAACTCCTAGGTGTTACCAAACAGAGCTGAGAACGGCCTCAGACTAGAACTTGAATTTAGTGTAGTTTCATTGGAAACAGTCTGAAAGGCCAATAACAGGAACTGGAGAAATGAATTATCACCTGTCAACAATAGGAAGAAACTGATGCAGTGTGCACGAATTCCAAGCATGTCTAGTACAGTGAAGACCAAAAGTTACTATCCTATACTGCTTGGGAATGATGACAGGAAAAGTATTTGTCATAGCATGGGTACAATTAAAAAATGTTTGCACTGTTTATGGTTGTGAAGTCCACTTATACAGGAGGCTAAATGTAGTGATACCATGTGAGTATTGGCTACTTGAAGACTGGAGAGACAGGTAGGGGTGTGTGTGTGTGTGTGTGTGTGTGTGTGTATGTGTGTGTGTGTGTGATATAAAGAGACATAAGAGTAGTGAAAGTTGTAGTTTCATATTACATTACACTTGATAAATCATAACTTAAAAATATACTATATTGTTGTGTATCTGCTAGGATGCAACTAAGTCACCTAAGCTATACTTGCCTTCAATTTTTTGGTTTGCCTGTTGAGACTGGCTCACTGTGAAGCCTGGAACTCACAGGGTAGACTGCCTTTTTCACACAAGTGGGATTAAAGGTTTTGTACCACTGTGCTGTGTTGGATTGGGGCTTAAAATAAATAGTTTTACTGAATTTTAGTCTTGGCTTTGTTTCAAACATTCTCTTTATGGTACAGTTTAGTTTGGCCTTCATTAATTTTGTAGTAAAGTTTAGAACTAGATACAGTGATTCTCAACCTGTAGGTGGTGACCCATTTGGGGGCAGGGTCGTATACCAGATATCTCACATATCAGGTATTTACATTCCAATTAATGACAGGAGCAGAATTCATTTATGTAGTAGTAACAAAATAATTTTATGGTATCAGGTTACCAGACCATGAAGTATATATTAAAGGGTCACAACATTAGGAAGGTTGAGAACCACTCATAGAAGAAGACGGATTAATTTGAGGAGCAACAGCTTTGTAGTGTAGTGGTCATGTAAAAATCACAAAGAGGCGGTAGATGTGAAAATCAAGCCACTCCAAGCTAGGGTCGTACATTTTGAAGCTTACTTTGCCATGTTTTGAATGGCATTTGTCATTCATTCAAAATATAATTAACTTAAAATCTTTGAGAATATTGTTATAAGAAGAGTTATTTTGTTTTTTTAAATGAAGATACCATGCTTGTTGGCAACAAGATATTCCACGGGTTTATCAAATACCTCTGATGAATGCTAGGAAACTATTCATATTAAGGCAAACCTACATGACCATAATTTTATTTCATACTGACAACTGTTTATTTAAGTGGAAAAAGACTGAAATTGACCATCTCAACAGTACTGAAAAAGTTAGCATTTTGAAAAAGGGTAAACAGTTAAAACCCACACAGCTATCCATAAGTAATTCTGTATTTGAACTGTACATTCACATGCATTGTGTATGTGTACATAAACACAAACCTTTTTTAAAATTTTATTTATTTATTATTTATTATATGTAAGTACACTATAGCTGTCTTCAGACACTCCAGAAGAGGGAGTCAGATCTCATTATAGATGGTTGTGAGCCACCATGTGGTTGCTGGGATTTGAACTCAGGACCTTTGGAAGAGCAGTCGGGTGCTCTTACTCGCTGAGCCATCTCACCAGCCCAACACAAACCTTTTTAAATGACAGAATTAATGATATCTTGACTGAATTCATTTATCATTTGAGTTTTTCTTTTAGTTACAATGGAATTGGGTTTAAAGTGAAAGGAGGGGTGGAAAGATGGCCGTTAAGAGCACCTAACTCGGGCTGGTGAGATGGCTCAGCGGGTAAGAGCACCCGACTGCTCTTCCGAAGGTGATAAGTTCAAATCCCAGCATCCACATGGTGGCTCACAACCATCCGTAACGAGATCTGGCGCCCTCTTCTGGAGTGTCTGAAGACAGCTACAGTGTACTTACATATAATAAATAAAATAAATCTTAAAAAAAAAAAAAGAGCACCGAACTCTTGCAGGGATCCCGGGTCTTAGTCCTTTTGAAGATAGATAGGCTAGCAACTGTACTTAGCACCAGTTCCAAGGGGTCAGATGCCCTCTTCTGGCTCCCACAAGCATTGCATGCATATGATGCAGTTAAATACATGTAGGCAAAAGTCATACACATATTAAAAATAAAAATCTAAAAACAATGATCCTTTAAAATTTTGAATATTTAGAGAAAGAAAAGAGACTACTGAAGATTAAAAATAAAAGGTACCAGTTATTAATTATTGAGCAGGATTATTACTGTGAGTTGAATATGGGAATTCTCTCTTTGTGCAGTTTTTATTGCATGTTTTCACTTTTGCTTTCAGTTGTGATTAATAATAAACTTCTTGGAATTTAGTTCACATTGAGCTAAAGGAGTTACTGAGAAAATCTGTGGATACAGGTGATAAGGGAGTGGAAACCTCAGGGGGGGCATTTCCTACAGATCAAATGCTCCCTTACTTTTAATTAGAAATTGTGGTAAAGTGAATTCATTCTATTGGCTCAAAAATGACATGCTGCGTATAATTTTATGTTTCAGTGGCTATGGAAAAGATTACTGCATTGTAGTACAGTGGTTCTTATGTGTTGCTGTATCATATTATTTCATATGAGCTTTTCTCCCCAAGATTCAGAATGCTTTGTTGTTAATGCTAGAACGGTTTTGTGTTTCATCATGCTTCATATTAATGACAATTTGATTCATGGTAAAATTTTAATTCTCTTGTACTCTGTCATTTTAGACTTATGCTTGAATGTACATAATCTTCCTTTCTCATTACTGGAAATACTGGTTAACTTAAGTAGTTCTATATGAAATCGATACATGGGCTCTGAGTTTACTCTGAGTAAAATGATTGAAGAATGATTACCTGACCACTGTTTTAGAGTAAAAAGCTTAAATTTAGTTTTTACAAATAGGATTTGACTTTGTTGAATTCCAGACGGCATGTATTTTTTTTTTTTTAAGATTTATTTCATTCTACGTGTATATGTGTATCTGGGAGTATATGTCCCATACTGTGCCTGGAGAGGCCAGAAGAGGGTTGGATATGCTACTTCTGAAAAGCTTGTGCTCAACCAATGGGCTCATAGGGAAAACAGTTCTTTGTTATTTGGAAGAAATATTTTTGATTTTTTTTTTTCTTTAGTATGAAAATTTTGATTTTCTGAATCTTTACTTTTTCCTTTTAGAACAAATTCTGTACAACATAAAACAGGAGTACAAACGTATGCAGAAGAGAAGACATTTAGAAGCTAGCTTTCAGCAGACAGATCCAGGTTGTAGTTCTGATTCACAGCCACATGCATTTCTCATCAGTGGACCAGCATCACCAGGTAATAAACCTTAATAAGTATAAGAAGTATTACATTAGAAATGATGGGGAAAATGCAAAATGCCCATAACGACTTAAAGCACCTGCTTTTTCCAAGATTAAAGTAGTTACACAAAGTAATGTATACTATTTTTAAAGTTTTCACTACCTGTATTCCCACCAACCACAGGCAGCCACCTTTAGCATCCTTAAAGTAGACATAACTTGGATTTAAAAAATTACTAGTGTTTACTATATGCTTTAAAAATACCCATTTATTTTTGTGCTTTTATCTGCATGTATGTACAACATAAACCATTTATATGTCTGTTACTCATGGAGACCAAAAGAGGATGTCAGACCCTCTGAAACTAGAGTTACAGATGGTTATGAGCCCTGTCATGTAGGTGCTGAGAACTAAACCTGAGTCCTCTGCAAAAACAAGTGCCTTTAACTGTGATACTATCTTTCCTGTCCCACCACACGCTTTTCTGTTAGATAATCGTGCCCCAACACTTGACATTTTGTGAATTTCCTATAATTATTGATCTAGCAGTTATACTCAAGTTCTTCTGATAGACCCATTATACAAATGTCTATCCATGTACTTGTAGACATTGGTCACATTGGGCTAGATTCCTTAATGTGTGGATTTCTCTTTTTGTTTTTTTAAAATTGTGTATCAATTTAAAACCCGTATTTACGCTTTAGAGAGAATGGTCTACTTTTCTAAGTCTGACTTAGTAATCCTGAAGTTACTTGGCCAAAAAAGAACCATCTTACCTTTAGTTAATACCCTGTCGAAATACTTTTTACTTCAGAAGCACTTGTTTGGGGCTGGAGAGATCGGGTAAGAGCACTGACTGCTTTTCTGAAGGTCCTGAGTTCAAATCCCAGCAACCACATGGTGGCTCACAATCATCCGTAATGAGGTCTGACTCCCTCTTCTGGTGTATTTGAAGACAGCTACAGTGTACTTACATAAAACAGTACATAAATTTTTTTTTAAGGGGGGGTGGCTGGTAAGATGGCTCAGCAGTTAAGAGCACTGAGGGCTCTTCCGAAGGTTCTGAATTCAAATCCCAGAAACCACATGGTGGCTCACAACCCTCTGTAAGGAGAGCTGACATCTTCCTCTGGTGTCTGAAGACAGCTACAGTGTACTTAACATATAATAATAAATCTTTTTTTTTTTTTTTTTTTTTTTTTTTTTTTTTTTTTTTTTTTTTTTTTTTTTTTTGGTTTTTCGAGACAGGGTTTCTCTGAGTAGCCCTGGCTGTCCTGGAACTCACTCTGTAGACCAGGCTGGCCTCGAACTCAGAAATCCGCCTGCCTCTGCCTCCCAAGTGCTGGGATTAAAGGCGTGCGCCACCACGCCCGGTTAATAATAAATCTTTAAAACAGAAGCACTTGTTTTTCCTGGTACAATTCAAAACAGAAACATAAAATCAAAGATGTAAGGTAATCAATTAAAACTTGATAGGGAAATTGTTCTGTGCTAAATATTGGAATGCTGCCAGTTGGGGGTTGGGGGTTAGAGCTAGGTGTGCCAAAGGAGTGATTCTTACTAAAATTATAATAATGATCTTTTATACTAATATTAGTTTAGTTCTTAGGGATTTGCCAGTCTTAACAAGACTTGGAATTTCAAGGTTAGGCTAGCCTTGGTAGTGGGGTTAATTTGGGTGAGTCAGTGCACATAGATAAAGGCACCACAGAGTTAAGATTAGAAAACTGACATGAGTGTGCTTGTATCCAAATGTAGCACTTGACAGCACGATGCAGTGAATAGCTATCACAATCCTGGGTTATCATAAAGATATTGATCTTTAAGCCAGGAATGTTTTAATATCAAAGTACCTTAAATAGAGGATGAATGTCTTTTTTTCTATGAAGTATGTCACTACTTGATAATATCAGTGGCTGTTATATTAACAATCATTCAGAACTCGAAACCATAAAATACAGGTGAATTTTTTCCCTCTGCAGATTGTCCTAGCAGTTATTATTAACAAAAACCAGAGATTTTTTTTTAAAAAAAAGCATACAATTCAAAGAAATAAACATGATCAGAACTTTTTCCTTTAAGAGGTCCCAGAAATGAATGTTTCTGAAATTTGGTTCATGAGTCAACTTGTTAGTATCCTAAAGTTTGTAATACAGATCCGTGCCTACTTACTGTCTTAACAATTACCATTAAGAGAATTTTCTCTTAAAAACCTTTTGGTTATGGGGGCTGGTGAGATGGCTCAGCGGATAAGAGCACCCGACCGCTCTTCCGAAGGTGATAAAGTTCAAATCCCAGCAACCACATGGTGGCTCACAACCATCTGTAACGAGATCTGGCTCCCTCTTCTGGAGTATCTGAGGCCAGCTACAGTGTACTTACATATAATAAAATAAAATAATCTTTAAAAAAAAAAAAACCTTTTGGTTACAGAAACACATAAGGAATATTCTTGCTATTTTGAAATTGACAAACGCTGGTGTTGGAACTTTGGTTTTCTTGAGTTTTGAGTATTTGAACTTAGGTGAATTAAATTATATTAGCAAAAGTGGGGATTATGGTCACTTCAAAATTTAGAATCAATTATGTTTCTTTAGTAAGGGATAAGTATCTGCATTACAGATTTTTCCCTGCAGCAACTCTTTTTAAAAGTATAATTTTCTATTTTTCTTTTTTAGATATAATTCTCTTTTAAAACGAAACTAAGGGGTTTGGAAAATGAAGACTATTGAGGTGGTAGAACAATCGGATATGATTGCTCTATGGTCTTAATAGAAACAATAAGCATCAACAATAAAATAGGTGTCTTTATAGTATAATCATGTTACTCTAATAACTAAATGTTCTGAACAGGCATGTGCTGGAATGGAGTCTGAAAGTTTTGTGATGGGCACTGTCATTGCAAGGATTTTGTTTTGAAGTTTTCTCCACTCTGACTTTAGGCTTTTCCTCTAGATAACATCCCTTTTTCCAGAATCGAAGTCTGATAGAATTAATACTTGGCCCTGTTTATCATAGATAAGTTTAAATGACATGGGGAAGTACTCAATGAAACCTTCATTCAGGAAGTATTCTGTCATGGTTCTAAATCAGGTGATCTTTTTTTTAATTCATGTTGTACATAGGGACTTCATCTGCAACATCCTCACCATCAAAAAAAGAACAGCCCTTATTTACTCTAAGGCAGGTTGGAATGATCTGTGAACGTTTGTTGAAAGAACGGGAAGAGAAAGTTCGAGAAGAATATGAAGAAATACTGAATACAAAACTTGCAGGTAACAAATGAGTTTATTTTAGAATATCCCAGGGTTCTAGTCACTCTTCTATTGCTCTGAAGAGACACCATGAACAAGGCAACTCTTATGAAAGAAGGCATTTAATTGGGAGCTTGCTTCTAGTGTTAGAGCATGGCAGCATGCAGATAGGTACATCCTAATTTCACATCTCCCTCACCTCACCCCTAGTGGCACACTTCTGCCAATGAGCCCACACCTCATAATCTTAATTCTTTCAGAGTTCCACTCCCTGCTGACTTGCATTCTAATATATGAAACTCTGGGGTCCATTCTTATTCAAATCACCACACCTAGAAAATCACTGTAAGAATTATTTTCCACAGGTATTTTTACATTGTTTCTATACATTGGTATAAGTCTTGGTATATGTGGACCAGAGAATTTCAGTAAAAAAGGAAATTAACATTCTTTTTGTTTGTCTGTTTGTTTGTTTTTGTTTTTCGAGACAGGGTTTCTCTGTATAGCCCTGGCTATCCTGGAACTTACTTTGTAGACATTCTTTTTTTTTTTTTTTTTTTTTGGTTTTTTCGAGACAGGGTTTCTCTGTATAGCCCTGGCTGTCCTGGAACTCACTCTGTAGACCAGGCTGGCCTCGAACTCAGAAATCCACCTGCCTCTGCCTCGTAGACATTCTTAAAGCCCTATCTCACCTTCCTGACACCAGGGATGAGCTAGTTGTATAGATCAGCTACAGTATTAATTAAATTTTTTTATTTTGTATCCTGTGGAAAACAACTTATTTGAGCTGTTTACAATTACTATTTAAGTTATGGAAAGTTTTCACATTGCTTTATATTTTTTGATACCTTAGACAGAATATTTTGCAAGTCTTGTAATTTACACATACCTTTATTTATAGAACAATATGATGCTTTTGTGAAGTTTACGCATGATCAGATAATGCGGCGATATGGAGAACAGCCTGCTAGTTGTAAGTATTTGACCTTTGAACTATAAACTGAAAAGATCATGTTTTCATATTTAAGAAGAAAGTTGATTAAAAGTATGGAGAAAAAGTTAGTTTAAAACAGAAGTAAAATGTTCCAAGTTAAATATCTAGGAGTGGTGTTAGGAAAGCATTGATACTGTTTGTTGTCATTTTGCCCCATTCTCTATACTAATACTCCTTTTCTCCTCCAGATGTTTCATGAATCACGCTTTTTGCATTTGTGGGCTGCCTTGTTCCTTGTTGAGTTGTTGCAGGAGGTCCCAACTATGACATGCAGCAATGCCAGTACCCATCTGTGAATACAGGTTATTTCGAGCTTTCGTCAGTGGCAACCACTCTTAGGCAGCAGCAATTGGTTTTGGAAATTTCCGTGATGTCATTACCACCTGAATGTGGACCTTTGCTACTTGTATTAAGACCAGTGGCCTCGTTTTGCTGTATCATTACAATTTGGCTTCTTTATATTAATGTTTGAAAGGGATTAAAGCTGGCATTCTAGAACATGCCCTTCACTGGTTATGTAAATAAAACTGTAGAATGACACGTCAGATGAAGTTAGTGTGATTTTAATTGTGCACTACAACCAAGCTGTAACCAGTTATTAATAACTTAGAATGTAATCCCAGGACATTTAAGCAGTTAGTCTACAGTACTTCTGTGAGATAGTGGAGGAGGAAGAGGAGGGCATTTCTGTATTTCAGGACTTTTCTTGGGGTTTCAGAATGGGTTTATATGATTTTCTTTATTATTTTTTTGGTAGTTTTATTTATTCTATCAGTCTTTTTAACAAATGTTTATTGCTGCACCCCCCTCCCCAGTGTATTATTGTTTTACTGCCCTTGTAGCACTGGAGTTTAGTTGGAAAAATAAAACATTTACTTCTATTCTGCCTGTTTCCGAATTGTACACATGGGTAGTATTGGAATAAAGTAGTGTTTAAACGTTAAGTACTTTCTAGAAATCAAGACAAAGTTAATTTTCTGGTAATATTTACCTTTTAAATGCTGTTTTCAGAAATTAAGTTATGATTCAAAACTGCTTCTGTAACTTGCTGTATAACAGCATGTTATATAACAAGATCTAAAACAGCTGTAGACCTTTCCTTTGAATCCAGTTTTGATGTTTTTTGAATAGTGTGATAGATGAACACATGGTTGCTCTAGTTGATGTGATAAAATAACCCTGCACAAAGCAGTTTAAGGTATTAAGTGTTCATTTTACTTTAGCTCAAAATCCCAGGTTGCAGTCTATCACTGTGGGAAAATCAAAACAGCAGCAATTTGTAGCCACAAGAGCAGAGAGCCATCAGTAAATGTATAGTACTAAGTTTAGTGGATGGCTCCACCCACTTTCTGGTTGGCTCTCTTCCTAATTGGTTAAGGCAATTCAGTCACTCACAGACATGCCTACAGGCTAAACTGATCTAGACAAGCCTTGTTAAGATTTAGAAAATCCTAGGTACTGTTGAGATGAAAAAGTTAACATCTTAAGGGCTGGAGAGAGGCTCAGAAGAGATTACGTTGCTTTTTGGGAAGACCCTGGTTTGGTTCCCAGAACCTATCTAACAGTTCACCAACTGATGCCTTTTCTGAGCTCCATGGCCTCCAGGGTGCACACAGTACACACATATACACCCAGGCAAGCACACACACATAAGACATTAAATAATACCACAGTGAATTAAAAAATAAAAGTAGACAAAGTAGTGAGAAAGCTGAAAGTGCTAACCACACACTTGTCATCTTGGTAGTTGGGGCAGGATTAGGGGTTAAAGGCCACCCCCTCAATATTGTTCAGTGAATTATTTTCAATTTTTTAAAACAATTTTATTTGTATATGTTTATGTGCCTAAGGCCATAAGACAGCCAGTTCTTGAGCTGCCCATGTTGAGGCTAGGAACCAAAATCCCATAAGTCCTCTGCAAGAGCAGCAAACATTCTTAACTGCTGAGCTACCTCTCTGGCTCCCTTTGAATTTTAATAGCATACTTCCTTTCATTAAATCTTAAAATATAATATTTCATTTTTAACTTACTAACCTCATTTAAAAATAAGCCCCCAGAGTGTGCTCTATGGCTTTCATAAGATGTCAGGCAGTTCCAAATCCATTAGTACACAAGAAACACAAGTTATAGAATGGGGCAGCTGGCTGTAAAGTGAACTAATCTCACACTTAGATTTTAGCCACAATACTATTGGTACTTTGGGATTTGTTAATGGTATCTCTCCCCTTTTCCCATTATGGCAACCAAAATCTCCACGTTATCTTTCAAATATAGCCCTCAATTTGTTAGGAAAACAGTCATCACAGAAGTTGAAAGATTAGTGTCATTTTCTACTTTAATTTTTCAAGTATAAACTGCTAAACTGTGTTCGGAAGTTGTCAGAACACGTCTGCTTCTCTCTAACCTCAGTGCTGGCCACTTGAGGTGGATGCTGTCTACATTTGTCTCTCTGCTTTCCAAATGCTTTTAGCACCCCAACCCCTCCTCTCTGCCCCCACAAGGATTCAACCATGATTCCAACCTTCTCGGAAGACTACGCTGAGTATTTCCTTGTGCCATCATTAACATGACCTGGCCTTTTTGAAGTTATAAACTAGAATGCAGATTTAAAAGTTTTAATACTTGTATATGTCCACATGGGTGTGCACGTGCCCACAGAGGCCAAGGAGAGAGTGGTAGATCCCTTGGAGCTAGAGTTTGGGTAGTTTTGAACAGTCTGATGGGGTTGCTACAAACCAAATTCTGGTCTTTTAGAAGAACAGTAAGTTCTTCACTTGTGAACTATATTAGAGTTTAGTTTTAGTGTTAAGGTAATAAGCCTTTTGGTTAAGAATGTAAAGTGATGTTATGATACTTGACTAGTCAACTGACCAAGTTACCTAAGATTACTGCATTGTCTAATCTATTATATATGAGCTTCAAAGTCTTCAGTTGGCTTCTAAAGTACTTCTTGCCTAATTTCTTTCACTGTTAATGTCCTCAACACTGGAGTTTGATCTCCTTGTCTCTCTTCAGTGCTGACTTTGGTGATCTCTAATAACAAGATTCTGCTCACCTTACTGTGTAGCATTTCACTGGAATGTCTCTAACAGGTATCTCCTGATTTTTATATCCAAAGCCAAACTCATTTTTGCTGCTGTTTCTTTCATTTAGCCTTCCATAACTACAATAAAATACTCAGGTTGATGTAGTCATGAAGTTTATTTTAATTGCATTTTGAAGGTTTTGGTATATGATCAGTTGTCCTTGTTGCTTTGGTCTGTAATGAGGCAGCAGACATGGCTAGAGTCCAGTTAGAGCTAAACTGTTAGCTCATCAGCCAGGAAGCAAAAGAATAAAGAGGACTGTTGGACCCTCCCATTTTCCCTTGCGGCCATACTCGCAGAGACTTCCCACTAGACCTTAGTTCCTAGAAATTCCACTACTGAGCAATAATGGCACCATACAGGCCATAGCAAGCCCACTGATAGCAATGCTAAGGCTCTAAATGTGCATCTAATTGTAGTTTATCTACAGTGTCACCAACCCCACTGCTCTTGGCTTAGTGTGAGATCTGCCTTGGTCAGCTCACTAGTAATTGCTTTGCTGCATCAGGCCTCACTGTTCTCACACATGTTGACTGCTCTTTTGCTTCTGACCTAAGAAAACATTCTAGCTGTCTCAGTCCTTTGATATTCTTGGTGTCCCCATCCTAGGATATTGGTTACTGCTGTTGCCTGCCTAGTGGGGTCACCCATAAGTCCTCCTGGGTAGTTTTTCTCATTCCTATACTTTTGCTCAAGTGAAGTCTGCTTTGACCACTCTTTAAAACCACAATGGCAATCCTCCTCCACACCCTGCTGTTGCTATTGTATGTGTAACAGTGGTCTGCTTTGCTAAATAAAGGACAAGGAAAACACTGATCTTGTTTCTAAAATATCTAAGAAGTGCCAGGCGCATCAATGAAGGATTGAATTTTTATAGGATACCAAGTAATTACACAAATCAGTTCAGTCCTACAGGTCCTTTTGGTAGTATGAGAAGTCAGTGTGCATACATGTGCATATGCAGGTAAATGCCTAGGAAAAGAAAGATATAAGCAATGAAACATGCCTCGGACAGACAAGATAAAAATATGCCAATATTAAGGCCAGTTCCTCTGTATTTTATATGCATAAAATGATGCATTGTTTAAAAACATGTTTTCTCATCTGGGCATAATGTAAATTCCTTATAATCTTAGCACTTCGGGATGGGCGGCATGAAAGGATCTTAATCTTACACATACCTTGCAACACAAGTCATAGGCTTTTACATTTTTTTCTGGACATGGGCTCTCTGAATCATTTGTGAACAATTTCGGTACAATTCTCTTGAGAGTTGAACATTAAATAATGAGTTTTAGGTATCTGATTCTTAAGTTCTTGTCATCAAAGATCTCATGATATTATTTCCCTGGACCTTTACAAATATTTCTGAGTTTTGCGGAGGCCCTTCCTTACTGGCAGTAAGTCTCCGAGACTGTTCATGGGAATGTTTATGAAGTATAAAGACAAATAACTTTGGGCCTGGTAAGTTGCCAAGATTACAAGAAATGGGGAGGCAGAGGTGAGGCGATTTTAAAGCCTTTCTAGCAAGGAAAACACCTGAAAGATGTTTACAGTGTCTAACTTTACAGTGTGCTGGTGTTTGGGGTGCTGCGTAAGAAGTTCTAGCATTTACACACTAGACAAGCAAGAATGAAGCAATTTGTACTGATAACATATAAAGGCTTTATGCATTTGTTAGACTTTGAAGTACTCCACAAACGTTTTGATACAAATATGCAAATATGAAGATTTGCTTTCCGTCTTCAGTTGGAAGTAGACCTCTTGTCTTCATTCTTTTGCTGTTTAGCATCCTCCCCATGTAAGCCTTGCAACATGGTCAGTCTTCTGTTTCGTAGGTTTTATAAAGCCTAAAAGTTCTAATTCAGAAACAGCTCTAATAAATCGAGCACTAGAGGCTCTAGCTAAGGAAAAAGAAGGTTTTCTGTTTTGTTTTTTAGTTTGACAAAAAGATTAAGATAAATTTTTGAAGTTGAAATAGTAACTGGTAAATTGAAATAAGTGGTTGAAATAAATACTACTAAATTATATAACCCTATTGGAAAATGTTAAATGCAATCAGAATAGAAGGTTCAAATGGGGCTGTGTGTTATAGTGCAAACCTATTGTAATCCCAGCACTTGAGACAGGCAGTTTGAGGCCAGTCAGGGGAAGTTACATGATACCAAGTCTCACAAAAATGTCAAATGAATCACCGACAGATGGAAAAGTGTTGAACACTATTTGTGTTAAGAATCGCCCCCTTGCCAAACTTCTAGAAGTATATTTTAAAAGTTGATAATTCAGTAATGACAATTTCCTTAGTAAAAACTGGAATATAAATTGAGAATAGAATAGACTAAATTCAGGATACTTAGACATTAAGGTTGTTTTAAGATGATATGGTTAAGAAGCAATACATATTTATGAATTTTTAGATGTGCTTTGTGTGTGTGTGTGTGTGTGTGTGTGTGTGTGTGCCGGGCCTTGAATTCAAGGCCCTTTGTTTAAGCAAATGTTCTATCTTTTAAGCAAATGACCTAGCCAGTTCAAGAAACGTTAAAATACTGTTACTGGGTCACTGTAAAACTGTTTTTAAAAGGATACTGAATAACTTCACTCATTTCTTCTGAGACTGTAGAATTTGCATCCATTTTCTCAGCAGCTGTCACAACTGTTGCAAAGGCCTTTTGAGTATATAAGACAGAAGAAAATACAACTTGTTGCTAAGCATCTTTTTCTGTACCCTGGAGATAGTTTTGGAACTAATCAGGTTTTAGGACTTGCTGTAGATATCTGACACATCTTTCACAACAGATTTCAAATTGAAGATGACTAATGACATTAATAAGTTTTGCCAGTTATTCATTAAAAATAATAAAACTATACATTTGTGTTAGAGGATTAAAGCATAACTATTAAAAATTTTAAAAGCAGAGAAATCCCTGTTCCCTCTACTGTTAATCTTTTACTCCAGGAAAATGCATTTCTCTTGGAAGAGTCTAATTCAGCATGTCCTTTGATGTTGAGAAGATGTCAGCATGTCCTTTTGACAACTTGCCCCTTCCTTGCCATATATTCCACTGTAGGATTTCTCCTGTTGTGTGAGGGTGCCCACCACACCTGTATTCTGGCTTGCTCTGAGCTGATCTGAATCCTTTGTTTGGCTTCTGCTTTTAAAAAACACAGGATCAGAATAGGAGCCTCAGTACAGACTGCTAAAGACTCTGCTTCCTTAGGAACTTCTGAAGGATAACAACGTTTGTGCTTTACAAATGAGAGTTAGCGCGAGCTCTGAGAGTTTTCGCGTGCTGGAGAGCAAAACTCTAGGAAAGCTAGTTAAACACCTAACTTGTTTGTGACCTACCTCTGCCCAGTCGACGAGGTTAATCAGCCGGCTGCACTCCAGGTGCAGCTTGTATGCTATGCAGATGTCAGGGGCAGTGTTTGGAATACATCCTTCTTCACTTTTCAGTGCTTCATTCTAAAAACAGCAGGTTAAAAGTTAAAATCTTTTAAGCCAGACGTGGTGGTGCATGCCTTTAATAAACCCAGCACTCGGGAGGCAGAGGCACGCGGATTTCTGAGTTCGAGGCCAGCCTGGTCTACAAAGTGAGTTCCAGGACAGCCAGGGCTACACAGAGAAACCCTGTCTCGAAAAACCAAAAAAAAAAAAAAAAGTTAAAAATCATTTAGAAATTAATAAAACCAAAAAGCTATTAGTTGAACTCCTAGATTTAATAAATCAGAAAGTAGAATCTTGTCATTTCCTTTATTCATACTTCAAGTCTTGGCTATATCCTTCTAGCTCTAAGCCACTCTCCCCATAAGACTTTTTTTTTTGAAATCTCATTTTTATTTGTAGAGACTCTCATAACATGTTTCAGTTTGCTGTAAAAGTTTAGAAATCTCTGGGAATGATTACCCAATAAAATGCTACTTCCAAGGTTTGTTATAAAGGCAATTCTAGCAGTTATTATGTGGCATTAATAAACACTTCTCATTGGTGATGGTAGAGTAGGGTAGAGTGCTCTCAGCACTGCACTTTCTGTTATTGTTTGGGAAACAGGGTCTCCACATGGCCTAACCAGCACTGCAGAGCTCCCCCCCCCCTCCTTCCCGGTTTATTTTTGTTTCTGTGCACAACTGTATCCATGTGAACAGATGCTGCCCCTTAAATACAGTCGTCTGCACAGACCAGGAGAGAGTACCAGCAAAGAGCTGGAGATAATCAACCCTCACACCACAAGCCCTGTAGAAACTGTCAGTAAAAGGATTCATTTGTTGTGCATGAGGGATGACGCACCTGGGTGTTGGAGACTGTTGTTCTTTCCTCTATGGTCTGAGTCTCAGAGATTAATCTCTGATGAGATGCTTTCACCTGCTGACTGTGCTATCTGAGCAGACACTTCTGTTACTGAACTATGAAATTATTAAGAATGGAGAGATGCTCAGGAGTTAATAGCATCTGCTGCTGTTTGTCGCAGAGGGCCAGAGCTGGGCTCCAGGTTCCCTACTCTATCAGCTCAAGGGCATCTTATCCCTTCTTCATAGGTACTTTACCCACATGAGCACATACCCAAACAGATAATTAGGTTTTAAATAGGAAACTGTCAAGCTCCTAGTAGCCACGTCATTGAAGACCACTGACCAGTAACTTCCTATTCAGTATCCTCCACACCCTTCACCTTTGTGTGCTCCCAGACTTCAGATCTGTATCCCAGTTTGTAAGGAACTAGTAGTAGTTTGGGTTATCTTTTGGAGTTACTTAACTAAAATATAATCACTATGTGTATATGTATGATGTGTGTGGGCATGCATGTCCTGTGTGGCACTTGCCAAGGTCAGAAGACAAATTTGTGGAATCATTTTTACAGGGGTCCAGGGGGTCAAGCTCAGGCTATTAAGCTTCTCACTAGGTAATCAGAAGCCCCTTCGTCCACTGAGTTATACTAACTGCCCACTTTACTTTTTTCAAGTATCAGTAAGTTCATACTGGCCCTGAACTTGGTGATCTTGCCTGAACCTCTGGAGAGCTAGAATTACAAATGGTCCTACCACATCCATTCAAAAGTGCCTTCTAAAGCATCTTTTTCTGGAAGGAAAACTTCCAAATTCCCGAGCACACACATTTATCCTATCCACCTACGTAATAATATGCAGTGTTCATTTATCTGTCAAAACAAAGGTAGTTTTGAACATTTGAAACTGAAATTTGTAACTTTCTGGATTTTAGGCAGCTGTTTCTTCCCTGTATGCTGTCTTAAGATTTTCTGCAGCAGTACCTTGCAGATCCTCCCAGAATAGACTGTTGTTAGGTTTTAAAATCCATGATGAAATTCCAGGGTGTTTTATTCCATTTAAAATATGCACTTGGAATTTTATATATTTTTCATTAGGCCTTATTACCTGACCACTGACCAACTGTTGTTACCTACAGAAGAACCCTTTTCTGCTCGGCAATGGTGGTCTAAGCCTTTATTTAGTCCCAGAACTCAGGGAGCAGAGGCAGGTGGAGCTCTTGCCAAAGATACAAAAAAGAAAAAGAAAAAAACATGTCTGGGAGAAAAATTTCATTTTTTACAAGAGTAAGATATTCTAAAGCTTTCTGCCTATGATGTGTGGTCATGAACGTGTAGACCGGAAGACAACTTTTTGGAGTCGGTTGTCTCCTTATAGCAAACTCAGCTTCTGAGGCTTAGTGGCAAATCCATCTCACTGGCTCTCTCCCAGGAAAGGCAGCTTGCATGTGAGCAAATGCGCACAGCCTCAGTTGACTACTGAATGCTGCTATCACTAAGTCGGTTTATCTCAAATCTAGGAACTTTTTTTTTCTTTAGAAAAACGAGAGTAACTGGGCGAGGAAGTAACTGGCTTCCTTCTTACCTTCAGGTAATAGTATGGGTTGTTGAGTGCAGTGTGGAGAGCGATTCTTGGAGCAGCATTTAAGTGCTCACGGAGAGTGTTGGCAGCACTGAAATACACTACCTCATGCAGAGGCTGGCTCTCAGGAGGCAGAAGGTAGTCTCTGAAACAGGGAAATCAGGTGCCAGCTTTACATACATACATACATACATACATACATACACACACAGGTTGGTTTTCAATTCCACAGTTTTGTCAATCTTCTATGAGTATTTGCTGCTTAATAAACAGTGAAATCAGCAACCAAACCAATACCAAGTAATGGATCCCATATAGTTTCACCTAGTTTTATATATCAATACTACTTTTAAAACTTTCTCTTTATTTGTGATGTCTAGAATTAATGTTTTTCTCGGGCAGCAGGGCACATCTGTGAGGCATTTTTCTTAATTGGATCATTTGAGGTGGGAAAACCTACTTTGTTGTCACTGACAAATTCATACATCCCTTTGCTGAGAGAGAGATTCCTTCACTGGTTAATGGTTTGCCTCTTCAGGACTCTGAATGCACACTGAGATAGCCAGCCTTGTGGACTGAATGACCACTGGACTGGGTTCTTGTTTCTGTCCTGTTGTTGGATTAGCCATTGTTGGATTAGGCAGGCCACAGCCTGTAAGCCACTTTAATACCCGTTATATACGGCAAAGCAGTACCTCAGTGTAGCCACCAGAACATTACTGCTACTCCCAGGTTTGCTTTCTCACCTCCTAGGGAGGATGCTACTCCTTAAGAAAGCCCCATACGCTTCTGTCCTGTTGCTGGCTCAGTGACTTAAGAAGAGAATGCACTGAGCATGCGTGTCATCCCTCGTCCAAGAGTTCCTGAGCCTGCTCATTCTGCCTCTGGATGGCGGTCGTTCTCTACTTGTTAACCAGCATAGATTTTGAATTGGCATTTTGCTAGCATTTATTTTTAAATGTCTTTCTTCTGTTCAGTCCTAGAAGCTGTGTCAAACACCTGTACTCTAGGCCCTGTGGAAAATAGGGACAGGGGTTATGACAGGTTGTGTCTCCTGTAACACAGGAGTCCCATTTTCTCTTTGGGCTTTCACTTCATTTCTCTTCTGTTTCCTTCCCCTTTTGCTTTAACACCCTATATATAATCTTATCCTCTTTCCTCCTGGGTGAGACAATCTCAGGGTCAACACCAAGTCTCACTGTGGAAAGTTTTGTGACTTCACAGCAAATCTCAATTATTCTCAGCATTATTTCAGCAGCTCATGAAATGTTAAAGAGCCAGATGTATTAGACAAGAAGTCAGAGCGTACCTGCTGGGATTTGTTGAAACTCGTGGGCCTGGTACTGGGCCTGGAAACATTAAACTGATGCCAAGGTTTACAGCTTGACATAAGGGAAGCCTCAGGAACAGGAGAGGCTCGTAGTGCTGTGACTGTCAGCACTGACGTGTCTGTCCTTACCAGGCCTTAACCCAATTTTCTTTTTGATATACTTTATTGCTCTTAGCATTACTTTTTTTTCTTTAGTAACTAAGAATAACTCTGCCCTCAACACTGTCCTAGGAAATGAAAATTTCCACTTTCAGGATGGTGGTGATCATGGTAGTCACCAAAAAACTATCCCCCACCCCCACCCCCACCCCCGCAACAAACCATTCTTATTCACAGCCTCATCTCCTGACCAGTTCAAACTGCCTTCAACTACCTTCATCTAAAAACAGCACTTTTCCTCCTTTCCTTTTGAGGCAGGATCTCAGTAGCCTAATTGATGTAAAACTTAAGGTCATGTTAGCCTGCCATGTCCAGATTTTTTTTTTCCTGATCTAACCTCAAATGCTGGGGTTACAGGCTGGACTTCTACTTCTGCACAGTTTGTAAGTCATCTCTGGTGTACTTACATTCTTTTAAATATGTCCCTGTTTGTATAAGGTCACCTGGACGGTTGATTTCATGTATGCACATAAAGCTGGCTTTTGGGAAATAACCAGAATGATCCAGGCTCCCCAAGAAAGACTGAGTAGCTAGTGCAATATAGATTTGGTGCTGATACTTAGCTGTCCTGATCAAATGCTCACGACAAAGCAGTGAGTGGCGTGGCTAGTATCCAAGGCCTGTTTCTGGGCTGACCCAGATCCCACTACAGGCAGGAAGACTGTAAGAACAATGGAAACCTGACAATACTCTGACGCATTCTGTGTTTCCTCACCCAGCCTAACTGGCTAGATGAAGTTTAAACCTGCCTTCCTAAACCAACAGTAAAAAATTAAGTCATTTGATTAGATAACAAGGACAGAAGATCAAGAAAACCACTAAGATGGAAGAAACACCCTGGATTGGCTGTGGGCGGTGAGTTTCCTGGTGTCATTTGGAAGAACAGGATTACTGTTAGCTCACGGAGCATTAGACTCACCTCACTAAGCTGTCGAGGAAGTTCATGACATTTTCTCTGAGCAGTTCAAACTTGGTTGGCTTCTTAGTTCTCCTTAGCTCTTTCATTTCTAGTAAAGACTACAGGGCACAGTACAGAGTGGGTCAAAAATATAACATCTTTGACTTCGGAACAAAAACACTTAGAAAGCTGTCCCTCATGTGGAGAGACAGCTGATGCCCTTTACTTATACAGAGTGCAGACAAATAACTAGGTCAATGTGTTTTATTTTCTAAGAATCTGGGAAGACGCTACCTACCCCTCTATGTATTTTGCTTTAAACATAGACCAAGTGAATGTTCAAGGGAAGAAGAGAACAGCTTGCTTCACCGCTCAGTTATACAAGAGTGCTTACTGTTTAGAAACCATTGATTTTCTTTAGGAACATGAGGAAGAAAACACCCATCCACAGCTTTGGCCCACAGGAACAATAGATGTTATGAGTAGTTTCACCCAGACTGAAATTCTGTGGTACATCTTAACTTGGTAAAATGGGACAAAAAGGGTCATCTGACTATCAAATGCCTTTTTACCCTATGAGTGTTCAGTAAAAAAGAAAAAGGCTGAAATTTGTAGTTTAGTGGTATGGCTCTAGCTAGTGGCGAGACACCTAGGTTTGCATCTCAGCACTACAGGGCTGGTGGGAAGGTCAAAAATATTTGACTTAGAGATAAGTACAATATATTCTTTTTGTAAATCACATTCCCATTTTCCCTTTACAGTTAATTCTGTTGTCTTCCTTAAGGCTTCAGAATTGTTTTCTATACTGTCTAGAAGACTGTAGACTGTGCGCATATATACTCTAGGATGACAGTAAGAAAAAGAACAGAATTATAGTACAGAATGGAACCTACCTCTAGGTGGAGACATGCTACTTGAGAATTAAGTCAATGGAGGGCCTAGCTGAGAGGCTCCCCTAGAAAGGCTGTTCAACACCTCCTAGTTAGTAAAGAACCTCCATGATGTTTGCCTAGGTTTGCAAGTCTTTCTGAGTACTGACTCAGGCATAATTACTCCTTTTTTTTCTTTTTTCCTTTGCACATTGGCAAAGCCTAAGTATGCTTTTTAAATGTCCTAATCCTCTGGGCTTCTGTAGTCTCTAAAGCTATCCTCCCTGCCTCGCAGCTGCCTGCTGCTATGCCAGCCTATCTTCCTTACTCTTGGCAGCTTCCACAGGTACAGCTTGCCTACTTTGTTTGGAGGGAAGCTTTAAAATAAAACACCACCACCTAAGAAACTGCTGCTCCACCTGTTTGGGCACTTGGTTAATTTTTCATTACCTAGACTAAGGACCCCCAAAAGGGACTTTGATTTCCCTGGTATATATATAATGTCTCCACAGGAGTTACCTCAGATTTCCTGTAACACTTCTTTCCTGTCTTTTAATTCTATAGTTAGCACATAAAACCAACCCCTTCCTACAGTTTATAGATGGCATCAGTCTGTCTGTATTGTTCCTGGTTGTGACGTAAGATAAGAGAGTGATGACAAGAGCACAAATAAAAACAAAGTGACCACTTCCAATGCAGCTGGAAGGAAGAGAAAGATACCTGCCTTCTGAAGGTGGTACAGGTCTGTCTTCTGCAGCCCCTTTGGCTGTGATCCACCGGCATCCTCTTCCTCTTTGCTATCTGCTTTGAATGCAAAACCAATATACATCAGAGAATAGACACTGGAAGTAGAATTTATATTTTTTTTTAAAACATGAGCAAGACAGGCAGATGGTGCTCCTTCCTGAATCTAAAAGCAATACATATTACATTGTTTATATAGTAGTGAGATCTTCAACCCCTAGCTACTGAACTCCAGCGTTTCTAGCCAGCAGAACAAAAGCCTATATAAAAATATCATACAGACTTGAAACTGTTTCCCTTTGAACATAAGCATGATCAGCTACATTCTGATACACCTGCGCTCAACCTTCCAATGTACTGCTTTTGATTCATTACTGTTTAGCATAAGGAAGGAGGTGTATAAAAGCTATAAAAGTAATTTAAGGAAGAGAAATTCCTAACTGATATAAATGTATGGCTATGCTTCAGGAGGGTGTGATACTCTCTCTGACTTGGGTACCTGACAATGATTTGGTTCAAATATGATATAAAAATTAGCTAAAGAATATATATTCTTAAAGAACCAGAAGATAACTCCTGATTTTAGAAAGTTATAATCTAAGATTAGGATAACCGCTAGCTAAATTCTTAATTCCATTCCATTACCATGTAGCAGAACCTTAAAATTGATTATAACACTCAGCTTGATTTAACCCTCTCCAATTTAATTCTAAATTAAAATAAATATGCAAATAACCAAATATTTCTTGTGAAAAATTTAAGTATACTTTGTTATTAATAACTTGGTTTTTTAAACCAAGAAATAAAGACAAATCAGAAGGATGGTGGTGTTTTAATTCATAAAACACTATTCTTTATACTGTTGACAAACATTTTAATCTTCAGCCTTTCCATTTGAAAAGTGATAATCACTAATTTATCATAAGATTTGTTCACTAGGTCACATTAATAAACTCTAATTAAAATTATGGTATCTACAGTTTCTTTATGTCCTTAAGAGTTGCTTCTCATTGGTGAGAGTGCAACTGTGAACCGATCTTATACACACACACACACACAATAAACACACTCACTCACTGAGCTGTAAGCCAAGAGAGATTGGCTATATAGTCTGGGTGCTGATAGCTGTGAAGTATAAAGCAGTTTACTTTTCTTCTCAGATTTCAGTTTCTCATAGCTGGAATGATCTCAACTTCTAGTCTTTTAACATTTTTACTTCTGTGATATGGTTCAGGGTCATTGCTGTGGTGCTACCTCTAACACATGATTTGGAGGAAGCAAATTAGCACTGCACACCTGCCTTAATCTTCTGTAACTGAGCGCTTATCAAAGATCCCCTCATAGGAGCTATAGAGGGACGAGGAGAGAATGCCACACAGACAGTTTTCTATAACTAAAGGGGTTTAAAGACAAAGGAAGTTCTGCCAAAGCAGGTGTTCCCATGATGCTGTGAGGCAGGTGTTCCCATGATGCCGTGAGGCAGGCCTCTTTCCTCACCCCGTCACAGCACCCCGGATAAGGAAAGAGTACACAATGGTCTATCCAGAGAATGAGAACTGTCTGCCACCCATTCTCATCTGAAGAATGAAAATGTTCTTCCATTTGATTTTCTACATTGTTTAAAATAAATCCAGAGGTGAAATACTTTTGCCTGTTTGCACTTGTTAAGACGTTACATTCAGAGACTAGTCTGCTGACTGACACTGAGTTGTTTTGATGATACTCTGGTTAAAGGACTGTCAGGGCAGGATATTACACTTACCATCAAGGTTCTGAAACTGGGTCAGGAAATCCTTTATTTTCTGTGTTGTGTTGCCAAGCTGCTTTTCAGTAGAAGAATTCAAAACCTCAATACATCGCTGAAGTATGGTCACCAGTTCATCCTTTGCCAGCATTCTAGAAAGACAGTGACAGGAGATGTAGCACATCTAGAAAAGGAGCACACCTCATCAAGTTACTTTTGGTAATGGTGTTTCAATTCCAGCAATAGTAACTAAGACAGACAGGACTTAAGTTAACAGCCTCCATCAGAGCCAGTGAAACGGCTCCACAGTTAAGGCACTTTATAACCTGAGTCTGATCCCTGGAAACTCACATGGTAGAAGGAGAAAACTACCCAGAGAGCAGTCCTCTGACTCCTACATACACGCCCCGCCCCAAGGTGCTCACTCTCGAACTAAATAAATGCCAACAAGAAATTAAGCACCAAATTCAGACCTAGAATTGGATCCACATTTGAGAGTAGAATCCATGACACGGTCAATGTATGAGTTTGTTTTTGCAGTAAGCTCCTAACAACGCACTTAGGACATGTAGACTGAACAGTGTTTCATTTTTCTGTCTGTACTATGTGCTGAGATAGCCAGGGTGAGTGAGGTGTTAGAGGCCACAGAAGCTATTACTCCTGGCTCATTTTGAAACCCTTTAGAACCTCTGAACGTGGAAGACATACGTAAATGAGATACATTTCTTTTCTGTTTGGAATGCAAAAGAAAATATGCTAGATTTTGAAGATTTACATTGAAGCTCCTGTTCTGCCAACTAGGAAAACCTGTTTTTCAGACTCTGTCTCTGATGTTTTGTACATGCCTGATGACTATAGGAGGGGACACATTGCTGCGAAGCTGCAAGCTTCCCCACCATTTCTCTTTGGTGGTGGCCGCACTTACCAGTCCTTCCTTGTTAGAACTGCGGTGTCTGATCCTCAGTGCTGTTGAGCTCAACTTAATAAAAAGATGAAAACTATACTTGGTATTTATTGGTTTTGCTTTATTTATAGCCCCTGACTTCCACTTTAGATCTTGGCAAATAAAAGCTGAAGGTACAAACACCTTTTAGTCTGAATCATGATCCTATTAGCAGTGAAGCAATCTCATTCAAGTCACTTAGTCCCTATCTTTGCTTCAGATTCCCAGGGAAAACATGGCTAACTGACCTGCCAGAAAGGTCTACTGCACTGGACTGCAAAATGTGCTCAGGGTGCCTAAGACAGTACTGACACCCAGCAAGCCCTCAATAAAAGGTAGTTACTATTATCAACATTACTTCTATAATCCAGGTACTATAGTGTACTGGATTGACATTTATGGGCTCTAAACCAGATTAGTAAACCTGAAATTTTATGAGTAAGTTCTTTCCAGATAAATGAATTTATGAATTTGAGACTACCTAAGAAGAGAGGAATGACAGATTCCAATAATAAAGTTATAACACAAGGCATCGATTGGCCGGGGTGCTGGAGAGATGACGTGGGGTACATGTGCTTACTCCTTAACAATACCAGCTTACCTCAGTGCCATCCTGGATTAGCAAAGTCTCAGAAACCTTCTAAATTTATAAACACATAAAAACAATTTAATGACATTTTAAAAAATGGGGGGAGAAAAAAGGTATTGCTGACCATGGTGTCATACACCTTTAATCCTAGCACTTGGGAGAGAGGAATCCAAGTGTTTCATGGCTAGCCTAAGTCTACTTAGCTAGACCAGCAAGGAATACAAAGTGAGACCCCCTAAGCCAGGCGTGGTGGCGCACGCCTTTAATCCCAGCACTTGGGAGGCAGAGGCAGGTGGATTTCTGAGTTTGAGGCCAGCCTGGTCTACAGAATGAGTTCCAGGACAGCCAGGGCTACACAGAGAAACCTTGTTTACAAAAACCAAAAAAAAAAAAAAAAAAAAAAAAAAAAAAGTGAGACCCTGTCTCAAAAACAAAACTTTTCAGTGAAAATCAAATTTATTTGGGGATTTATTTTCCATATAGTAAGAATTTTCAGTTTCATAGTTACAGTGCACCTAAATCACTAATAACTGTATTCCAGTTTTTAGACTTTGGGTCAGCTTGAGTAAGATTGTCCCCTGTATGTTCATGTGTTTGCACACTTGGGTATCAGGCAGTTGTGCTGTCTGGGAAGGCAGAGGAAGCGCAGCCTTGCTGGAGACAGCACAGCACCGGAAGCTGGAGGCCAGCTCTGTAATCCTTGTGGTTCCACATACGGGCTACTTTTGTGTGTCAACATGACACAGGCTGGAGTCATCACAGTGAAAGTAGCTTCAGTTGAGGAAATGCCTCCACAAGATTCAGCTGTAAGGCATTTTCTCAATTAGTGATCAAGGGGGGAGGTCCCCTTGTGGGTGGGACCATCTCTGGGCTGGCAGTCTTGGGTTCTATAAGAGAGCAGGCTGAGCAAGCCAGGGGAAGCAAGCCAGTAAAGAACAACCCTCCATGGCTTCTGCATCAGCTCCTGCTTCCTGACCTGCCTGAGTTCCTGACATCCTTTGGTGATGAACAGCAATGTGAAAGTGTAAGCTGAATAAACCCTTTCTTCCCAAACTTGCTTCTTGGTCATGTTTGTGCAGGAATAGAAACCCTGACTAAGACATTCCAGAAGCCTACCACCTGCTGCCATGCTGCCTGCTAACCACCACAAAGTAAACCCCTGCCACTCTTCTATCCATTGCCTTGGTCATGGTGATTTATCACAGCAGCAAAAAGTAATTAACTTCATATGGTGCCTGTCTGTTCTTCTGGGCATGCAGGGAATGAGGACTACAAAGAAATCCAGTTAACAGACTTCTTTCTAACAATTTCCAGTTGCTAGGTGTGGCAATGTACACTGCCAGAGGCATGAAGGTTCTGAGTTCAAGGTCCAGCCTCTGCTACACCAGGAGGCATTATCTCAAAAGAAAGGAAAACAACAGAAATACTGTGTTCACCTCCACATTTGTACCTGCTGAGGAAAGTTTAAGCCTTGATAGAAGCCTACCTCCCATTTTGGTTCCCTTTCTCACTATGGAAGTGACTGCTATCTGCATTTGTGAGGAGAATGCACGTGGTGACTTTAATGACAATGCCCCACCCCCCAATGGCTCATATATTTGACTTCATCACCGAGGAGTAGAACTCTAAACAAATTGTAAGGATCAGGAGGTGTGGCCTCCTTGGAGAAAGTGTGTCACTGGGGGGTGGGTGGGTTTTGAGGTTTCAAAAGCACATGCCAGACATAGGCACTTGCTTGTATGTGCTCTCTTACGTGCCCTCTGTCACGGTCTCTGTCTCTCCTCTGCCTAGCGACCACTATGTGGCCCTCAGCTACTGCTGCAGCACTGTTGCTAGGCTTCTTCCTCTCCCCACCATGAGGATAATGTATTAACCCCTGGAACTGTGAACAAGCCCCCAGATAAATGCTTTATTTCTTAAGAGTTATCATGGCCCTGGTTATTTCTTCACAGCAACAGAACTGTAACTAAAACAATGCACAGGAGTGTGTGGGTAGAAGTGCCCATGTGTATGTATGTAGGATACATGCAAGGGATGACAGCAACGGTCCTCCCTATTGCTCCAGCTCCACACCCTTTTTTTAAGTCTCCATTACTTAGGTGTGTGTGTTTGTGTTAGTACACATGTGTGTGCACATGAATGTTACAACACGTGTGGAGGCCACAGGACAACTTGTGAATGTCAGGTCTCTCCTTTATGGTTATCAATGACTTCCTCAAGCCAAGATGTTTGTGGAGCCAACTGAAAAGCCAGCCCTCCAGCTTAGTTTTGGAGACAGGGTCTCTCACTGAACTAAAGCCCTGAGGTTTTGGGCTAGGCTAACCAGCAAGCTTCCAGCCACAATGAGGTCTGAACCCAGGTCCTCTCCAAGAGCAGCAAGCACTGAGGCACCCTCTCTAGTCCCTAACTTGTTAGCTTTTAATCACTTGGGGAAACTGAGTCAGATTGGAAAGTGGAGGCCAACACCAACAAGGCTAAGGGGGCCCCAAACCACAGTAAATGTTTGTCCCTTTCTCTTAAAGGTGACTCTTTGGTTAAGTTGTTTGTCCTGAACAGAGGCCATGAAATCTCCAAAGGCTGGGCTCCAGCCAGTATACATCCCCTAAGGAAGAGAGTTGGTGGAAATGGGCGTGCCCCAGATGCTTCCACAGGCAGCTACATGATCAACAGGGATTTATATGGCGGTGACCCATACCTACAGGAAGAACTAAAGGAGGCACATATGGATACCTACAGGGTCTTAAAATGCAATAGCAAAGTAAAACCAAAACCATTAAGCAATTTTGCAAGGTTTTTCACATATGTGAAATTTCAGAATGTTACTGAGTTCATTTGTTGAAAATTAATCCATTTGCCAGGAAATACTGAAAATGAGAACCAGGAGAGACCTACTGGAAGAGTAAACCAGTTGAGTACTTTCGCTTTTTCTTCACAAGAGACTCAAAAATTAAATTCAGATAGGAATCTATGCCAAACAATCAAAGCCTTTCTTGAACACTCCCTAAATCTCTGTCATCCTGTTCATTCATGATTAATGTCTTCCAGATTCCAATCCCTAAAACTTTATAAATCTAACTAAAGGGTGCCAACCCTTGACCCCTTGACACCATGGCCTCCTCCCACAGACAATTGAATTACCTCAAGTAACACTATGTATCCCCACTTTCCCTTACTGTGAACCCTAAAGTCCTTTCACTATCTCTATTTGGCTCCAAAGCAGCTAAGATCAGTTGTTACCCTGTATCACAAAAAATTTGGGTCCTAGATCCCTGAGAAGAAAATGTTAAAAAATAAGAGTGCAAATCAGACACATTCAAGTGATGAAGGCAAACAAGAGGCCTCAGAGCTGGGTATGCACTAAACAAACAGCCAAATTAAACAAAACAAAACAAACAAACAAAAAAACAGAAAAAAAAAAGAGGGTGGGCAGGGGAAGCAGGGCTCTAAACAACAGAAGTCTTTAAAATGTTAGTTTGGTTACATTTGGCCCAAAATCAACAGATTCAAGTGTTTTCTAATTACATCATATGAGCAACTTCAGGGCCAAATGTAGAGCACACTATGCTCGTCAGCTGTCACGTGCTGTATGCTGAGAAGGTGTACCGGAAGCACAGACGGCAGTAAGAAATAGATGGTTGCTGCATTAACACCACTAGAGACTGCACGCATCAATTCAAAAGGTGTTTAAATATTCTTACATACAGGCTGCATAGGAAGCTTTTGGGCAGACAGGAGTTCTGGAGGAAGGTGTTACTGGCAGGCTTAAAGCAGATACACAAAAAAGAACAACAAGTTACCTCAGCAGCTGCAAGGCTGATGTGTACTCCTCTGAATCCCATATCTTCTTTTCTAAACATGTGCAATACAGCTCCCTAATCTATAAATGTAGGATATGATTTATGAGGAATAAAAACCACATACCAAGTTTATAGCCTACTAGTTACACAAAATCATCATGTTGATGCAATTAATAAAAAAAAAATCATTAAATTACAAGAGGCTTCCTGACATATATTTCATTAGACACTACAGAAATATAATTTACATAAAACTCAAATTGTATTGGGCGTGTCAGACACCAATAAGTCATAAAGTATCATTAGAGATGGAATAAACAGCTGATTGAAAGTTTAATAGCTAAGCTAGCAGAACCTCACAGAGACCATTGTTCTAGTCAATCTCTAAACTCCGATCTAAAAATCTGGAGATTAATTATTCTTCCACTCACATTCGTCCCACACAGGGCTCATAGGTTTGGGGTATAATAAAAAGGTCATCTCAGCATAATTTTACAAAGAGCCAAAGTGCTGTGTTTGTGTTAAGTCTTGGAACAATGCAGTTAACCAGCAAACACTTTCGCACAGTTTCCATCTCCCACTTCCCCAGAAGGAGAGAACTAGCTCTCCTTATGCACAGAACAGACAGAGCCAAATTCGCAAGGCTGTACTACAGCACAAGTACAGAGGAGACAATGCACTGGATTCACCGGGCGATTTCCAGCTCTAACTTTCAGAACAAAGCCATTTTCTATTATTAGTAATGTGAATAGCTGGAATAGATTGTTTTCTTACTACAAGAGCTGGCTTCATCTCAAAGTCTGATGCCTGAGTAATAGAGAAATCAAAACAAGAAAGTACTAATATTCTGACTTTGTTGACTCCCAAGGAGTAAACTTTACTTACCTGTCGCCCCAGTGGGTACTTGGGAAGAGAAGAGGTAAAATTATGAAGACATCTCAAAACAAGGAAGTAATTGATATGGTAAACATGCAGGTCTTCCAACAATGATTGAGTTTTCTCCTAAAAAAATCGCAGAATAATAATATGTATGGTAGTAAAATAAAATTTAAAAATGACTTTATGGATACATACTCTCTAGAAAACTGATGAGGATTTAGAACTACAAGTTACTCTTCTTAATTCATGAAAACTTGGCAAATCAAGTTTAGGACACAGTCCAGACAATTGTTTATTATCAAATCTGGATGTATTTTACACACATAAGAACTGACACTGTAATTTAGTATTGGTGCTAGATTAGTAATAAATAATAAATCTTCAAATAAAATCAATCCAATCCACTCAGCAATAAATGGTTATGCTACCTGGCTTTTACATGCTTTTATTTATAACAATCATATACATATGATTTACATATGATATGATATATCTGATATATATATATACACACACATATATATATATACATATATATATATATATACACACACACACACACACACACACACACACACAGTTCTTGGTTGATATAAAAGTACTTCCAAAATAGAACACTAGAGAATTTTTTTTCTTGAAGAGAAAAAAAAAGCCTTTCCTTTTAAACAAAGCTTTGTCGTGTTAGTTATCATGGAGGAGTACCCCATCCTCTAAGTATTATGACATACAGATATTTTTAATAAAATTAATGCTTTATTAATGCATATTCTTTTGCATGGAGTTAAGAACAAGTCAGTAAGACACACATATTCCTACCTTTAAAAAGGTCTCATCTGTCAGCAGTGCAACTTGCTTTTCCGAAGGTTGGTTTTCCACGTACCTAAAATTTTTAGTATCCCATAAAGAAAAAAGAGGAATGTTAGCACTTTGTATAGTTGAATGGCATGTTAGAAAAAATAACTAGCTAGATTGGTTTCCATATTTTTTTCATTTCTTTTCAAAAACTAATTCAAGACATCAGTTTTTGATTACCTTAATGATAACTAGTGAAGTCATTAAGGCCATATACCCGAGAAATAGGAAGAGTTATTTCTCAAAGATAACTCTGGAGAACTTATAAATTATATGAAATATTAGTAAAAATATTTATGTCAAAATTTTGAATCCAGCAAAGAAAGTCTATCCTTAAAAGCAGCATGGTTCTATACTGCAAAATGAAAGGCTTATTATTTCATTCATAACTTCAAAAACAACTGAAGCCAGAAGTCTTTATTTCATTCTAGTCTCTAATACAAGACACATTAAATATACTTATCTTACCTCCTAAATGAAGGAAGGTGCCGGATGTTTTCACATTGACTATCTGAGAAAACATTTACTCTTTCTTTGGCTTCTGAGAGTTCACAGCACAGAACACTTAGAGGCTGGGAATGAAAATGTTCTAGTAGAGAAAGCTGAAAGAAACACGAAGGTCGTTATCACAGTGTGGTCTATCACAGTGTGGTCGTCAATGTCTTACCCCTCACCTGCTAAATGTTAGGCCTTTGTTGTTTTGTTGTTGGTTGGTTGGGTTTTTTTGCTTTTGTTTCGTTTGGTTTTTCAAGAAAGGGTTTCAGCTCTGGCTGTCCTGGAACAGCATAGACCAGTCTGGCCCTAAAACTCGCAGAGATCTGACTGCCACTACCTCCTGAGTACTGGGAGTAAACGTGTGTGCCACCATCGCCTGTCCTTATGGTGGGGGCCAAAGAGCTGGCTCAGCACTGAGGAGCACTTGTTTGTTAGCAGGGTCGCTTCTCAGCAGCCAGAGGGCAGCTACCAACCACTGCTAACTTGAGATCCACACACAGTTCTGGCCTTTAAGGCCCTGCACATGTGGGAACAAGCACACTCACAGGAATAGACCCATACACATAAAACCAAAATACATATTTAAATGATCACGTCAGAACAACATTGCAGCACTACTTATACAACTTCAATATTTTCAAGGCTACATTTCTATGGAGCAAGTCAGAAAAAATAATCCCAGGAATACATACCAAAAGGAAACAGCATACATGGATGCATCAGACCGAAAGATCTAATAAAGGTGTTCACCCCAAATTACTATATTACCAGATCTATCTGTTCAAAGCAACAGAATGCTGCAGTGGTAGGAACTGTACCCTCTGATAAGAATAACAAAAATCTGGGACTGGTGAGATGGCTCAGCGGGTAAGAGCACCCGACTGCTCTTCCGAAGGTGATAAGTTCAAATCCCAGCATCCACATGGTGGCTCACAACCATCCGTAACGAGATCTGGCGCCCCCTTCTGGAATGTCTGAAGACAGCTACAGTGTACTTACATATAATAAATAAAATAAATCTTTTAAAAAAAAAAAAAAAAAAAAAAAAAAGAATAACAAAAATCTGTACCTTCAAGTTCAGTTTCCTCCCATTCAGAAAAATAATGGCACACTGACTTAAAGTACTTATACACTAGATCACTGTCATCTCCTAAGGTAATTTATTTTAAAATTCTAGTATAATTTATGAGATGAAATATAAGATTATCAAACATTTTTTAAAATTCTAAGCAAGTTTCTCAAGACTGATTTTTTTTCCAGATAACCTGTATCCCTCATTTCTCTAATAAATACAATAATCAAAAG
Source organism: Mus minutoides (assembly GCA_902729485.2). NCBI lineage: Eukaryota > Metazoa > Chordata > Mammalia > Rodentia > Muridae > Mus > Mus minutoides. The sequence goes on from LR749492.1 coordinate 3,268,293, forward strand.
CAGCTTTGAAAAGAAAGGGTTTATTTGGCTTACATACTCCAACCTCCAACCTGAGAGGTCAGGGCAGCAGCTCTCTGGGAGCAGAATTAGGGACAGTAGAGAAACGGGGCTTACTATTTACTTTCAGGCTCATTGTCAGGCACTTGTACAATTATACCACTACCCATAGAAGGTTGGACTTTCCAACAATCAACTATGAAGAAAAAGCCACAAAGATGAAGCCAGTGTGACAAAAGAATTTCCTCAATTGAGGTTTTCTTTCCAGGTAACTTTATGTTAAACGGAGAAAAACTAACCAGCACACAGTGTTAGTGAATTGTTAGTTCCTTAAGTAATGGAGAAAACATATCCTAGTCAGTAGGAAAAATATTTCCCACAGGATTAATAATTCAACATTCTCTTCTATAAACAAATTTTAAAATATGTGGAAGGCTACAGGGTTACTGTGATTTTTTTTTCTTTTGTCTATTCATAGATTCCTTGGATCTTTTACAAAAAATAATTCCAACTTGTCAAAAGCCCATTTTGTGTCTATTAAGACCATCACATGGTTTCTGTCTGAGTCCACTGATTTGCTACATTGACTGTATTAAATTGTACAGTAGCAACCAGCCTTGTAGCCTTGAAATCTAGCCAGTTTGGTCACGGTTATCTTTGTGTTGATTTGCAAGTAGTTTACTGATAATCTTTGAATCTATACGAACCTCAGAAATTAATGTTTAGGTTGGTTTTGTTTGTTTGGTTTGGTTTTTTTTCTTTTCTTTTTTTTTTTTTCCCAAGACAGGGTTTCTCTGTATAGCCCTGGCTGTCCTGGAACTCACTTTGTAGACCAGGCTGTCCTCAAATTCAGAAATCCTCCTGCCTCTGCCTCCTAAGTGCTGGGATTAAAGGCATGCGCCACCACCACCCGGCAATATGTAGGTTTTTTTGATGTTGTGATTAAGTATTTACCTGGTGCCAGTGTCAAGATAATACTACCTTTGCTAAATATTCTTGTATTTTATGGAGTAGTCTGAGAAACAGCAGTATTAGTTATTCTTAAAAACCACAGTTATCTGGCAGGAGAACTGTGTGGTCTAGGCCTTTCCTTCATTGATAACTTATTATTCACAGTGTATCTGGCAGGAGAACTGTGTGGACTAGGCCTTTCCTTCATTGATAACTTATTCATCGCTTACTTGGTTCTAGAAATTATTTATCTTTTTCTATTTTCTAGTTCACTGGAATTAAGTTTTCATATTTTTTTCTTAATTATTCCAGTGGTATGAGTTATAGTATATCTTTTTCATCCCAAATTCACTCAAGTCTTTTAGTTTGGCTATGAGCTTATCGAGCTTATGTTTTCAAAGAAACAACTTTTGCCTCTTCCTAGAGTTTCTAATCTCCATTTTATTTGTTTCTGCTCTGATCTGTATTACCTCTTTGAGTATACTGACTTGAAACGTGCCTTATTCTTGCTTTTTCTTTCATAAACCTCTAAGGATGTTTTTTCCTGGCATGGCTTACTCAGAATTTTAACTGTGGGTTTACTTTCTTGCCACCTCTGCTGGACAATGAACACTTTGAAGACAGATTTCTTTTTCCTCTGTACATCTAGCGCTCAGCACAGTGCCTTCCTTAACCTAGTATTTCATAAATAAACAAAATGAATGGCAGAACAAATTCTAGAGGTTATTTTTTCATTTAATTTCATAAATTGCTAAGGTAAATTCTGTCTTGATTTAAAATCCTTTAAAAAAAAAATCAGTGAATCAAACCACTGTAATTATGTGATTACGTGCAAGAAGACTACATATGGAAGGATATCTTGGGTCAGGAGGTGGTAGCACACAACTTTAATCCCAGTATTCAAGAGGAAAAGGCAGCTGGGTCTCTAAATTCAAGGCCAGCCTAGTTCACAAAAAGAGTTCCAGGACAGCCAGGGCTATACAGAGAAACCCTATCTCAAAAAGCAAAACAAAATAAAAACAAAAAAATCTTATGAATTTCAAACACTATAAAAAATGAAGGTTGTCACATTAACTTACTGTCTTAGTTAGGGTTTTACTGTTGTGAACAGACACCATGACCAAGGCAAGTCTCACAAAAAACACCATTTAATTGGGGCTGGCTTACAGGTTCAGAGGTTCAGTCCATTATCATCAAGGTGGGAGCATGGAGGCATCCAGGCAGGCATGGCACAGGCAGAGCTGAGAGTTCTACATCTTCATCCAAAGGCTGCTAGTGGAAGACTGACTTCCAGGCAACTAGGGTAAGGGTCTTAAGCCCACACCCATAGTGATACACATACTCCAACCAGGTTACACCTATTCCAACAAGGCCACACCTCCAAGTGGTGCCACTCCCTGGTCCAAGAATATACAAACCATGACATTCCACTCCCTGGGCCCCATAGACTTGTTCAAACACATGAGTCTATGGGGTCCCATACTTAAACACAGCATAATGCAAAATGCATTTAGTCCAACTTTCAAAGACCTCATAGTCTATAGCAGTCTCAACAATGTTAAAAGCCCAAGGTTCAAGGTCTCTTCTGAGATTCATCTAATCACTTAACTGTAATCCCCAAAGAAAGACAGAAAATCAGCTGGGCAAACTCTAAACTCTGCATCTCCATAGCTGATGTCAAAGCAGTCTTCAGATCTCCACTCCTTTTTCATCTTTGTTGATTTCAACAGACTTCTTTCTCCTGGGCTGGTTCCGCTCCCTGTTAGGAGCTTTCCTCAGCGTGTATCCCATGGCTCTGGCATCTTTAACATCTTTGAGTCTCCGAGGCAATTTCAATGTTACAGCTTCTTGTTTCAGTGTCTGGGATTCCATTTGATTTTTTGGGGCACCTCCTAAGGGCTGGCATCACTTCTACAGCTCTGCCCTCTGTATCACTCTAAGCTCAGGTTGATCCACTCCACTACGGCTGCTGTTCTTAGTGATCATCCCATGGTACTGACATCTCCAATAAAATGGGGTGTTCCACTCCAACTAGACTTCACCAATAGCCTTTCATAGGCTTTCTTCATGTTGCCAAGCCTCAAATCTTTTGTATGACCCCTTCAGTCCTGGGCTACCAACTGCAACTGAGGCTGCACCTTCTCCAATGGCCTTCCATAACCTCTCACAGTGCCAAGCCTCAGCTGTTCTTCATGACACCTTCATGCCTTCAAAACCAGTACCACCCAGGTGACTCTTACACATTACCAAGTCCAACTGCAGCACCAGGTACAACCTTGGCTATCTCTGGAACACAGCTTCTCTGTGCTCCCAGAAAACAATTCCCAGAAGATTTCACCTCAGTGATGCTGATCTCTTCTTAATCATTGCTAATTTCTTAGCTCCAGCTAACCAGTATCAATTGTCCCAGTAGTTGCTTCCATTCTTAACTCTAGAGCCAGAGCCCTATGGCTGAAGCTGCGGAATTCTGCTGCTTGCAGGAACTAGAACATGACACCCTTGTACTATTACAACATCACTAGCTTTCTGTTTTCCAACTCCTTCATTGCCTAAGCTTGGCTATCCTGGATCTTGCTCTGGAGATTGACCTTGAATGCAGAGATCAGCATGCCTGTCTCCTAGGATTAAAGGTGTGTACCACCATGCCTGGATCTAAATTTAGCTGGGTAGGATTTTGCTCCAAGATCCCTCACCCTTAAACTGTTATCTCCTAGAACACAGGATTTTGCTCTATTTCACTTCCTGGTACCCCTTTAATACTCGAACTATATATTTTTCCTTTCTAAGCGTGCTATGCTTCTTCAAACTTCTCTTTATAAGACTTAACCAGAGAACAAAGTTTTTGCTGGGCTTTTTTGAAACTTCCTTTGTCAATGCAATTAATCTGAATCTCTTCACCTTAGCCTCAGGCAGACTTTTCAGACAAGAGCAAAAAGTAGCCACATTCTTCACCAAAATACCACAAAATTAGTCTTTATACCCCATTCTGAAATTCTTCTCCTTTGAAATCTCTTGGGCCAGGTCAACACAGTTTAGATTATTCCCACAACAAAGTCTTCCATATTCCTACTAGGATGACCCATTAAGCCCCATTTAAAGCATTCCACTGTGTTCCAAATCCAAAGTCCCAAAATCCACATTCTTTCAAATAAAAGCATGGTCAGGCCTATCACAGCAATACCCCACTCCTGGTACCAACTTCTGTCTTAGTTAGGGTTTTACTGCTGTGAACAGACACCATGACCAAGGTAAGTCTCACCAAAAAACATCATTTAATTGGGGCTGGCTTACAGGTTCAGAGGTTCAGTCCATTATCATCAAGGTGGGAGCATGGAGGCATCCAGGCAGGCATGACACAGGCAGAGCTGAGAGTTCTACATCTTCATCCAAAGGCTGCTAGTGGAAGACTGACTTCCAGGCAAGTAGGGCGAGGGTCTTAAGCCCACACCCACAGTGACACACATAATCCAACCAGGTCACACCTATTCCAACAACGCCACACCTCCAAATGGTGCCACTCTATCCCTAGCCAGCGGGACTCATCCTGGTCCAAGAATATACAAACCATGACACACATAAAGGTTATAACATATATATATTTAACTTACACATAAAGGTTACAACGCATAGGTAGGTTTTAATGACACTGACAACTGCCATGTACTCACAATGTCTATACTTTGACAACTTAGGGAGCTGTCAAGAGAAGTAATTAATATTATCGTTTAACCAACCCAAAAAGACACCAGGACAGAGAAAGCTAAAGAGTTACCTCTCTGGCCCATCAAAGGTTAATGGCATTTCTTAGGTAAAAAGCCACTACATTTTCATCAAGTCCTAAACAAAAATAAGTCTTCCCCTTAGGCCACTCTCAATGGTTAAGACTAGCTAGAATGCATCCATTACTGATAATCCTAATTCTGTCTTTTATAGGTGACTTCAGCATAAGAAAGGAAAGGTAAAACCTAGGAAAAAATGCAATTTCCCTTTTCTAGATCTTGCTACTAAAATGCCTTAGTTATCACACTACTCCATCTGAAATAATGTTAACTAATTAGGATTAGACAGCAAACTTTCAAACTCATTAGATTTTCTTACCTTAATTCCTTTGATGAAGTTTTGAATTGAGAAGTCGTGATACAAAAAGATGTTGGTCAGAACCTGTAATGCCTTTTTACTTAGTTTAAAGGGAAACTGAGGTGTAAGAAGCAGCTGAAAGAGACAAGATGGAAGTCAGAGTTCTTGGTCGGCCCTCCTCATGAACATGAAGTAAATAGCTAGACAAAGAATTATACTGTGACACAACAAATATGAACGCAATCAGAGCTATACTTTTTTCTACAGTCAAATGGCAACCAAATCATAAACCTTATTCATTTAAAGCTGAAAACACTAAAAAGCAATTTGTATTACGATCCCTGTTTGAGAGAGGGTCTCATCAGCTATCCCTGACTGGCTATCCCTAAAAATAAAAATAAAAGTAGAAAAAAAAAAAAATCACAGAGATCTGCCTACCTTTCTCTCCCAAGAACCACCACTCCCATCCTCAAACTACACTCTAAATCTAAGTTGTCTACCAAACTTTCATTAAATTCCTAATCTTCAAATAATGCATATTCAATACATAATCCTTTGTCTTCCACTACAAGATACCAACAAATGTACCATTTTCTTACCAGATAATTTTTTTCTCCCTACTAATCTAAATTAGTAAAGAATAGCAAGCTATGTACTATTAAATAACACAAAATGAAGATTTTTCTTTTTGAAAATATAGAGAAATTTTGTATGTAGTTAGTGTTCAATGGTCTACAGAGATGCTTACCATCTGAAATTCAAACCTTATTCTAGCAGGTTTTTGTTTTTTGTTTTTTACCAAAAGTATAGCTGCACAAGGACAACGGCATTTGACTATAATTAATTTCAAAATGAAAAACGTTTTCCTAACATGTCAATAAATCAGATTGCTATCTGTGTGTAGCTAAGTATAGTAGCGGTTCATAGGTGAACACACAGGTTGTCATTATTATGCAATATAACCTTATCTTAATGGAACTGAGAAGGGATTTGCGTGGCAGTCAGTAGTAACCGTGCTGCTATTACACAGAAACATTATAGCAGTTATAGTCTAAGTTTAGTAGCTATTGTCAAGAGCAACATGACAGTTGTCAAAGTCCACAAAAACTTTTGGGGCTAGAGAGATGGGTCAGAAGATAATAGCACTGGCTGCTCTTCCAGAGGACTGTGGGTCATTGTCTGCACCCATACGATGGCTCACAACCATCTGTAACTCCAGTTGTAGAGATCCAATACCCTCTTCTAACCACCACAGTACTGTATGAATGTGTTGCACATACATATATGTGGACAAATCCTCATACCTATCAAATCAAAATAAACCTGAAAGCTTTACATCATTTTATACAAGATATAAGATCAAATCATACTGGTAATACTCTGAAGTATATAAATTCTATAAAATTTTATTTATTACTGTCAGTGCCTTATTACTCATTAGTATTTACTTACTACTTCCCAGGGCCTCCCTTTACATTGCAGACAAGTGCTCTATTAGTGAGCTGTATTTTGACCCCTAATTCATTTTAAAAGCCTAATTTCTTCAACTAAGTGATAAAAACAACAATGAACATATACAAATGATTGTAGCTTTCATTAAGCTTATTTTTTATCTGAAAAGGCAACTATATGCAAAGAGAAAACATAATACTAACCATAATTGAGTAAGAGCATTCAAATATGTACATAAGTTGAACAAAGTCTGAGATACATAAAAATAAATGTATTGGTATCATTTATTATACATAATATATGTCTGGTAGCTTTGGTTTTACTCTGTCATTGGTAAACTCTTTTTCTTTTTACCTTATCAAGAACTACTGTCAGGTGTTCCTTGCAAGACAGAGACTGGAACAGTTCTATACACAACAGAGATGACACTGAATGAGGAAGCAGTCGGTGGATAATAACAGGAGATGTGGCGATCCCAAAAATCAGAATTAGAGGAAACTCATGCAGATGCTGACTAGTTTTTAAAGAAAAATACAAAAGAAGTTTCTTCAGCAAGTATATTTCAATATATTATTTTACAATATTAAGTTTTCCAGGTCATTTTTTTTAAAATAAAAAATATTAATAACAACAAAATAATCACTTTCCAGATTCTTATCCTGAAATCAAGCCATTAATGGATGCTTATAAATAAGAACAGAGATCCAGAAAGACCACATGCTTCCCCGAGATTAGACTACCAAAGTTATACAACAGTGTGTCAACTAGCATTTAATATAACTCCACCAACTTTGAGCCTCATGTCGTCTTCCTTATGGTTTTCCATCAAATTCCTGCTTTCCTTTTCACACAAACATATCTTTATACATATGTAAGTCAGCTTTCTAATGAACATCACTTAGAAGTATTACAATTCCTTCCTTACATTATTATCCTAAACATACTGGACATGATTTCACATCAACACAACCAAACAGAAACAAAGGGCTTCTACTTCTAGAGTGCAATGGCATCATTTGTGAGGGCTTCTGCAAGTCACACTTCTCAGTATCATGGCTGATCATTTTACCACTCCCATTTCTTATTGTTTTCCAGAATTGGCTGTATGCTGTACGCTCTTACAGCTGTTCTAAGTTTTTACTTTCGAGGGCCACAGTACTACAGAATCTAAGTTAAATAAATAACATAAACACCATGCAGCACATAATCACAGGTCAGTAAGAAGTTCAAATCCTGCAGATACACTTCAATGGTAGAGAATTTGCTCAGGTATTCAGCAATCCTGGGTTCTATTCCCAGCACTGGGGTATGGATGGTGGTGGTGAATGTATCTACAACTCATAAATCAATGGGGTAAAAATCCTTATACAACCCCAGTCAAGATAAGAATGTCTACTATGTTAGTTGATATACAGAATATACAAAAGAACATTAACTATACCCTAGCAAATATACATTGGAAACAAATTTCACAGGGATGTAACATAGGCCTACTAGTTACTTCAATTTTAAGTCTCATAAGATTGCTTTAAAAAACTCTTACATTAAAATAATACTCACTGGAAATATTATATAAAAATAAGATAACATCATACAGAAAACATTTTTATCCAGTTAACATATATGGAACACAGAGCTTCTAAAGATAAAACTCAGAAAGAAAAAAGTCATGACAGAATATTACAACTTAGAGGATTATCAATTTAGCAGGCAGGTAAGGAGACAACTGTTATAAATGACATTTTATACCTATTTACCTAAGTTACATATGTTAACTAAAAACAAGATGAACCTGTCTTAGATTTTCAACATTATATCAAAAACCAAGAAAATAGTTTGCTAGATCTTTGAAGATTCAGTTACAAAAATCTGAATTCAGATTTTGAATTTCATTATGTTGGTCTTAAAATGAATACTATTTTTTTTCTAAGATAAAAGTAATGACTTAAGAAAAAGGAAATTTTGCCTAAAAGCAGAGTCACGTGTTAGGAAGAGTTTAAGCAGGGCTGGAGACAGGGAGTGAGAGAAAGGGAAAGGTCAAGCAAAAGCAAATGTCTGAAACGCCTTATGGGTATCTGCTCCTAAATTTGATTAGAGGCCTACAAAGCTGACCTCTAACCTCCACACATACACCATGGCCCACATGCCAGCACATACACATCCACTTACATACATACAGCAATAAATGAAAAAGAAGACAATTGCACTAAAAATGGACCGGTCAAACTACCTGCTGATAGTTATGAAGTCTTGGAGTACTTTGGTGGTGAAGCTCTCCATGCTCTTTAAGATAAGAACCACAGGAGGAGACCGCCAATGGCCAGATGCTGTCCTCTTTTTGATTGTCACTTTTGGGCCTGCCTTCTTTTAAACCAATGTGAAATGGAGGAATTAAAAGTAAGCCTTACCAGTCAAACATATTACAATGCCACTTGTTAACGTAGTTCTTTATATTTTACAGTAACTGTTATTTTTCCCAAATAAAAATAGTAGTTCATTCTAACAGTTACTTAGCAAAATCTGTTTCTAGACATGGATAACACTAAGAAAAAGGTTCAGAAGGACCTATAACAAATATCAAGTGGATTTTCTACTGAAAAACATAGGAAAAAGACACTTTTCTATACAACTAACTTTTTTCAGTTCATACACATTTATGCACTAACAATAAGTTGTATTGTCAATGTAAAAACACACTGAATGTACTATTACAAACTTTCAATCTTGAAATGGACCTTAAATATTTGGTCAAATCACACTTAAAAAAGATAATGGACTTAAATTGCAAAGATTCCTAAAACAATCTTTAAAAATTTACATCAAATTAAGGTATTATTATAAGCATCCTTATATAGAGCAAAATAAAATCATATGTATGATTTCAACAAAAACCCTGAATAAAAAATGTTATCCAGTACTCATGCCGTCTGGTGACACAGCAATGTAACTGGGACTATGGTTGTACCACAGGAGTCCAGGGGTCTCTGTGTCATTCATTTGCAATAGACATGGTCATAGTAGAAGTAAATTTATAATTGTCTTGAATATTACTTTACTTATAAAGTATTGTTTTATAAATCTTATTGATTGATTGATTGATTGATTGCCTTTGGCAAGATGGTTGTTTTTATTTTTTTATTTTTATTTTTTCAATCTTTTTTAAAATTAGATATTAGATATTTTCTTTATTTACATTTCAAATGCTATCCCGAAAATACTCTATACCCTCCCCCCCACCCTGCTTCCCTACCCACCTGCTCCCACTTCTTGGCCCTGGCGTTCCCCTCTACTGGGGCATATAAAGTTTGCAAGACCAAGGGGCCTCTCTTCCCAATGATGGTCAACTAGGCCATCTTCTGTGACATATGCAGCTAGAGACATGAGCTCGGGGGGTACTGGTTAGTTCATTTTGTTGTTCCACCTATAGGGTTGCAGACCAAACCTTATTTATACAGTAACATTTCCCCAAGATTTCCAAGCATGGATCAAACTAAATTTTAAAAATTATAGAATTACTCAAGAAATAAGCTTCACAAACATGCTTATTAGAAGAGAGGTGTAAGTAAAAGTAATTCTGAGTCAACTAACCAAATATTCAATTTCCTTTTACCTGTGTGACCGTTGAATACCAACTGCAAAGGGAATCCATTGAATAATTTGTCTTCTTCAGGGCCGTATCACTTTTCACCTCCTTGGAATTCCTATCTACACAGCAGTCCATCAACTGTGAGGCAAACTTTTGTAAAAAGTGTTTCACATCTGCAGAATATAAAAAGCAAGGAAACTTACCTCCATCTTTAAAACAAAATTAAAGCCATTGAAACCTTTGATTAGTAGATTGCAATACTTACGTGGAGTATATTTTACTATATTTCATCAATACAGCTAAAAATATGCTAAGTATACTACCATTACACATTAGTACCCTGTCCTTAATATTCAATTTTGTTAGGGTTGGACACGAGTGTACTTGCCTAGCATGCACAAAGTCCTAAAGTTGACACCCAGAGCTAAATAAACACAAATGTGGTCAGGTATGCCTAAAATCCCTGAAGACAGGAGGATCTGAAGTTTAGGTCATCTTCTGCTCTATGGTACACTCAATGCCTCTATGGCTTACAGGAGACGCTTTCTAAATAAGATAAAATAAATGAGTATATTTCACTAGTTCATACTAAGATCAGATCAAAATGTATATTATCTACAAGAATTATCTAAGAAAATATATAGGCAGAAAATTATACATTATTTTTAGGATATCATATATTTACATTATTTTGAATGACAAGAATGTCACGGTCCTTAAAAACAAAAGTTATATGTATTATCTTACTGATTATAAATCTTCATTTGCAATCATTTTTAAAAGACATCCTTGAGATATTAATTGCAATTCATTACAACAAAAGTACATCTATTATCAGTCCAGCTGGCAACAAAGGTGAGCATGACCGTGTACACAGCTTATAATATGATGGCTTTACATGCACATAAGTCTGAGTCCGATACTGTGTGTGCTTCATGACTGAACCGTTTATACACTCAGGTCTGGCTCTGCATATGGACTACTGTTTAACCATCAATGGCCTTTTCAACTGGGAAAAACATAGACTGAAGAGAATGAGTAGAAATAAGTGAGACGTGCACAGAGTGTGGGGGAGGGGGAAGAGGTGAGCATTTCTACTTTACCTGGGCAATCCTTAGCTTGCAGTGAGACTACATATGGTGTGATATTATTGTGAAGGGTCTCTGTTAGACTTCTGAGTATCACATCATGATCCGTGACATTCACACCTATGAGGTAATAAACAACATCATGTCATCATCATCATTAACAACTTAGCAATGAGTATTTTAGAGAACAAGTAAAGCACCAGGTAAGAACAATTTCAAACCAGGATTTGCAATAGAAATCAAGAAGACTGCAGCACAACTGACTCCTCTCAGTCTGTGATCTAAAGGAATGAGATGATTCACTTCCTGATTAGCCCACAGCCAATTCTCAGGCTGAGAAAGACAAGGGAAGGTGATAATCATGATATCAACAGGAAAGGAAAAAAAATATTGTTATTGATGGTATGATTCTGTACAGGTAAAACCCTAAGGATCCTAACAGCAAATTCCAACAGCTGATGAACACATTCAGCAAAGAAGCAGGATACAAATCTAACAAACACAAATCAGTACCCTTCCTATATATGAATAACAATCATCCTGTGAAAAGACAGGTAAAACAACCCCATTCACAGCTGCCTCAAAATAACTAAATAAAGAACAATCTTAGTATTAGTTTATTCAAGGAAGTAAAAAACTTGTACAATGAAAATTTTAGGAAACCGAAGAAGAAACCAAAAGACAGAAAGACCTCCTATATTGACGGACCTTCAATAATACTGTGGAAATGGCCACCCTATCAAAAGCAATCTCTTGGTTCTACAACTAGATTCTTATCTCTCATCTTACACAAAACTCAACTCCAAATGGTTCAAGGGCCTAAACACAGACCTGACAGGAGAGGAAGTAAGGAATGCACTTATAGCATGGAAAGGACTTTCTAAAAAAGACCCTAGTACCAATACTAAAATCAACACTTGAGAAATTGGACCTCAAGATACTAAAAAACTTGTGCACAGTAAAAACTCTATCATTCACGTGAAAATGCAGCCTACAGAATGAGAAATGTCTTCATCAGCTATAAATCTAACTGATGGTTAGTAACTAGAACCTATAAGAACTAAGCAGTAAAGCAATCAACCTAAACTAAAAATTGAGTTCTGTTCTGCCAAAAAATATTTTTTAAAATGTTCAGCCGGGCATGGTGACGCACGTCTTTAATCCCAGCACTTGGGAGGCAGAGGCAGGCGAATTTCTGAATTTGAGGCCAGCCTGGTCTACAGAGTGAGTTCCAGGACAGCCAGGGCTACACAGAGAAACCCTGCTTGAAAAACCAAAATAAATAAATAAATAAATAAATAAATAAATAAATAAATAAATAAATAATAAAAAAGAAGAAAAGAAAAAGAAAAAACAAGTGTTAAATACTAAAGCCCGGGGCTGGTGAGATGGCTCAGCCGGTTAGAGCACCCGACTGTTCTTCTGAAGGTGATGAGTTCAAATCCCAGCAACCACATGGTGGCTTACAACCACCCATAACAAGATCTGACGCCCTCCTCTGGTGCGTCTGAAGTCAGCTACAGCATACTTATGAAGAATAATAAGAAATGAATCCTTGGACTGGAGAGACCAACCGGAGCAAGTGAGGCTGTCTGGCGAGCGGAGCCGAACGGGGCCGGCCAAAGCAAGCAGGGACAGCCGGAGCTAGCGGGGCCAGAGCGAGTTGGGCCGAACGGGAATGGCCGGAACGAGCGGGGCCAACCGGAGCAAGCGGAGCCGATCAGAGCGAGCCGGGCCGGCTGGAACGAGCGGGGGCCGTACGGGGGCGGCCAGGAGCGAGTGGGGCTGGCCGGAGCGAGCAGAGCCGGCGGGAGCAAGCGGGGTTGACCAGAACAAGGAAAAAAAAAAAAGTGTGTAATACCATATCTGACTTAAATAAATAAATAAATAAATAAATAAATAAAAAATAAAAAAACCTTTCAATTGTTTAAAAAAAAAAAATACTAAAGCCCAGTGCTAACAAACTCTAAAGAAGTAACAAGTTGGAGATCACGTGTGACAGCATACTGTAATCTCAGCACTCAGGAGGGAAGTAGGCAGATCTCTGAATTTGAGGCCAGTATGGTCTACATAGAAGATTCTGAGCTAACCAAGGCTACACAGTGAGGCCTTGTCAAAAACAAAACAAATATACAAACAAAAAATAACACAATGCAACATGTTTGGAACACTACTAAATTCTATTTTATTTTCAGAATGAAAAAATGTAAACCAGGTGTGGTTCAATGGGAGAGTAGCTGCTGAGTGTGCATAAAGCTCCTGGTCTCATTTGCAACACCACACATTATTTAAACAATGAAAAAAAGACTCTACTTCCTGACCAGAATCACAGCCTCGTCTCCAGCCCTGTAGCCACCTCCCTGCAGATGCCTCTCCTCACTTGCTACCTCCATTCCAGAGGGACTCACTCCACAAACCCTGATGCATGGGCCGGCCCTCTTAGCTCTTCCTTCTAGCCCATCCCCACCAGGAAGGAGAGACAGAATGAAGACTTATGGGGAGACATGGGAGTGACTGCAGGGAGAAAATCAGATGTGGAGTGAAGGGGAGAAGAATAAAGGGAAGATGGGGGGGACAACTAACACTAAGTGCCATTTGAGCAGTGACCTGGAAACCCACTACTGTAAAAGCTTCTTACAATATATACATATTTGAAAGAAGTCTAAATGGAATCACCACACAATGAGAAAGACCAGAGTCCCAGCTACATGTCTCTTGTCACCAAGTGAAACATCCAGTGCCAGGAGTAGGCTAAATCTACTTGAGTCATTGGCCAAAGTGGCCCCACGGAAACGATAATGGTTTGAATAAAAATGGGCCCCAAAGACCCATATGTCTCGATGTTTGATTCCCAGTTGGCAGATTGTTTAGGAAGGATGGGGGCGGGGGGGGTATGGCTTTGTAAAGTAGATGTGTCACTGGTTACCAGGGGTGTGCTTTGATACTTCAAAATCCAACACCAGAACCAGGTGCCCTTGCTCTGCTGCCTCCTTGGGTCAGAATTTAAGCTCTCAGCTAGTTCCTGTTCCAGCAAGATGCCTGCCTGCCTGCCTGCCTGCCTGCCTGCCTGCCTGCCTGCCTGCCTGCCTATCTGCCTGCCTGCCTGCCTGCCACTATGCCCACTCCCATGATGATTGTGGATTAATCCTCTGAAACTGTAAGGAAGCTCTCAACCAAATGCTTTCTTTTCTTTTCTAAGTTGCTTTGGTCATGATGCTTTTTCACCAAAACAAAACAAACAGTAACTAAGAGACTCCCAAACAACTCAGGCTCCTGCCAAGGCTATTTATTGGTTGCTCTCTACAGAATAACAGTAAGGCTCTATTGCCGAACAAAACACTAAGTCAAGCTGATGTCTAACTAGAGACTTCTTGAAGGTACTCTGTATGCTTCCAGAGAAAGGTCCAGCTATGAATCCTATCTATGTTGGTTGCCTTAGCTGCAATATATGCTGTTGCAATGGTGGCACAAACATGAGAGTAACCATCTACCATCTAACTGGATTTAAGGCCCACTCTATGAGAGGGAACCTGTGCTGGACTGCTTTAGTGGCCAAGATCCTGAAAACAGATAGGCCATTAGGTCAAAAGGAAAACTAAATACTACTTACTGTTCTGCCTAATGCAATAATAAACTGATTCCTATCAATGCCTTGCTCACTCATTATCCAAGAAGCTTCCTCTTGCTGTAGAGGGGGCCTATTATAGAGACCCAGACCCACAAGTAGACAATGTGCATTGTGAGAGGTTTTGGAACACTCAATATTAAATGGCTCAAGGAATATGCAGAAGAGGAGGCAGAGAGACGGTGAGAGCCAGAGGAGGTAAATGACACCAAGGAAACTTTCTAACACAAGAATGGCACATGCATCTCACAGAGATTGTGGTAGTAGATCAGGTTCAAGCCAGGCAGGGCCCCAATGCTGAGAGGTGGAGGTGGTAATGAGCCATAGGCTTCCAACCCTAGCTAAGAAGCTATGTGCAAGTAGTACCCATGTACAAAGAAAAGTTAGTTTTCTGGGGAATCCATCCCATTCACATTCACCAATCTCCGACACTATTGCTGATGCCAAGTGCTTGCTGACAGGAGCCTGATATGGCTGTCTCCTGAGAGGCCCTGCCAGTGCCTTACATATATAAAGGTGGATGCTTGAGCAAGGGGTCCCTAATGGAGGAGTTAGAGAAAGGACTGAAGGAGCTGAAGAGGTTTGCAACCCTATAGAAGAACAACAATATAAACCAGCCAGACCCTTCAGAGCTCCCAGGGACTCTGCTACCAATCAAGGAGTACACATGGCTCCAGCTGCATATGTAGCAATGGGAGGAGAGGTCCTTGATCCTCTGAAGGCTTGATAGATGTCCCAGTGTAGGGGACCTGAGTGCAGGGAGGCAAGAGTGGGTGGGTGGGTGGAGAAACACCCTCATAGAAGCAGGGGGAGGAAGACGGGAAATGGGGTTTCCAGGAAGGAGGAAACTAGGGAAGGAGATAACATTTGAAATGTAAATAAAGAAAACATCTGTTAAAAAGGGGGGGGGGGGAATAAAGCTATGGGGAAAAAGTTTAATATTCACACACACACCCTGAGAAGAAAAGCTAGTTTTCTTCAGTGGCGTCTCACTGGGCATGTCAACCACCCTTGATGGCAGGTCCCATACCTAGCAGTGGATGGCCTCCACAAAATGAACTCAATAGGACTTCTGAGACTTTCTGTCTCATATTGCTGTGTTTGGGTATTTTTTGGTCTTATTGTACTTTTGAGTATCTATTTTGATCTCTGAGTCTGTGTTTGTAAGTTTTGTTTGGACATTTTATCCACATGCTGTGCTTTGTCTTATTTATTCTGGTTTTCTTGGTAACCTGAAAAAACTACTATTAATAAATCAGGTATGTTCTATTACCCTGAAATATGTTTGCTCTAAATTAGATATTATTGATGAATACTTAAAAAAATTATAACTTATAATCTGGACAGAATTTATGTACAATTTATACAAATTCTTCTCTATGCAATTAATATTAAAAGAATTAAGATTTCAAGTACAAGAAATAAGTATTGTAGATAAATCTCATTGAAGACATAATTTTTTAAGAAGGTAGAAATAATTAAATCCACTAACACACTAATATTTTATTATTGAATTCAAATGTGATTACCCTAAAAACACACAGGAAGAATAAAAAATATTATTATTTTCCTCAGTTCTCCTACTAGTGCTGTAGATAGATCAATTTCTTTTTATCTACAGATATCTGAATATATAATAAACATTTACAAAGTATGTAAGTCAAATCATAGTTGTTTTAATTTGTAGGAGTTTTATCATAACAAGATATTTTCCACTAGTATCAATAGCAAAACCAGTTTTAAAAATATGCACAGATATGCATACATACCAAGAATAAGAGCGGCTGTTGGAATTTCTCTGAATTTCATTTGAGAGCCCCAGTGTCTTGAATTTTTCTGGAATTCAGGATGGGACCTCTGTAGAAAGTCAACTAGGTTCTCAAACAGATTTTCATTTAGTTCCTCCTGTAATTGCTGCAAAGAAAACAAAATTTCAGGAGTTATTAGTAGTTGTATTTCTTTTCTTTCCTGGTGTAGGAGTTTTCCAATTTTCTTTCCCTTTTGAATGTTCAGTAATTTCAGCTGATGAGATAAAGCAGCAATAGATCAACAGGGTAAAAAAAAAAACCCCACAGATATCAACACACAATGGCCAGCACAAACTGTATTGAGAGGGAAGAGAAGGGGGAGAAACCTATAGACTGTATTAACACACAACAAGCAAAAACAATGTATTGGAAGAGGACAGAATGGGACACACACACACACACACACACACACACACACACACACGTACCTTGAGCAAGCACACACTGTATTGAGAGGGAATAGAAGGGCAAGATAGCTGAAAGTGAAATTGCATTTTGACAATCAGAAAATAACTGTGGGTAAAGTTAAGGGGACAGGTTGAAGTTTGGGGAGTAAGGTAGGGAGGGATAAGGACAGGATTGTGAGAGTGAAGGATACCTAGCTACCAAAGATGGTCTCATTATGCAGATAGTCTCCCAGATAACCATCATTAGAATGACAGGGCTAAGAAGCAGACCTCAAGCGTTTCTTCCTAAGAAATGATCTTTCCTTAGATAAAAGAATACTGAATAAAGAAACCTCTTCTTGAACCTACTGTTTTTTTTAATGTTGATAAATCTAAATTTCATTTTACAAATGATAGCTTCTCAGAGCCATATCTGTACCTGCAACTTCTCGTTATATTTGGAAACATACTTAAATATACAGTCTGGAAACATGACTTAGCCATTCCGATCATGTACTGCTCATACAGAGGACCAAGTTCAGCCCTCAGCACCCACATAGTAGCTTATAACCATCTTTCACCCCAGTTCTAAGGGTCTCACACATTTGGCCTCTTTGATACACCTACACACATATGCATATACCCTCCCACGCACATACATACACATAATTAAAAATTGAAAAATAATTCCAAAGAGAAATATATTTTGTGATGCTCTATTTTGACCCTTGCTGGTTTCAGAAAGAAAAATATTACAGATTCAGTTGAAGATTATATACAAAATAAGTAACAGCTTCAAGAAATAAAAAAAAGGTTTTCCTTAGCTTTCTGGAGATTAATGCTTTAGATTACTCATTTAAAAGTCTCTCAATTAAGCCGGGCTTGGTGGCGCACACCTTTAATCCCAGCACTTGGGAGGCAGAGGCAGGTGGATTTCTGAGTTCAAGGCCAGCCTGGTCTACAAAGTGAGTTCCAGGACAGCCAGGGCTGCACAGAGAAACCCTTACTCAAAAAACCAAAAAAAAAAAAAAAAAAAAAAAAAAAATCTCTCAACTACTCATTCCATAACCACTCACTAACATGCTCTGGATATCAATGACAGCCTTTTCTTTTAGGGAAAATGGTGAAAAGATAAATGTGGAACCATACACTCTAAGCCAAAGAGTTTCCTGCTGATGCAGAGGGTGAGAGGAGACAAAGGTAAGTGAGAAGAACAAGCTGTAGAAACAAAGAAGAAAGCATTTGGAGAAAGGACCACTGACACCGCTTAGCATTAAAAATCCAATGTGAGGAAAAGGCGCTGCGGGGAGGTAAAGGTCTCCACTGAAATGACCACCATGAGGTAAAAGGCCTGGGACTGGAAAGAAGACACCCATCGAGCCACAGAAGTAACATGACAGGCAGAGGATGAAGGAGGAGGTGCTGGTAAGGGGCTATATGAAACCCACCCCAAAGTCCGAGAGAGCTGCATCTGCCTGAAGGGGAGGCATGATCCTAATATGACTCAAACCAACAAAGCTAGTGGCAGGTTCAACGACAGGATATCAGGGATGCAGCTCAGGGAGTGTTACTGTAATCTAGGTTAAGAAACTTAGACAAGATCTTGTGTACAGTGTTTCAGTAGTTAAAAGGCCTCTGGCAGCTGGGCGTGGTGGCGCACACCTTTAATCCGAGCACTCAGGAGGCAGAGGCAGACAGATTTCTGAGTTCGAGGCCATACTGGTCTACTGAGTGAGTTCCAGGACAGCCAGGACTACACAGAGAAACCCTGTCTTGAAAAACCAAAAAAAAAAAAAAAAAAAGTCTTCTGGCAGAGGACTGGAGCTCAGTTCCCATGGGGTGGCTTCCTACCTTGTTAACACCAACCATAGTGAATTCAACACCCTCTTCTGTGAAGTGTAAAGTAGTAAAGAGAGATGGGAAACAGTAAGAGACTCGAAAGTAGATGCACTGGAAAAATGCCTCAGTGGGTAAACGTGCATGTTGTGCAAGCAGAAGGACCTATGTCGAAATTCCTAGCACCCACATAAAAACCGTGTGTAAATCTCATTCAAAACCAAGACACTATAGCAATGTGTCAATTAAGCCGAATGAGCTGTTGGCAGTGGAACTGCCGCCTTTGCTATACTGAAGATATTCACAACCAGAATATGCAGTAAACTCTAGGGCAGCCTGAGCTTAAGATTATGTCTCAAGAAGAAACCAAAACAAAACACAGCAAAAACTGGATGCTAGCACAAATTTCGAAATGGCTTCATTTCAGACTTGTGTAACCTCTTAACTGAATTTAAGAGTTCACCACAGTGATTTTCTTTTTCTTAGAAACAATCATGTTGCAGTGACGGAAGCCAGACAGAACATTTAGAACATGACACCTGTTTTACTTGTGGAACACAGGCTGTGTTTGATTGTACTTTCTCATTTTCTAGGTATACTCCTATACATCGTTAGATATGAGAAGTAATAAATATAAGACTCATACTATTTTATTATAGAAATGTAAAAAGGAAATTATTTACCTCTGTTTCAGATTTCATCCGTTGCCATAGCAACCTATATGTTTCAAATCGAAGCTTACTGTCCTCAGAGTCAAGTTCCTCATTATTAAAATAGTCTAAAAAAAAAAAAAAAAAAAAAAACAGAAAGTCAATTTTTTTAACACAATAAAATTAAGAGACTGTACATAGAGGCACACAGCATGGGAGAGGGGATCAAAACATTTTTTATGCATCCAAAAACTATGTATCTACATATATGTCTCTATAATACATTTGGAGAAAAACAATATACTTTATCATTTGTATTTAATTTTACATCTCAATTTTTACCATAATATAAAGGACATTTAAATTTTTAGAGTTCTATTTCTTTTTTTTTTTCTTTTTCCAATTTTTTATTAGGTATTTTCTTCATTTACATTTCAAATGCTACCCTGAAAGTCCCCTATACCCTCCTCTCCCCACCCCTGCCACCCCACTCCCCTACCTACCCACTCCCAATTCCTGGCCCTGGTGTTCCCCTGTACTGGGGCATATAAAGTTTGCAAGACCAAGGGACCTCTCTTCCCAGTGATGGCCAACTAGACTATCTTCTGCTACATATGCAGCTAGAGACACGAGCTCTGGGGGTACTGGTTAGCTCCACCTTTAGGGTTGCTGACCCCTTCAGCCCTTTGGGTACTTTCTCTAGCTCCTCCATTGGGGGCCCTGTGTTCCATCCAATAGCTGACTGTGAGCATCCACTTCTGTGTTTGCCAGACTAGAGTTCTATTTCTTACTAAGAAGCTCTAAGCATTTACTTACTGATTTTCAGTTCAAGGTTTATACAAACATTAATGTTTTTATCCACATCATCTTTAACTTTCTCTATTAAATAATTTTTCATACTTTTTTGTCCTAATAGTTTAGTCCAGCCTTTGATTTAATAATATTAAATAATACTTTCTTTTTTGTCTTTTGTTCTCTCTTCTCCTCTCTAGCCCTCCCCCACCTCCCCCTAGCTTTTCAAGACAGGGTTTCTCTGTATAGGTAATCCTGGCTATCCTGAAACTCACTATGTAGAGGAGGCTGGCCTCAAACTCAGAGATCTGTCCACCTCTGTCTCCCAAATACTGGGATTAAAGGTAAAAGCCACTACCATCGGCCTTTTTTTCCATTTAATTTTATTTATGTATGAGTGCTCTGTCTGCATGAACACCTGCATGCCAGAAGAGGACATCAGATCCCTTTATAGGTGGTCATGAGCCACCATGTGGATGCTGGGAATTGAACTCAGGACCTCCAGAAGAGAAGCCAGTGCTCTTAACTACTAAACCATCTCACCAGAACCTTTTCTTTTTTAATGCATGCATTGCCAAGAAAGGCAGAAGAGAGTGTTGAATCCCCTTAATTGGAGCTAACAACAGATAGTTGTTAGCTGCCATGTGGGGCCTGGGAATCAACCCCAGTTTCTCTACAAGAGCAACCAATGCTCTAACAGTTGAGTATTATCTCTGTCCTATTGTGTATTACTTTATATATATTTTAAAACTGTTCTCTCCTGTCAGCCTTTCTGTCAAAAGATTCTTATTGCAATAATTCTGGAAAAAAAAAAGGTGTATCAAAGAATATATTATTTTGAAAATTTAACAAACATATTTCTAGTAGACATAAAAATAAAAGTCCCAGAAAACAACTTTTACTCTTATCCTCTAACAGCAAATGTGTTCTTTTTTAACTATATAAATTTATTTATATGTTGACTACCCCACTTCCTGTTCATCTCAGATGCTCTTTTAGTTGAACATCATTTTGTGAACTTTGTTCTATTGTTCAGTTCTATTTCCATACCAATTCTCATCCTACAACCACCAAAGAATTTTCCTCTTTGACTCAAACAGAATCTAGAGTAAAGACAGGGCTAGAGAAGTGGCGCAGCAGTTAACACACTTGCTTCTCTTGCACAAGATCTGGGCTTGAGTCGCCCCAGCACCCACACTGTGGCTCAGCCACCTGCAGCTACACTTCCAGGGTAGCTAATAGGATCTTCAGGCTTCTGCAGCAGCTACTAGGCATGCACACAATGGATGTACACTCAGAGGCAAAAATACACACATAAAAACAAAAGATCCCACAACAACCATACAAAAACCCTCATCTTATGAAATTAATAGTGATCTTGGCACTTCTCAAAATAATTAACACAGGTAGAGTAACTGGATTAAGTCAAATTTATAGACTGAGCTGAAATTTATTTGACTTAAATAAATTAAGTCAAATTTATTTATATTTATTGGTAAAAAGAAAAAAAATTTAATGGTTATAAAAATTCATATCTAGGCCAAAGACAAATATAAAGCCCAGCATTTAGCAAAAGTACTACAGGTTTGAAGATAGCATAGGCCCTACATAACTAGATATATTTATTTTAAAATCACACTTTAAAACAGTAGTAGCTTGTTCCTTCACTCACACATCTTATATTCCTCACAATTTCCTACTTCCCTCCAATCAGTATTTCACTCCAATGCTTGCTCCTTTCTCTAAGGCAGAACTTTCACTCTCGCATCCTATTGGGAGTGCTACGCCTTTCACTGGTAATCTAGAATACATATTCCTCCTTATAAGAGCTGACTTAGTTTTCACAAGTATCTTAATTTTGCCATTAAAATATCAAGATGGCAAAGCTATTGTATTAAGATGCAAAAAACAAAGAGAAATTGTAAAAGATAAAGCAAAAGGTTGCCTTAAACAGAAAAAAGTCACTGTATTCTATTGGTGGGTAGGATGGTGATAAAATATTACGTAGCAAACTAAGGCATGAATTCACATGCTGAGTTGCCACAGCCAAAGTACACAGTGAAGATGATCCTCAAAGCTGGGAAGGCACCAGCAGGACACCAGCCTATGGGCATCACTTCTCTCAGTCCTTGAAGTCAGGTCACAGTGAGCAACAGCGGGAAGAGCTGCAGATGGACGCTACTATCCAGGCTTCCCCCTCAGCTCAGCTTCTATGGCAGTGTGTATGCTCAGCCCTGCCACACGGGTGCCAGTCTCTCTTCTCAGTCCTTTATCCAGTTCTACCAACTGTTTTGTTACATGTGGCAGTCTTCCATAATACACTATCAGGTGGGAGAATTTACCAGTGTTTGCTTAGGGATATATCTACATATCTTCAAGTCAGGGAATATATGATGGGCAAAATATAAACCATACCCCTTCTCCAATCAATCTGCTTCAAATACTAAAGGTGAAGGTAACTGCTAAATAGTGGGATTTATTTCCCTCATCCCATTTCTTTCAATCAGTCAATTCCTAAACACTTTTGTCTGTAATAAAACATTAATCTTAAGCCAGCACAATGAAAGAAAAATTAACAGTTCTAAAACATGTTCAAATTATACTGTACACATGGCATGTTGATATTACAAACTGTAAATAAATCTTATGTTATAACTGCAATCCAACATAGAGATCTATGCAAACATTTGCCTCACATTAAAAGAGGGTATCATAAAGCAATGGTTAGAGCATTAGGTCTAAAGTCACAGAGGATGGGTTCAAATCCTAACTCTCTGATGTTTACAGCATTGTAAGACTGAGAGAGTTCTTTCTATTGTCAGGAATCCTCATATATAGTAATGGAAATACTAATACTACTACATTCCCCAAAGTTAGCTGAGATTAAACAAACTAAAGTGCTTAGAACAGTTCAGCAAATAATAATTGCTTTAATATACAACCAAATTTATTTGTTACAATTATATTGCTGGTGGTTTCAGATGTCATTGTATGGTATGTGTCTTTCATATATAATGAAGGAATAACCTTTTCTTTAAACTACTCCTGGTACATTGAATCATCTCCAACATTAAAGAAATTTACTTATTATCACTTAAGTTTAAGAAGATCTAGGGGGGGTTAGAGATGGCTCAGCAGTTAAGAACACTGACTGCTCTTCCAAAGGTCCTGAGTTCAAATCCCAGCAACCACATGGCTGCTCACAACCATCCATAATGAGATCTGACACCCTCTTCTGGGGTGTCTGAAGACAGGTACAGTGTATTTACATATAATAAATAAATAAATAAATCTTAAAAGAAAAAAAAAAGATCTAGGGGAAGAAAAATAAACAAATTGGATGTTATGGTACTTTACCTATTGGCTCAAAGACCTTTCTTTTTTTGAAGTCTGGTTTAAACACAAAGCAGCCCTGTTTAAAAAAGAAGGGAGAGAAGGAGGAATAAAGCATAAAGTCAAATTAGGCACAGAGCAGGCAGATTTAATTACCCACATACTCTATCAACAAGCAAGTTCTTTAAAGGGGAACTGGAGTGGGAGATATAGCTTTCAGTTCCTAAGAAATGTTATCACTTTTCTTTGAAATACAGAAGTGGGGACTGGAGAGATGGCTCAGCAGTTAAGAGCACCGATTGCTCTTCCAAACGTCCTGAGTTCAAATCTCAGGCACGTGGTGGCTCACAACCATCCATAATGAGATCTGACGCCCTCTTCTGGAGTGTCTGAAGACAGTTACAGTGTACTTAAGTATAATAATAAATCTTTTAAAAAAAGAAAAAGAAAAAAGAAAAGAAAGAAAAGAAATACAGAAGGAGAATAGTCTTGAAAAATTCATCCATTTCCTCCTCCTCAATCCAATAAGTTCTCACACTTTTTAGGACCCGTTCTAAGTAAGAGATAGACCATTTTTTTTTTTAAGTTCAAGTTTCATAAACATTAATGATGTGCATTAAAATGGATTAAGTTAAAAACACTCATTCCAAGAGGATTTTTTGCTTAATTAACTCTAAGTATCTACAACAAGGATGTTTGATCTGACATCTTTTTTCAATTAATAAACTCCTTTCCATCTATCCATTACAGTCTGGCTCAAAGCTCATTGCTCACATCTGGAATCCACTGGAGACAAGAGAACTCTTACGATTGAGGCTACCCTGGTTCATACAGTTCGAAAACCTAGGCATGGTTTAGACACTTGCAATCTTAGTACCTGTGGAGACAGAAAATCCCTTACATGAGTTTGTGTCTAGCCTAGCTATACAACCAAACCAAATCAAAATAAACCAAGCCCTTGTCTTCTCAGGAGACCCTCCTGGACTCTCTTGCCAGAAATGCTTCTCCTGAGATTTCAGGACTCAAACATCTTTGCTTTGTCTTCCAGGTAAATTGCGAGCATTTTATTTATAACCACCTCCTCAATGTTTATAATGTACTAACAAATAAATATATTAGGTGACCAGTACACAGAATGAATAAATACTTTCTAAGTAATTTTCCTGGTAATTTTCCAGCTACATTAAGTTTGCTATTATTATTTGTGACCACTAAAACTTAGCTCCTAAGTTTCTAGTTGCAAAATGAAAGTTACATTTCATGGATAGTCTCTTAAGACTTCCATTTATAAAGCAAAAATTTAAAAAAAAAAAAGAAAAAAAAGACTTCCATTTATATAGAAAATGAAAGATTACGAAAAAAAGTCATCTCAGACTACTGTTAAACAGCTTTGCAAAATATAAAGTAGCCATGTGGATTACATGTTCCAAATTAAGCTGTACCTTATGGTCTTACATTTGCAACTAGTAAAAGTATATGAATTGCTTGTACATATTTTTAAGAAGTACATGGTACCATGACAAGCTTATTACTGCATTCTTTCCATATACACCTGTTACAGCCAAACAGTTATAGAATGGATAGTAATATAACAAATATTAGCACAAGGATATGAATATAAGCAACAAACATTAATGAATAGTAACATGGTTAACCACCTTAACCATCAGCCAAAAAATATGACAAAAAAACAATACTTGTTAGGTTTAAGGAGGAAAATAAATTAAAACATTGGAAGTTCCATGAATTCTGGAAATTGTCCTTAAAGGTTCTTATTTATTTAATATTTCTTTCATGATTATCAACACTGTTATTTCTATTAGGGCAAAAAAAGTGCTTTTCTGAAAAAAAACTATCATCTCCAAGTTTTATAGAAATGATGGTTTTCTGAAAAAAAAAATTCTCCTTCTCTGGAAGGGCTGGAGAAGCAGCTGTGGTAAAGCATTTGTGTAGTGTGCACAAAGTCTACAGTGTTATATTCACCACCAGAAAAGAAAATGTAATGAAGTCTTAAGCAACAAACAGGATTAGGAGTTAGGGCACTTAAAACATCTGGAACTTTGTAGCCAAGGAAAAGTAAAAATAGGAATAAAGCTAATAAAAACACAAAAGTCTTTAACTAGGAACTGGGTCTGGTGGTGCACACCCTTAATCCTAGCACTTGGCAGGCTCAGGAAGGCAGGTGAGTTCAAGTTCAGGCTGGTCTATATAGAGAGTTGCAAACCAATAAAAGCACATAGAGAGAACATGTTTCCAAAAAATTCATTAAACCAGTGTTTGTTCTCTTTGAAATGTAGTCTTGCCTGGCACGGTAGCGCACGCCTTTGATCCCAGCACTCAGGAGGCAGAGGCAGGTGGATTTCTGAGTTTGAGGCCAGCCTGGTCTACAAAGTGAGTTCCAGGACAGCCAGGGCTATACAGAGAAACCCTGTCTCGAAAAAAAACAAAAAAAAACAACAAAAAAAAAGAAGTCTTTGAGGGTACTGCTTGTCATTGACCATTTTAATCAAAACTAAATGTTTGATACACCGTTACCATTCATCATTAACACACTTCTCAAATGTCTTAACCCTCAGCCAGAACCGTACCATGTATAAAGTGTTTCCATTTCTGTTGAACTGTGACAATTTCTTTAAGTGGCAGTTGCGTTTTTTGAACTAACGTGACCTGCCTTTATATCCTTGTCTTTCCTGCTCCATCTCCCCTCAGGAATGCCCAGCTAGAAAAAGTGTGTATCTATCACCTAAACTTCACAAACTGAGGATTCATTCGCTGGTTACCTCTAGCAACAACCTAGTAGGCTGTGCGCCAAAACCAGAGAGCATTTCAAAGACCTCCAGCGTGTTCATCCCCTAAAAGCACTGAAGGGTCTCTCTCACTCTGCCCTGTGGGTCGGAACTGCCCTCACTGGCTCTGCTGTGCTGCTGCCTGCCTGCCTGCCTGATTCTGTCTGCTGTTAGCATCACCTCTAACAGACCTGTTATAAAAGAAGACAGCCCACTTCAATGTTCCCCTGGAGCCCCAATTACAAAACCTTTCAGAAGTCTGTTTTTTTTTTTTTTCAGCTTCTTTCAGGAGTGTCCTTCTGTTCTTAGAAGGGAAGTCAGGTCTTAATTTACAAGGCAAAGCAGCACAGGCCAACAGAACTTTCTTTTCCAACGGCTGCACTGTTTGATATCCTTGAAATATGATTGATGCTAATGGTAAACTTAATTTTAAGCTATCTTAATTCCAGATGCAGCCACAGGCTCCTAGGGGCAATACAAGCCTTTCTCCTCTTGCAAACTACAATTTGACTAGCACTCCCTTGCCATCGAGTAGTCCACAATCCCTCAAAACACTCATCTGAATTACATTTTTATCCTGGTTTTTCCTAATGCCCCTCTCTCCACTGACGGGTTAAACTGCTCTTTTTACTTAATAAGCTATTTTATTTCTACATTCTAAGGCAGAGACCATCTTATTCTGCTCTCCCAAACCAATGCTTTATATTTTTGCCAAGATTCTTATTTTTCAGATGTTAGCCAAACTGTCACTTTCTCCAAGAGTTTCCCCAGTGTCCCAGAAATCTTGGTTCTTTCCTCTTCTCTTAGAACTTTTCTCCTTGCTAATGCGCCAATTCAAGATCAGCTGCTTATTAGCATCTCTGGGTACAGAAATCTATTTTTGCTTACGTCTGTATTTAGGTAACTTAAAGCACAGTGTGTACTTATGGAGGGGGAAGAGTAGGGGAAGGGGCAGGACGCAGCACATTCGGGGGGCAGCCGCTCTCCTAGCCTTGGCGCCATGGCCTAGTTGCCCAAAGCAAAGCTTGCCTCGAACCCCGACCTGGGCAAAGCCGCCCGAGTCCTGTTCTTCCCGGAGCCAGAGCTGATGCTCATCAAACCTCGTCGGACTTGCCAAACAGGCACCGCGAATCTGAGACGAGCGCCACCCCCACGTACCTTGGACACGGAGGAGGTGACGGCCATAGTCCGCGGCCCCGTGTGCATGCGCACTCTACACTTCCGCGCGCGCTGGCGGAAGCAGAGGCGACTTCCGGCGCGGAGGCGGGGCGTGCGGGAAAGGGAGGCATGGCGTGCGGCTTTCGTAGGTCGATCGCCTGTCAGGTACTGTCCAGATCGGCGAGCCGGCGAGAGCCAGGGCCGGAGGGGGCAGCCTAGGCCGGCTCTGCCTCCTCCCTGCGCTGCGGAGTGGGAAGACCCTCGAGAGCCCTGGGTGCTCTCTGTCTTCTCACTTCCCTTCATGCTTTAACCTGGGCGGACTGTCCAGGGGCCGTGATTAGACCCTGTAGAAATTAATATTCCTCCTTCATTTATGCCCTTTATTTGCTCTCATGAATAACCTGGTAGGATATACCTCGAATAAGAAACTTTGTAGCTTACTAAACCTGTAGGCGATGCTCTCCCGAGGAAAAGCTCAAAATCCGGACTTGGGAGACATTGGATAAAATAGGTGATTTAAAAGTCATGCTAAGGGCTGCGGAGATGGCTCCGCGGGTGAAGTACCTGCTATACAAGCAACAGTGGCTGAGTTTGAATTCCCAGAACCTAGGTAGAAAAACCTGCATAGCTAAGGAAGTCTGAAACCACACTTCTGGGAGGTGGAAACAGAAACAGGTGGCTCCAGCTCCTGGTTCGGTGAGGGTCTCAAATAAGGTGGAGAAAGACTCTTGACCCGTAACTCCTCGCGTGTTCAGCGCAGCCCATCCTGCCTGGAGTTTGCTAGTGCTAGCACAGACTTAGACCCAGTGTGGCTGAGTTGTTTTAGACAATTCTGAAAGATGGTGCATATACTTCTTAGTTAGTTCTGTAGGAATTAAAAGCTCCAGCCTACAGAGATGACTTTAATGTGTTATCTGTGTGTCTGGGTTTGTATGTTCCTTCATGAGGAGAGGCCACAGGCTGCCTGTGTCACTGACCACCTTTTTTTTTCTAAGACAGATTTTCTCCCTGAACCTGGAGTTTAGCCCGTTTAGCAAGGTTGGTTAGCCAGGGAGCTGCAGGTGTAATGGCGATTCTGCTGTTAGCTGAGTTCATTGCATGGTACAAGCAAAAAACAACTGACTGTCTGGGGAAGACAACAGACTAAAATACAAGAGAGAAAGAAGACTAAGAGACAGAGAGTGGAACTGTTTTTTATTAAGGCAGGCCTATCCTCCGGAATGAGGGAAGGGAAATCCCGAGTTGGGTAGTCTAGCTGGTTGGGGGTGGGGAAAGGTGCAGGTGTCTCGGGTTTTCTCTATTGGCTGTGCATGCCCCATTGGTTCACCAAGGAGATGATCGCACAGCTTGCTCAATTAAGGAAGAGGCCATGCTTTGAAGACCCATCTCCATGTTTACTTGCCCTTTCTAGCTGTTATCCATGACTCTGCTGACCTTTATCCAAGAAGGCAATGTCTGTCCTTAGACCTTGCAAGTGTTAATGTTCTTAAGTTCTTGGCGGGCTCTGTAAGCCACTAGTCAGCTACTATAGACACAGCTTCTTTTCAGGAATTCTCACTCACATTACCAAGACGTTTAGCTGCAGTTTTTCTTGATTACCTATGCTAGAACTCCTTGTCTGTGGGACAGTCTGGAGTGGTATCCTTCCTAAAATAGGAGCAACCCTTCTTTATTTACAATTTAGCTCCTATAACTGGGCAACATTGTCTTATGTATGTTCCTCAAGGAAGCCAACTGGCCTGCTGGAATTGGCTTAGCCCTGTCATTCATATATATATATATATATATATATATATATATATATATATATATGTGTGTGTGTGTGTGTGTGTGTGTGTGTGTGTGTGTGTAAAAATCATGTAGTGTATTTTTATCATATGCCCTCCCCCCATCCCTTCCCAGACATCCTCCTTCTTATCTGGTCATCTGATACCCAGATTTAGCTGAGTTCATTGCATGGTACAAGCAAAAAACAACTGACTGTTTTATTTCTCATCCCTAATACTCCAACTCTGCAGACCAGCACTGGAAAGTCACAAACACATGTCACCATGCTCAGCTCTTACAGGAGTGCTAGGATTCTGAACCCAGGCCCTCCTGCTTTAATGACGAGCACTTTAGCATGGCAAGCATCAAGCCATGTTCCAGCTCTGGTGGTTCAATCTCCTATAAACTCCTTCCCTCTCCCTTTCTCAATGCATCTCCATAATCCCCAGGAATCATCTCTCAAGTAAACTGCTTGAACCAAAGTTCCGAGGTGTCACAACTCTGCATTTCAGCTAGTTGTGGTTTTCTGTAATCATCTCTGGCTGCTTAATAGAGTTCTTTCTCTCTCGTGTGTCACATGTTCAAGGAATAACTAAATCCTATAATGTGTGTGTGCCTCTCACAGAAAGCTACTCAAAACATGGAAATGTCTGTACCACTAAATTTAACACAGTCATGAAAGAAGCTTCCTGAAAATATAAATGTACCCATTTCTGCTTATTTATTATTTGTGTGCTAAGGACCAAACCTTTCTCCTCATACATACCAAACCAGGGCAAGTGGCTAGTACTTTATCACTGAGTTATCCCATGGTCTTTGCTTTGGTTTTTCCTTAATTTTCTTTTATTTCTTTGCTGCTTCTCTGATGAGCAGACCTTTAATAGAGTTTGGGCCTGGGGATTAGATATTTTTTCCTTAATATTTACTTGTTTCTATTAAATGCCATAGTGTTTAAATCTGTTTTGTTTGTTGTTATAGCCACAATGTTTAGAATACTACCTGGTACAGACTAGCTACTCAATAAATATTCTTTTAATGAAAGTCATCTTTGGATTCTCAGTGATTCATATTTTCTTTTTTTAATATATGTGTTTAAATTGATAAATATATATAATCCATTGAAGGACAAGCAGCCCTGCCTGCTGCTTTATAATCAAACCATTGTATCATATTCAAGCCCTGGCAGCCACAGATCCTGACTTCAGTCAGAGAGTTTTGTGTTTTCTAGAATATCAGATAAGATGAATCATACTAAATAGCTTCTTTAATATGGGTTTTACTTATGATGTATTTGAGGTTCCTTCTTATTAAGTGTGTTAAAGGCATTTCTTTATTGCTAGTAGTATTCCGTTCACTTTGGAATAGATAGATCAACAATTTCATCCTGTTTTATTCTTTTTTTTTTACTTTTAGCTTTCCAGAGTATTGGCTCTTCCACCAGAAAGCTTGATCAAGTCAATATCTGCTGTTCCAGTTTCAAAAAAAGAGTTAAGTATGCTTGTGGTGATCTCAAATTGTTGAATTTGTTGGCAGTCCAATTTTATTCAACTCTTCAACTTACAGAGTAGTCCTTTAAAGTTAGGATTCATTATATTCAACTTACTATAATTAGTGTCATAAAATTCCAGTTCTATTTTAAGTCTTCTGTTGTGCATGTAACAATCCTTTTGTTAATTGTTTTCATACTTGTTTATGCTAGATGTAATTATGTCAGTCTAATCTGATTGGAATGTTAAGAGACGATGTAATCATCCGACGCTTGAATTCTATTTGACCCTACTTACTCCACCTCTTTGTTGTGTTGCTTGACTTCATTTGAAGACTCCCAAGTGATAGAGAATTATTCTTTAGGGCTATATAAAATCCATATTGTTTTCTTAGGTACAGAGAAAAAATAATCTTTTTTCATATTAGTCTCATCATCTTATCATTTTGGCAAAATATTTTAGTGCTTGGACAAAATGTAGTCTACCCATGGATGTATTATCTTGGGCCATAGGGTCAAAATGTTCAAAAAAAAAAAAAAAAAAGAAATTGCATCTGCAGTAAATCTAAGCAAGGTTATTTTTTATATTACCTCTGAAACAATACACTGATAACAATATACTTACGATGCATTTGCATTGTAGCAGGAGTTACAGCAATTTAGAGGTGGTTTACAATAGCTGGTGCATGGAGGGTGGATAGACATATGCAAGAGTCCTTGAGCTCCTACAGAAGTCCTCTATCACTTATTAATAAGAAGCTTGCCACATAGTAGATTCTTAAACTCTAAGGTTTTTAAAGATGGAATATAAAATTCTCAGTATCAATGTGTCCTTTGTTCCCTGAATTTTGTTAGAACTTTCAGGTGAGAGGGAGGGGTGAGTATTCCTATTTTCATGATAAAGAAAAGAAATAAATAAGAAAGAAAAGGCACAGACTAGATACCACTGATAATCTTACTATTTTTAGTTTTGAAAATAGTGGAAACGGGGCTGGGTGTGGTGTGGGATGCCTTTAATCTCAGCACTTAGAAGTTAAAGGCAGACTGATCTCTATGAGTTCAAAGATCAGCCTGGCCTATATAATGAATTCCAGGACAGCTAGGGCTGTATAAAGGCCTGTCTCAAAAAAGAAAAAAAAAAGAAGAAGGAAAAAAAGAAATTAAAAGAAAGAACCAGCACTCGGGAGGCAGAGGCAGGCAGATTTCTGAGTTCAAGGCCAGCCTGGTCTACAGAGTGGGTTCCAGGACAGCCAGGGCTATACAGAGAAACCCTGTCTCAAAAAACAAAACAAAACAAAACAAAACAAAAACAAGAAAAGAAAAGAGCAAAAGAAAGTAGAAGACCAGCTTTAAAGAAATCTGGGGCTGGAGAGATGGCTCAGCGGTTAAGAGCACTGACTGCTCTTCCGAAGGTCCTGAGTTCAAATCCCAGCAACCATGTGGTGGCTCACAACCATCCGTAATAAGATCTGATGCCCTCTTCTAGGGTTTCTGAAGACAGCTACAGTGTACTTACATATAATGAATAAATAAATCTTAAAAATAAAATCTGTATGCTGTATGTCAGTCACTGAGCCCCACCGCTGTGTGCATAGGGCCAATCCTCAGCATTGGCTTACGATGTAGCTACTAGATTTCAAAGTATAGCTATTACATCTTTTAAAAGGCTTGTTTTTCCTACTAACTTACTGTTTTAAAACAAAAATGTAACAGGCTGCCTAGTTAGAAAATTCGGGACACTTTCCCTTGATTTTGAAATGATCCACCCAAGGTAGTTATTGATAACCATGCTGATTAACCCAATTGAAAGTTTTAAGTTCTTTTTATTGATGGCCAGACCAAGAATGGCTTGTGATTCAGAAAAAGCTCTTGAGCTTAAGGCCAAGAGGGTATCATTTTTAAAAACAAAGCCATCATTGCTCAAGGAGAGAGAGAGAGAGAGAGAAAGAGAGAGAGAGAGAGAGAGAGAGAGAGAGAGAGAGAGAGAGATTGATTGATTTTGATTTACTAGCCACGTCTGACTTCTTTACAAGACCCAGCAGTATCTTCCTGGCAGGTACTACATAATTGCTTAGACCATAGCTAATGTCATGGACAGTCTCAGAAACAGTAGCAAGATGAATGTGGCCATTGGCTGTGGAAGGCTGAGAAGTGACCAGGCAGACACAAAATACCATGGGGACCGGATGGCTTCACCTTGGTCATTTCAATTGAAAATAAAAACACATGTCTACTTCTATTCACTTTTGTTGTTGTTTGAAGCAGGGTTTCTCTATAGCCTTCACTGTCCTGGAACTCAGTCTGTAGATCAGGATGGTCTCAAATGCAGAGATCCACCTTCCTCTGCCTTCATAGCATTGGGATTAAAGACATGTGCCACCACTCCCAGCTCTGTTAATAATTTTTTTAAAGATTTTTTTTTAGCAGCTTATGAATCTTATTTTGAGTCTTCCTGGATGTTTGAGAGCTATGCTTGTAAGACTGAAGTCCTAGTTAATCATTTATAAAGGACCCTAGGTCTATATCAAGAAAGTGTAATTCAGTCTTTGATCTACTCAAATCCTTATAGTCTCAATAACAGTAGAGTTCATTACTTTTTCTTTTTCTTTATTTTCTCTGACTCTTAAAAATCTGTTTATTGCTTCTGTACCACTTTATGCTTTATTCCTGTTTTGCTAAGTGAATTTCCTTAGTTGCCCATATATTGGTTCAAATACTTGACTAAATTACCAAAGCCTTAGATGAATTTCTTTTCTTTTTTAAAGATTTATTTTATTTATTATATGTAAGTACACTGTAGCTGTCTTCAGACACTCCAGAAGAGGGCGCCAGATCTCGTTACGGATGGTTGTGAGCCACCATGTGGATGCTGGGATTTGAACTTATCACCTTCGGAAGAGCAGTCGGGTGCTCTTACCCGCTGAGCCATCTCACCAGCCCCCTTAGATGAATTTCTACAATTAAATTTTATTTTTCGAAAATGGAATGAGTCATCACATACCCAGCAAAGAATAATATTAGAAAAAACAAGAGCACTGTTGCCAACTATTTTAGTATAGAAAGGACAAAGAGAAAACTTCCCCTAAGGTGCGAGTGTTGGTCATGTTTGAGATTCTATTTAGCATCAGATCTATAACTAACATAATTTATAACCGAGATGTCATTTCTCAATAACCCTATAAAGTACATACCATTGTTATCATCATTTTACTGAGGTACCAAGAGATTGAGCAATGTCCAGAATTGCAGACATTAATTGGTAGGTAAATTTGAATTTGTAACCACAAAACAGCTCAACCATCAGTTTGGATTGGTAAAAAGATGTTGTACTAAAGTTGCTAGGTGATGAATTAAAACCCAGAAAATTGCCAGGCACGGCAGTGCACAGCTTTAATCCAGCACTCCAGAGACAGAGAGGTAGATCTCTGAGTTCAAGGCCAGCCTTGTCTACAGAGTGAGAACAAGAGTAGCCAAAGCTACATAAAAATGCTGTGTCTCTCAAAACCAAAAAGAAAAAAATTAGATCCAGGAAATTTCATTGGGTTTTTAATGAATTTTTTATATAATGCAATTTTTATTTTTTTAGATTATAATTTGATTATATTTCTCTTCACATCCTCCCTTACTTCCCTCCTTGCTCTCCTTCAGCCTCATGCCCCCCTTTGTCAGTTATTGCATAGCATGCAAATAAGTATAGGTACATACATATTTATTCCTAAATATAATCTGTTCGGCTGCATGGTGTTAGTAAGTATATATGTATACATAAATATTTTTAAATAAAATGTGTTCTGTGGTATTGTACTCTTCCCTAGGAAAGGCCACCTTTCCTGTTCCCAGCTCTTCTTAGTTGACTATAGTCCTTTGTATAGGGTTAAGACCTCATGGGCTTTTCTCTGTTCAGTTTGTCATACCTGTTAGTGTCATCCTTATTTGGCTCCTGTTTGGTCAGTCATGTCGGTGAGGCTTTATGTGTGTCACTTCTGACATTACTAGGAGACCGTCTCACAGCAAACTCTCTGACCCTCTGGCTCCTACTCTCTTTGCCCCTTCTCCTGCAGTGTACCACCCCCAGCCTTTCATGCAGAAGTGTTTTGTAGATGTATTGGCTGAAACAGCATATAATACATTTTGATCACATTCTTTCTCGTACCCAGTTCCCCAAGATCCTTTCCCATGTCCCATGGTGAGCAGGGTCTCATCCAACTTTATGTTCTATCCCTGTCTCTCTAAAAACACAAAAACAAAACAAAACAAAAACCAACAAGACAAAAAATACCGAAAGGAAACAAAAATCACAGAAGAAAATCTCAAGAGTCTGTTTTGTGTTGGCATGGGCCCTCCCTGTATTGGGGCTGATGTACCCAGTGACACTCTTTTGGGGTTTCCCTTTCTAGAAGGCTTCAGTTGCATATAGCTTCTTATTAGTATTGTGCTCACCTCCCAAGAAACTTCGTAATGGTCATTTGAGTTTAAGTTGTGTAATGTGATGTTGACCAGAGCCATACGGACTTTTTAAGTGTTCCTCTGTGTCAGCCCCGTGTGCCCTTCCCATTTATGATTTTACGAGAGTGACACATGGGCTAGACAAGCAATGACATAACTTGCTTAGCTCTCTTCACTAGCTCTCTGTTGAATATCAGATGTTAGTATATGTAGTTGTGCAGTTATTAAATAACCTGAATAGTCATACCCACAGAAAACTCTGTAGAGATATGATGAGCCATTCTCAGGTACCTGTCTAAACTGTGAAGTCTTTTTTTCAGATTTAAGTCTTCTTTCCCTTGTGGTAAGATTAACCTGATTTTTTGGTTTTGTTTTTCTCAATGAAACTACAAATACTGTTTTAATGACTGGGTACATTTCCAGGGACATTCCTTTAATCCCAGCACTCTGGAGGCAGGTTCAGATGAATCTCTAATCAGTGTGAGTTCCAGGACAGCCGAAGCTTACAGAGAAATCCTAACTTGAAAAGCCAAACCAAACCAAACAAAAAAACAACCCCATTTTGTCCTTGTTATTTGGAAGGTTATATACAAACATTTCGAATGGAGAAACAGCTTCATAGTAGATGTCGAAATACTTGGGCTTTTATGAATCTGCTTACTATTTGCATTTCACTTGCCAGATATCTTTGTCTGTTTCAAAGATATACATCTTAGGTAATAAGCAAGAATTTTATAAAATAACCAAAAACTTAAAAGTTGTAAGTAAATAAAAGTTTTGTATTTCTTGACTTTTAATTTCAAAGGTATTCATAAAGGATGCATAGGCCATGTTTCTATAACAACTCCTTCCCATTTCATGTTTCTCTTTAGAGAAGTGGCAGATTTCCAGCTTTCTGTGGATTCCTTACTAGAAGACAACAATCACAAGTCACAACTAGACACTCAAGACCAAGCCAGGAGACTGGCAGAGAAGGTATTGTATCTCTAAATTTTAATAAGCTTAGCATTTAAAGAAGAGCAGAGCTCTACAGGTGGCCTTAGCTATAATAAACAAAATACAATTTCTTTGTTCAAGACAGCTTGAAAAATATTTTAGTTCATTTTATGCTATGAGGTTTAATGATTTTCAAAGTAGTTGTAAAGAATTCCTTCGGTTGTAGTCTATTTTCTGTTGCTTTGGTAAATGTGACCAAAAATGACTTAGAGAGGAAGAGATGTATGTGCCTAGCTAACAGTCCATCACTGAGGGAAAACAAGACAGGAGCTTACGCAGTAACTGAAGCGGAGATCCTGAAGGAATGGTTGCTGTTTGCCTCTCGGGGGCCCCTGCTTAGCTTGCCTGTCTATGTAGCTTAGGCCCATTTACCTAGGGATGGTGCCACCTGCAGTGGGCTGGACCGTCTTACATCAGTCATCAATCAAAATGTTTCACACACAGGGCCATGGGGCAGTATGAACAGTGAGGTTCCTTTCCTAAGTGACTAGGTTTTAGTTGGTTTTGTTTTTTATTAGCCACAGGACTGAAATTTAATTATATTTTATAGATTGAAATTTATAAATTACTCTTTGCTTGCTTGGTTTGGTTTGAGTTTTCCAAGACAAGATTTCTCTGTGTAGCCCCAACTGTTGCTCTGTAGACCAGGCTGGCCTTGAATTCAGAGATCCACCTGCCTCTGTCTCCCAAGTGCTGGGATTAAAGGCATGTGTGACCATCACCCGGCAAAACCATATAAGCTTTTAAAGACAGATTTACTTGCTCCCCTGCAGCTTGAGTTCCAGCCAGTTGTGAGTGCTAGCAGTGGAGCCCAGGTACTCTGGAAAACCAGCCACTGAATGCTCTTAAGAGTCGAGTCATCTCCCCAGACCCCTGGATAAAGGCTTGGAGCTAGGAAAACAAGCATGATATATTAGAGCAGTGGGTTGCAATTTTTTAAAATAAGTTTTTGAGAAGAACATTAAAAATATGAGGCGACACTAGGGAGGCAGAGGCAGGCAGATTTCTGAGTTCGAGGCCAGCCTGGTCTACAAAGTGAGTTCCAGGACAGCCAGGGCTATACAGAGAAACCCTGTCTCAAAAAAACTAAAAATATATATGTGTGTGTGTGTGTGTGTGTGTGTGTATGTGTGTGTGTGGCAAAATAATGTCTATGGAAAGATCACAGAGAAGTTGTAGCTGGATGATTTAGTACATTTTCTTTGTTTCTAAATTCTTTCTCATAGGTTAAGTAGATTGAGTGAATGACCACATCTAAACTGCTTCAGACCCTGACATAAAGCATGTTGGAAAAGTTTTTGTTTGTTGTTAATTTTTTATTAATAAGATTATATGTTGCTCAAAGAACTCTAAAAAATTGAAACAGTGAAAATCACTATTGGGAAAATATGTGTATTAAAAATTACTGCTAAAGGAGCTTTGGTAAAAGAGTAATAGTAATTTCAGTATAAAATCACCTGTTTGGGGTTTTTGTTTTTGTTTTTGTTTTGGTTTGGTTTGGTTTGGTTTTGGTTTTGGTTTGTTTTGTTTTGTTTTTAAGTCAAGATGTATACCAGGAGTAAAATTAATCTAATTACAATACTTAACCACTCCATGTCTTTTAAGTTCTCAGTTACAGCAGGCATCTTGAGTTGCATAGACTATGAAAGGGTTTGAATGAACACATGCAGGGCAAACAGTCTCTTTAAGGCTTCATTCTGTGTGTTGGTGCAAGTGCTTTAGCAGTAGGTCCTAACACGATGTCCTACTTGTGGCTTTCATGAAAGGTAAAAAAGATAAAGTGTTCACCATATGATAGATGGGGAAATTTGAAGTGAAGGAACAAGAAAAGGGAGAGAGAGACTGAACAGCATTTTAGTGAGGAAAAAAGAAAAGAAAACATGTATGTGTAAGAATGGTGGTACAGAAAGCACTGTCTAAGCCCCTGGTCCCACAATAATACCTGAGAACTGATCCACCTGCTGTCTTGTGAGCCAGTTTCATGCTGTTAGAACCATGTGTCTCAACAGGTTGGTTCTAGAATGTAACCTGCTTTACATGATTCGTTATTTTTCAGCTTAAGTGTGATACAGTGGTGACAGCCATCAGTGCTGGTCCAAGGACTCTAAATTTCAAAATAAACAGAGAATTATTAACAAAGGTAAGCATAGTATATAGTCTAGTCTTTGTGCTTTCTCGCTGTGTTAGCCACACTGATCTTCCAGCTCTGGAGCTTGTTTAGTCTAGACTGCAGCCTTAAATTAATATGCTTCAAGTTTTATATTATTTTCTTGGTGTTTTTGTTGTTTTGGTTTGGTTTGTTTTTTTAACTGCCAGTGCTTACATCCATGGCCTTTGATATGCTTAAGCGAACACTGTAGCTGTAGCGCTTGCTCGCTGGGTTACTTCCCTAGCCCCTGACAGTCACCCGCTGGCCTTGAGGCTGTTGCAGCTCTGCTAGGCTCTTCCCTACTGACCCAGTGCCGTTTGTGCTCTCAGCTCTAACTCACTCCGTGGTTTACAGCGTCCGCCTTTCCCGCAGTTCTGTCTCCATGTTTCCACATAGTGGCTGATGTGTCATAGATGCCACATGTATAAGGAATGAATGAATGAATGAATGTGCTCTGTGTTAAGAAATATGTTGGTTTCTCTCCCTGGTAATCTATAATTTTATTGGAAGCATAAGGCATCAACTGGAGAAATCATGAGGTAGCTTTTTCTTTTACTAAAACAGTGAATATTAAAGTAAAAAGCTTAAGTCAAGTTCATTTTGTTCAATATTTTAAAGTTATAATGCATACTTTGACCTATTTTGGCATATTTTTTGGCTATATTTTTAAAGAAATATAGGTCACTGTTAGGTTGTTAAGGCTTAGTAAATATTGCAGTCTTGAATTGCAAAATGATTATAAAGCCAAAAGTTCTCTGTCAGTGTTCTAAGTTACAAGGGACAATTGGAGAAAGATGTAATAGGCTTAGCAAAAGAGGCTTGACTGACCACAGAGCAGCTTCCCAGAAGTTCACACACACCAAATCTCTTATCTCATCTACAAGCTCTCTTAAGCAACTACCTAAGCAAGCATGGCCTTGATAAGAATTCCAGGTTTGCCAGGAACGCCTTATGACAAAGGTTGTGCAAAGGGTCTAAAATTCCCTAGGAAGAATGTCCCATAAATCTGACATAACAATTACTGCTTATTTATGAGAGATCATATTCAAGGCTAAGTGGTCATCCCTCCAGAGTAAATGCCAGGTGCAATGGCTCTTGTAAAATTCTGCTACATCTCTGACTGTGGACTCTTTCAAGAATTATTTTTTTTAACTGTCTTTAGACACACTTGAAGAAGGCATTGGATCCCATTACAGATGGTTGTGAGCCACCATGTGGTTGCTGGGAATTGAACTCAGGGCCTTTGGAAGAGCAGTTAGTGCTCCTAACCTCTGAGCCATCTCTCCAACCCTCAAGGATTATTTTTAATCTCATGCCTTTGCTCCCCAGTCCTTAATGCTTCTGAATAGAGTTGTTGTTTTTTCAGATCGTTAGGATTTTATTTTTTTCAGTCATCTTTCATTCAGAAGTAAGTCAGCTAGTCAAAATCCACCCCACAGATGAGGACATTTATTTTGAGTTTGTTAAGCAGTACCTACAGCCTGTTAGTGTACTTGTCTCCCAGGATCTACTGCACTTCCCTGCAGGGCCCCAACATACAGCCAAAGCCAGCCTCAAGTACAGAAGTCTTTTGAAATCGTTCCATGGCAATTCACTGAGTTTATCAGTCACTTTTAGATGATGCTTTTATAGTTATTTTCTGATTTATGGAAGTGGAAATGAATCTTGCTAAATATGACTTCCTTACTTTTAGCCCTTGATAGCAATATTGTCCTTCTTTTGTTTTTCCTTAGTTTGGAGGGGGAGGGGTAGAATTTTACCTTTAAAGCTACTTTAGCGAAAGAGATAAGGTATATATTTCCTGGAAGAAAACGTATTTGTGTAATAATTTAAAATGTCAATGGCCATGGACTTTTACTTTATTTCGGTTAAGAAACTGTAGAATTTTATCAGTTGTATTCATTACTACAAATATGTCCATGGCTAGGTGAGGTGGAAAATCCATGATGGTGTAAGAGCTCTTATTTGGGTTCCACACTAACGCTTGCCAATAACTTGAAGTCACTTGTAGGACGATCTGTAACATCTACTGATGTGTAATTCAATTAAGAGGGAGAAAAGAAAAAGATGACTTAAATCAATTTCTATTTGCATTTTAAAAAAAAAGCAAAGAGTTATCTTTTTTTTTTTTAAGATTTTTTTTTTTTTTTGGTTTTTCGAGACAGGGTTTCTCTGTGTAGCCCTGGCTGTCCTGGAACTCACTCTGTAGACCAGGCTGGCCTCGAACTCAGAAATCCGCCTGCCTCTGCCTCCCAAGTGCTGGGATTAAAGGCGTGTTCCACCTCACCCGGCAGATTTATTTATTTTATGTATGAGTACACTGTAGCTGCCCTCAGACACACTAGAAGAGGACATTGGATCCCATTACAGATAGTCGTGAGCCACCATGTGGTTGCTGGGAATTGAACTCAGGACTTCTGGAAGAGCAGTCAGTGCTCTTAACCACTGAGCCATCTCACCAGCCCTCTATTTGCATTTTTTTTAATAAATCTTTTTTTTTTCCCTTGTTCCGGTCAACCCCGCTTCGGCCGGCTCTGCTCGCTCCAGCCGGCCCCGCTCGCTCCGGTTGGTCTCTCTGGTCCAAGGATTCATTTCTTATTATTCTTCATAAGTACGCTGTAGCTGACTTCAGACGCACCAGAGGAGGGCATCAGATCTCATTACAGGTGGTTGTAAGCCACCATGTGGTTGCTGGGATTTGAACTCATCACCTTCGGAAGAGCAGTTGGGTGCTCTTACCCGCTGAGCCATCTCACCAGCCCCCTATTTGCATTTTTTAAAATACAGATTAAACCTTATTTTCTTAGGTATATCTCAAAAATTCATGGTGAATAAAATCACATTTTTTAAATTTACAAATCCAATTTTGCATGCTCTACTAAGAAGAGGAGAAACTGTTTTGTGACGTCAGTAAATAACTTTTGCCTATAGTAGTGAATACATCAAGCTGTATTTGTTTTATAAACTCGTAGAAATAGTGATTTTACTACTAAAGAATTGAGTAGGCACGTCGGCAGTGGCAAATCCCTTAGAGTCCTGTTGACAGGCAAAAGAGAACAGTCAACCCATAGAGTTAGAAAAGAGAAAAGACATAAGTCATGCAAAGGAAGGACAATGACAGAGTAGCAGCCAGTCAGAGTAGCCATTGAGTTCCTTAAGCTCCAATAATAGAAAGCTCAAAGACTTCATTTCTTTTTTTTTTTTTTTTTTTTAAGATTTATTTTATTTATTATATGTAAATGCACTGCAGCTGTCTTCAGACACTCCAGAAGAGGGCGCCAGATCTCGTTACGGATGGTTGTGAGCCACCATGTGGATGCTGGGATTTGAACTTATCACCTTCGGAAGAGCAGTCGGGTGCTCTTACCCGCTGAGCCATCTCACCAGCCCCTCTTTTTTTTTTTTTAAAGATTTATTTATTTATTATATGTAAGTACACTGTAGCTGTCTTCAGATACTCCAGAAGAGGGCATCAGATTTCATTATGAATGGTTGTGAGCCACCGTGTGGTTGCTGGGATTTGAACTCTGGACCTTCGAAAGAGCAGTCGCGCTCTTAACGGCTGAGCCATCTCGCCAGCCCAAAGACTTCATTTCTGATTAAAACCTTTTATGAATGAGTATTTACATAAATAGAGCTTTTATCTATTAGAACACATTGGAACAATAGCACCTCCTAGACATTTTGAAGTTAAAAAAAAATGTTCATTTGTAACTGATAGCTTCTAGAAAAGAGAAAATTCGTTTTCCTCAAAGATGTGGCCCCTGGTAGGTAAAACATGCTCCACTGGATACTCACACACCAGAGAGTGTACAGGTAGCGTTACTTAGACTCAAAAACAAGACAGTGAATCCGGGGCCTTGCTCTGCAGTGTATCCTAGCCAATAACTCAGGTTCACCTGTCTTGGCCTTCCATCTGAGTTGCTGGGTTTACAAACGTGCCCCACCTGCCTTACCTCATTTCTTGACTATATTAACTAATTCTTGATAATAAAATTCTTGCCATACACTACATTTTTAAGGCCCCAGATGAAGTTGGCAATACAAATCCAACAAGAGTTAAAAACAATACTTTATAACAGTAATTTCAAATCAAACAATTGGGGGGCTGGAGAGATGGCACCAAGGTTAAGAGTACTTGCTCTTTCAGAGGATCCAGATTCAACTCCTAGCACCGTCTGTGGCACAAGCTCTTCGGGACCCTGCCTACTCTTTTGGTCTCTGCAGACAACAGGCACCGTGTGGTCCTCTAGTATACATGTAAACACTCATACAAATAAAAAAAAATTAAAATTACACATAACTAAGAGAATCTTTTAAAAACAAATAGAAACGTGCATGAAACCATGCATTGTAACCTGTACAGAAATGAACTATGAACTGTGCTGTAGTTCTGTGTTACTAAATAAAAGTTAGCTTAGAATATGTTATGGAAGTTTCTGACAGGTTTTATCTTCCATCTGTAGAGCCAACAGGCATTTAATTACATATTCTTAAATAATTACATATTCGATAGCTCTACATGGTGTCTTGAGTTAGCACAGAAGCAACAATAGTAGGCACTCAGTAACTTTAACACATTCCCTTGACTAGGAGTATGTTTGCTATTTGACTTCTTATCTCCTGTGTCACACGGCTGGCTTTGAACTAGAGGTGTTGCCAATGATGACCTTGAATTTCTGATCTTCTTCTGTGCCCTGGGGGCCAGGTTTATGGGCATGCACCAGCATACCTGGTCTATGCCTTGCTGGAGTTGGAACACAAAGATCTGTACTTTCAAGGAAAGCACTCTTATCAACTGAGCTCTTATGACCTTAGGAAAATTAACCTCTGTTCTTTCTAGTTAATAATATAAAACCCTCCTCACTGTCTTTGTAACATAGTTTTCACTCAGTAACTGATTTGATCCTGCTTTTGGCTCTGGTATTACTCTTTCCATGGAACTTTTGGCAGTTAGCCTAACCTCACAAAGCTTCAAGTTCTGGATCTTGAAGTGCCATCAGTGGTTACTGTACTGTTGAGTAGACTAAATTTATAGTCCCAGAGTAGCCCATCACACTTACTGTCTCACATTGTAAGTGCTCTGAGAGGAGTTAGTGATGTTGATACTAGAGCTGCTGCTGCTGACAGTTCTATACAGTTCTAAGAAGGAACAAGTTAATAACATTTAGTTTTCAGCAGTATACTAGTTGGGATTATTTATTATTTATTTATTTATTATCAGTAAATCCCACTCCTGTTTTTTCAGGCAGTATTGCAACAAGTTACTGAAGATGGCTGTAAATATGGGTTAAAAAGTGAACTTTTCTCAGATCTTCCCCAGAAGAGGATTGTGGTTGAATTCAGGTGAGTGACTGTTGCTCTTATGTGCCGATTGGCTCAGCTGACAGGACGGAGAAGATATATGTCGGTAATAGAGTTTTCACTGAATTACCCATGGAAAGTTGAAAACATTATGTTACCTTGTTAGGATCTTTGTGGATCAATCACCAAACCATGAATAGAAATGACAAAAATCAATAGTTTATGAATCCAGTATGGGTTTGCCTTTTCCTTTCTTTGCATAGGATCTCCAGTGTTCCAGGCTGGCCTTGAACTGGAGGTGTGGCTAGTGATGACCTTGAACTTCTGCGCTTGTACCTCCTGAGTGTTGGGTTTATAAGCGTGCACCTCCACTCCATGTTTATGCAGAGTGGGGGTTAGAACTCAAAGACTTATTCCTGCCCTAGAGGTGCATGCTACAGCACACATGGGAGTCAGTTCTCCCCCTCGGCTTTCATTTGGGTGCTGAGACTTGAACATAGATTGCCAGGCTTGCTTGGCAAGCCACTTTATTGTCTTGCCAGCCCAATTACTATTATTTGTTTTGTTTTGTTTTTTTAAGAACTTGTTTTTCACTTTAGTTAATTAATAAGGCAGTTCACCACTGTATTAAGAGTTTTAACATGAGGCAGGTGGATTTTGTTTTAATTTTTAGTTTTTATTGTATATGTGAGGTAGGTCAGTGTGTGTAATACAGGTTCATAAATGTGGTGTTGTGCATGTGGCAGTCAGAGGTCACCCATGGGTGTATGCCTAGCCTACCTTGTATGAGAACAGGGTTTCTTGTTTGCCTGTATGCTAGACTAGTTGGCCTGTGTGCTTTCAGGGAGTCTCCCTTATCTACCTGCTGTCTGCTTTCGGAGCACTGGGATTACACCTGATAGCATACCCAGTTTTTACCCGGGCTCTGGAAATACAAATACAGATTGCTGTCATTCTGTGCCAAGGATACACACTGTCCAAGTAGCCCCTGAAGATTTTGGTTTTTTGTTTTGTTTTGCCTTTCTTTTGTTTTTCGAGACAGGGTTTCTCTTTGTAGCTTCTGCTGTCCTAGAAATCACTCTGTAGACCAGGCTGGTCT
Source organism: Mus minutoides (assembly GCA_902729485.2). Taxonomy (NCBI): domain Eukaryota; kingdom Metazoa; phylum Chordata; class Mammalia; order Rodentia; family Muridae; genus Mus; species Mus minutoides. The sequence goes on from LR749492.1 coordinate 3,313,065, forward strand.
TGAATTTAGAAATCTGCCTGTCTCTGCCTCCTGAGTGCTGGGATTAAAGGCGTGTACCACTATGCCCTCAAGTTTTTAATTTGTTTCTACGTAGTCTTCAGATAAATTTCTAATACATTATAAATAAACCCATCTAATACTTAAGCTGTCATGAATCAAAACTGTAAAGGAAACATTAATAACTAACATCTTCACAGTATAGCTGACTCATTGACAGTTAAAGAAAATTACCAGAAATATTTATCTTTCAAAAGAAGAATCTTGATGAACTACTTCCCCACTTAGAAAGATAAGGCTCCCTAGAGTCCCTTTTCTTCTGCATTACTTCTGGGGACAGTATGTGTGCACATGCATGCACATACATAAGTACTATGAAGGCCAGATGTCAGCCTTGGGTGTTTCCTTGAGTGTTGGCGTTCCTCAAGTGCATCCACCTTGATTTTTTGTTTGTTTGTTTTGTTTTGTTTTGTTTTTCAAGACAGGGTTTTGCTGTGTAGCCCTGGCTGTCCTGGAACTCACTTTGTAGACCAGGCTGGCCTCGAACTCAGAAATCCGCCTGCCTCTGCCTCCCGAGTGCTGGGATCCACCTTGATTTTGAGACAGGTTCCCTCACATAGGGTTCAGTCTGTGCAATGTAATAGCATTTAAAACTGAGTTTAGAGATGTGTTTGTGTGACAAAGAGAAAGAGAACTTCAAACAACCCTTTATACTGGAGGACAAGACGCTAAGGAACAATCCTCATCCTGGTGGGCATGTCGTGTGCTACAGAGCTCGCGTGTGTTCAGAACCAAGGCTGCAGTGAAGTTTTGCAGGGCAGCACAGGCAAGCCTTGCTGGAAATACTGCAGAGCCATTATGTATTTGATCCTGAACGGGCCTTCTGAAACTTCTGCTCCAACCTCTTTGCCCAAGGAATTTAAATTTTATTTTTTTGTATGTGTGCGAGAGAGCATTTGTGTACTGTGCATGCATGGAGGTCAGAGGGCAAATGTGGGAGTCACTTCTCTGAACATGAGGGACCTCGTTGATCAGGCTTGTCAGCAGGCATCCTTACTGAACCATCTTACTGGCCCTGCCTAAGAATTTTTATAAAACTTTGGGTACATAGGTAAATAAAATATAAAACAGGAATATAAATTAACATTTAGTGATAATTTACATAAAAACTTAATACCATTTGCTAATTTACATACTAATGTGACTGAAGAGACCCCCGTGTGGGGAGACCCTTATCCAGTCCCCGGAGAGCACGTCCCCCAGGAAGACACCAGAGCCGAACTTGATGCAAACAGCAGGAGGTTTATTCTAAGCTAGCAAGCTAGGGTGAGACTCATATTCCACACAGGGATAGAGGAGTCTGACCCTGATTCTAATTTTCTTAGCATTTTTAAGGGCTAAAAC
>LR749492.1:3686328-3845598 GCA_902729485.2 Mus minutoides
CCTGGGACAATTGGAGGAGAGAATATATTATCAATCAGTATTGATGGAGAAAGGACAGTAGTCTCATTTCAGTAACATGGGACCCCAGCACCTCCTGGCTGGGCAAGAGGGAAAACTCATAGCGGAGATGAGAGCTTTTGATAGTCTTGGAATAGTCTCGACATAGGATGCTGCTCATTGCTTTTGAAAGAAGGAAGGATAACTCCGTAAAGAACACTCATCCAGCTTATAGGTAGGAAGAAGCACTCTGAAACTCCTCTTCCTTAATCATTAACTCTCTTGTTCGATCTAGGTTTCCAGGTGGTGAATGATAAACTTCAGTCATTGCCCTCAGTCAGAAAGTTATGCAGGTCAGTATCCACCAGCAGCCTCCACTGCGGCAGACGGCACGTCTCAGGACAGTGTTAACCGGCAGCCTCCACAGGGTCGACTGGATTTCGTAGGTGCTTGGAGTTAAACTTTGACTTGTTTTATGACAACGCAGATAAATGCATGACAATCAACCTGGTAGATAACAATCTAAATAGAAAGTCACCTTTGACCAGCAGGTCTCGGAGTGATTTACAGTTGATAACTTACTCTGAACAGTATGCCTTTCCTTTATCCTACCCAGGCTACCTCACAGCCTGTGGCTCTTAGATCAAAACTGGGAAAAAAATGTAAGATTCCAAGAAGAACACATATCCTGAGGAGCGACCTACAAAGAAGTGACAGGCAGAAAAAGGACTTCATGCCCTTTATGCCCTAGAGTCACATGGTGTGGCTTGCTCTTTACAAATGGGCCCGTTAGTGAAGCAGAATTAGTGAACCCACAGTAGGTTCATACGAATGGGCTGGGATGAGCTCAGATTCCAGCATGCCTGGGCAGAGGTCAGGATCCAAGGCACTCACTCATGATGTTCCAGCAAGGACTTGTTCCAGGCTGGGAAGGAGGCAGGCCAGGGAATTGGGGTAAGGGTGAGGTGAGTCTGACGGCTGGGTGCTGACGAGACAGCTCCTCAGCCCTGGCTGCTCCCGAGGCCTTGGTACTCTGTCAAGAGCCAGCATCGGACAGAAAGAAGCCTTGCTGGGTTTATGAATTGTCTAACCACAGCGTTCTGATCTTCAGGCCACATTTGGCGAGAGAGCTAAACCTGGCACAGAAGAGAACTTCTCGGGGGGTGTGTGTGTGTGTGTGTGTGTGTGTGTGTGTGTGTGTTTGTGTGTGTGTTGCAGATTTGCCTTTCATCTCTGACTTAGTAAATCTTTCTCCCAAAGAAAATGAAATAAAAATTCCAGTGATTTCTGAGCTCTAACCCACTTTTTTTTCTTGCTTGCTTTTCCTTTCCTTCTTTCTCCCTTCCACTAAACCCTCAAATGGCTGTGACTATTTCCTTTTCCGACATATCTAAAGAAAAAACGATTTGTCTGGGTGGTTTGTGTGACTCTGCTTATTCTGTTATATAGATGAAAGAGAGAGAGGAAGAGAGAGAGAGAGAGAGAGAGAGAGAGAGAGAGAGAGAGAGAGAGAAAACACTCCAGGGAAGACAGAAGGTTAACAATGGACAGGACCCAAGGGGCAGTCTCTGAGCTGTGAGCCTTCATTCCTTCCCCTCCAGAGAGAAGCCAACACTCGGGAATGAGACTCTGGCCTGTAATCAGTCCTGGGCTGAAGCCTGGGCTCTGGAGGTAAGGCTATTAGGCATTCTGCTTTGGGACTATGCCCTGCATATGGACAGGGCTGTATCAGCCGCTCTCATAGATGGCTCCCTACTGCTCAGCCTAGAGCCTGGGCAGGATGGGTCTGAAATAGCTGCTTAGATTCCTTTCAGAGTAAGAGCCTAAGTACAGCTCCTCTGTCACCGGCTGACACTGACATCAAAGCTTAGAAAGGGAGAGAGCCAACTCAGGGCTGAGAGAGCTTCTAGGGCCCATGATGAAAGGGGTCTGAATCCGAGTTTGAAACCGCTGGAGGCTGTCTCTTTCCACCCTGGTGGGAGGCTTTATGGAGTTCTCAGGCCCTCCTTGTATTCCATCCAACTGGCAGGATCAGAGAAACAAATTCTTTAGAAAATGAATGTGGCAAAGGTAACGTGGCTCTGACCTCTCCAAACCTACGTGCCAGGGCTAAGGGAACTCCTTAAACATCCGGCTTTGGCGCTGATCATACCGGAGTGGGGGGCTAGCTCTGGGACTTCCATGCTGCCCACCCTGGGGCAGGTTTGCTATATTAACCTCTCGGAGGCTCAGTCAGCATCCGTAGCTGAAGAGTGGTGACAGTGAAATGCACGGCTGAAGCCCGGTGCAGGCAGACATAAGAAAGGCAGCACACAGTGATCAGGGCTGGACAGTCCTATCATTATAGTGATGGCTCTTTCTTGTCATGGCTGAGATGGTATCAAATGAAACAGGACAGGTGCGGCTGTCCTTTCCAAAGGACAAAGACTTCTCGGAAAAGCTGATTGACATGGGGATGGGGGACACCATGAGAGCTGCCCAAGGGGCTTGGCATGACACAAGAAACCTAATGCCCGAGTGGATTCTTCAGGAACCCCCGTCGAGTGACGACAACTTGGATATGTCCACCTTTCTCCTTTATGCTGTCAAGCAGACTTGAGGGCATTTGTGATGTCCTTTTTGTCTTTGGAGTCCAGAGATGGTAGTGTGCATGTGAAAATCCCTTTACAAGTCATAAAAATCACTCATTCTCAATAGCTCATGAATACAGACAATATCCCACACGCGTGAGTAAAGAAAACAGGCGTCTGGCAGCAGGGCTGAGAGCATACTGTTTCCAGAATTCTTGCAAGACAGAGAATGCAGTTGGATCACTGCAGTTGGGGGAAAAAAAGCGAACACAGATGTTTCTTAAGAATATACATCTCCTCCTCTTTGTTTACTCCCCTGCTCTTCCTACCCAGCCACACTGCCCCGCCCCTGCCCCACCCGGCCCCTCCCCCAAGCTGTGTTCTAATCTGCAGAAGCCCCATGCTCTCTGTGATGTGGAGGCTCCTTCAGCTGCAGAGAACAGATTTCTCTCAGCAGATGTTTTGTATTATCTCGATGTGTGCCTCAAGAAAGTGTCTGTTCACGATGCCAAGGAAAACAATTGTGTGTAGCGGGACTTTGTTCCTCTGCCTAAAAAGAAAAAGAAAAAAAAAAAAAAAAAAACCCGTCCCCAAACAAACTGACAGCTGCAAATGGTTAGAAATAAACTGGCTACCCCTCTGCTCGTCATTTCCCTTTCTCGGCCCTTCCCCAGCTCCTTTGTATTGCCCTTTGGTCTCTCACACTGTTTGGAGCAAAAGCAAAAGAAAAGGCTAACGTGTGATTATGTGTTCTAAACAGATTATTAATTCGTTCAGACATGCTATTTTCCAGGCACAGAAAGCACCACTTCAGCCACACAAAGGAGCAACTGTAAATACAATATGCCCGCTGGTCCTCTTTCTGCTTCTCTACCACCACCACCCACAGCTACCACAGGCTGCCCCTCACCCACATCTCCAGGATGGCTTCCTCTGTTCTCCTCTGTCATTGTATGGACACGGAGCGGGAAGCAGACTGAGGAAGATGCAAACTTGGTCACTTATGGATGGACAATAAAAGCAATTATGAAGAAAGGAAGGAAGGAGAAAGGGAGGAAGGAGGGGATGATGGAAGGGGAAAGAGGGAGGGAGGGAGGGAGGGAGGGAGGCAGGTTGGCTGGTCCTCAGTGGTTTGGCCCAGGGCTCATGGCCTAGGAGTCTAATCCCAGGACTAAAAAAAGGACTGAGACATCCCTTTACTTGGATGCAATATTTTTAGTATCCTCATCGATAAAAATACTGTTCAGTCACTAGTAGAGTCTTCCTTCCATTTATGTGGGGGTCATTGATTGGTCTCACATCTCGTCTGGACTGTTTCTCATCTATAACCACCCTTTAACCACAGGGCCTCTCCTGCAGCCCAGGCCATCAGCGCCACTCCCTGGAGCGCCTCCTACGAGGTACACATGGCTTCCCCCACAAGCTCCCTCTCTTTATGAGGGCAGTGCTCCTCTCTCCACCTGGCAGGTGAGAAACCCTCCAGATGTGCGTATCTAGCCAGAGAGATCAGTCCTATAAAACTCCAAGGCAACTAGCTTCCTACCTCCCAGGTGAAATCAAAGCCATTAAATGTGATTTCACACATGCACATCTATCTATCTCCAGGGATTCATCTCTAGATTTTACAGTGTGCAGGTATACTGCAGCCGTTTGGAGCTACGATTCTCCAGCTTGCTTCAAACTCCTGGGCTTAGTTGGATTTCTTGCCACAATACCATTGTCTTTGAGGGAGGAGGGGCTTGTTTCTTAAAGACAGTTACTGGGCTGGTGAGTGAGCAGGGCAGAGCAAGAGGGAGAAGGGAAGGGGAAGAAAAGACAATCGCTTTTACTTTTATATGTAAGTGTTTGCCTACATGCATGTATACACAGCATGTCCATGTCTGACATCCTTGGCGGTTTAAAGAGGGTGTTGGATCATCTGGAACTGGAGTTAACAGAAGGTTGTGAGGTGCCACGTAGAAGCTAGGAACTGAACTGGGAGCCCTCTGTGAGAAAACCAAGTTCCCTTAACCACAGTGCCGTCTCTTCAGCACCACACCCTTTAAAAATAGTTTTTAAATTTTAATTACATGTATTCATAGTGGAGGGTGCACTAGAGTGTCTGGGGAGTGCTCATGGAGCTGAAGGTTTAGGAAGCCGGGAGACGCCTCATGCAGGGGCTGAGGACCGGACTCATCATCTGCAGGAACAGCACAGGCTCTTAACCTCTGAGCTATCTCTGCATCAGTCCCCCACACTGCATGTTTGTCTGGCTAACTCTCACTTATTATTCAAAGTTCAACTAAACTATTATTCCCTTCAGAATGTTCTCCTGGCTCACTTCACCCTCAGTCTACTTGCCTAACACCCTGTGTTTCTCCCATGTTGGTACTTAACATAGTATCTTATATTGTCCTTTTTTCTGCCTTTAGTACGTTTATAATGTCAAATTATATACACACATATATAATTTATATATTATAAATTAATATATAATAGAATAATAAATATATAAATATATATTTGCAAGTATATCTCTCTCAGCTACTGTTCCCCACGAATGATGGCTCTCAGGAAGTATTCATCCAAAAAAAAAAATAGAATTTATGGTCCTTTTCAAATTCACATGCTGTGCCTTTCCTGCCCCCAAACAACAGTACTGGCAAGGGAATGGTGACGATAAGACCAGGAGAGCAGCTATCTCATAACCAGTCTTAGCCCCTCCTGTAAGAAAGCCGCACTAGAGGTTACAGCAGACCACACTGGCTATGAAGCAGGCCCTCGTCAGATCTTCTGGGCTGCACCTTGATCCTAGGCTTCTCAAGCTCTCGAACTCTGAAAGTGAATACATGCGTATCAGTACCCAGCTTCAGGTATTTTCGCTACATCAGCCCACCGGTGTGGTGAAAGGCGTAAAATAAGCCAATGAATAAGTATGTAAACTAGAGTAGCGTGTGGGTAAGCTCCCAGTCTGAAAATCATCACTAATAAAAACAAAAACAAAAACCAAAACCAAACCAAACCAAACCAACCAAACAAACAAACAAAAAAACATACACAGGGAACTGCTACAGACCTATGTTAAGCTTGTCATGTCTAAGGAAGTCAGCCGCAGTGAAAACTAATTCACACTTCTCTCACTATCTCGGAGGAGAAGGACATCCTTTACTGGGAGTGAGGAAGAGGCATTTTCCAGCTCCACAAAGCATGATTCACATTTTAATTCAAGCTACTTGTTTCTAGATAGAAAAGTCACAAAATGTGGAACCCCAAAGTTTCTAAGGTTTGCCATGATTTGGGACTGATTGACAAATAATCTGGAGACACGTGATGGGGGAAGGGGTAAGGGCAAGATAAGAAAAATAGCAACTCATACTAGTAACTGATTCAGCATCGCTAAGGACTGAACCCAGGGCCTCGGATGTGCCAAGCGGGTTTTACAGCACTGAAATATAATTTGACCTTCTATGGAAAGGGAGGAGGATCCAGGAAGAATGGTCAGTAGGCTCCAGTCTGAAGAGAGAATTCCAGAACCCCAAACCAGGAAATTAGCCTGAAGTTGGAATCTCTCCAGATGGAACAGGTCTAAGAAAGCTGAAGACAGATTCAATGTTCAAAGACTACAGCAGTGCACAGGCTGAGGGAGGCTGGGACTGCCTGCTGATAGCTCTCTCCACTGGAGACAAGGCAGGGCCTATGCAAGCAATGACGTCATTACGTGAGATCCAATCAGAGTGAACAGGGCGGAGCCAGATGAAACCAAAAATGTCCTCTCAAATCTGAATAGTGGGTGAGAATTTAGTCCTGGACTAAACTGTTCAATTTAAGTAAGTGATTTGCGTGGATATGTTTTGAACTAAAAGTGACTTTTTTTTTTAAAAAAAGAAACTTTCAAAGATTATAAAAGAGCACTATAAAGTGGGGGTTGTAATGAGTAGGAACACTGTGGGCTTTGGCACCTGATGGGAGAAGACCTAGAAAGCTAGATTTTCCTGTGGAGTCCTCTTATAGTTAAACGTTCGTTAATATTTTCTTTAATTATTCTCAGCATTTTATCTATCATCATCTACTTTAATATAATTGATTCAGCCTGCTTAAGTATAAGTCTTTGACCCTATTTTTAAAAATTAAATTAACACAGGGACATGTAGTAATAACAGCACGCAGGAAGCCAAGCAAGAAGATTATGAATTCAGAGTCATCCGGGGTTATATAGAAAAACCCTGTCAAAAGAAAAATAAAGGCCCCAAACTCTTCTTGATTAATAACTTGATTAATGAACTGTTTACAAAAGTATGCTGCCAATATCGATCATTCTTTAATACAAAGGAGCAGGGACTCCGTGAAGAGACAGAATGCGATACGATATAAGAAGAGACCTGGGGGCTTACACAGTATGGCCGGCGACATTAGCTAGTGCTCGCTCAACTCTCTCTAACGGGAAAGCAGCGGACTACAAGAGACTGAACTGTATCTGCCTCTATTTCCAACAGACTCACGTTCAACTTTCGCTCACGAAAATAGCCGGGAAAATTTTATTAGTCCTTTTTTTTTTTTTTTTAAAAAATTAAAAAAAAATTAAAAAAAAAAAAAAAAAAAAAAAAAAAAAGGAACCTGAACTTTAGTAACACAGCTGGGACAATCCGCAGCGGCGGCAGGAGCGGCGGGAGAAGAGATTTAATTTAGTTGATTTTCTGTGGTTGTTGGTTGTTCGCTAGTCTCACGGTGATGGAAGCTGCACATTTTTTCGAAGGGACCGAGAAACTGCTGGAGGTCTGGTTTTCCAGACAGCAGTCCAACGCAAGCCAGGGATCTGGGCATCTTCGGACCATCCCAAGAGAAGGAGGTTGGCCATTTCCTCCTACCTTCTGTTTTTCATAACCAACCCACCTACGCATGCACCACAGTGAGGAACAATCATGGAGGAGGAGGAGGAGGAGGAGGAGGAGGAGGAGGATGAGGATGAGGAGGGTTCCCAGACTGCCCTTTGAGAATAAAATGGGAAGCCAGAACAAAAGTCTTTTGGATAATGCACCACAACTGACTACACACTCACCTGTTTGGCTGCCTTCCTTCCCAAGGCAGGGATCATCCTAGCATGGGAAAAAGTTCCCTCCCTCCCTCCCTCCCTCCCTCCCTTCCTCCCTCCTGACCCATTTTCACCTTTCCACCATACACTCAATAAAATAAAATAAACGAATGAATGAATGAAAAAAAAAAAAAAGAAGAGACCTGGGACATTTTAAAGCACCAGAGAGACAGTTGGTGCTCCCTGAAATGCAAGAATGGATGAAGAGACACTCAGTGGCTGAGGGCACCTGCCAACCTGAGTGTGGGAACCTAGAACCCATGGAAGAAAGAGCCAACTCCTCGTGGTTTTCTTCTGGCGCGCGCGCGCACACACACACACACAACACACACACACACACACACAAAAACTAGTGGTAGTGGTGGTAGTGGTAATTCAACAACACTAACAATTTAGGCATGTAAAAGAGACCCTGGAACCAATGTAAAAGGGTTCCCAAATGCCACCTTCAGAACATTCTGACTAGCAGCAACATTAATGTAGTAGTACTGGATTATAGCCCAAGGAATAAAACAAATATCCACAAGGCCATACTAATATAATATGTGGCTGAATAATAAATTAGGACTTTGCAAATTCTCTGTGTTGCAAGAGTCCACGTGATTTATGAAGATACGGCCTTGGGGGCAGAGGAGTCTGAGTGTGTTCCTCAGGAGTGACTTATCTCCTGAAGAGTGTAGTCGGGAAGGGGTGTGGCCTCTCACAGGAGCAGCCTGACAGACGACCCTGCCCAAGTGATCTCAGCCAACATCAGCAGGAGTAAGCGTGGTTCGCAGAGTATTCCTGTCATGTGATGTGATGTGATGTGATGTGAGCCATTCACTTATGTCGGCCAAAGCCAGCAGGCCATCTTACCATGACAAACAAGCAACAAACAACAAGGAGACAAACTCAAAATATTGTCTGAATGCTTCTTAAAATGTTAAAGTTCCTCAAAGATAAGGAAAGTCTGCCCCACCTGGAGACTGTTCTTTCAAATTCTAGTGAAATGGTTTTTGCGCTTACGTGGATCCCTCGACACACATCCACACACAAGCACATATACACCATAGCTTAGAGGCGTCTAAGAAGATAAGCTGACAAGGGTAACTGGTAACTGGATAGAATCCAGAAGTAGAAGAGAGGTGTCAGGGGCAACTAGCAAACTTCAAATACAGAGTGGAACACAAGTCTTCAGTTATTCGTGTCTGATGAATTTGTGGAAGATGTTACAATATGGATAACCTGGCCCAAGGTATATGGGATGTTCATCCCTTCCCTTTGCAACTTTTCTATAGTTCCAAAACTGTTCCATAAGTATAGACACACACACACACACACACACACACACACACACACACACACACTTAAAACATCCTATGGGTCAAAATACATGGCTGATTACAGTGGCTATGAGTTTACGCCCTTGTATACAAAACATATTCACCAATAAAACTATCTGATTGGAACTAGTTTGGCAAGCCCATTATTCAGTAACTACCCAGAACAGCAGTTCTCAACCTGTGGGTTATGACCCACCTTGGGGGTCACATATCAGATATTTACATTATGATTCATAACAGTATGAAGTAGCAATGAAATAACTTTATGGTTGGGGGTCATCACAACATGAGGAACTGTATTAAAGGATCACANTATCTGATTGGAACTAGTTTGGCAAGCCCATTATTCAGTAACTACCCAGAACAGCAGTTCTCAACCTGTGGGTTATGACCCACCTTGGGGGTCACATATCAGATATTTACATTATGATTCATAACAGTATGAAGTAGCAATGAAATAACTTTATGGTTGGGGGTCATCACAACATGAGGAACTGTATTAAAGGATCACAGTATTAGGAAGGTTGAGAACCACTGACCCAGAATTTCAAGTTGATAACAGCAGAATATTAAACTAAGAACAGGCCCCTTCTGAGTGTAATGCTAAGATAGCTTGTTTCTGACTGCATAATGTTCTGAACAGAGAGATTATGTCACCTGCTCAGGGACACTGGCATAGACTGGAATTTTATTCCAGAGCTGGCCCACCCCAAAACATCCTATGCCCAAATGGTACACCCTCTATCTCTCAAAACCCAAAGCCACACTTTAAAATTTATTTCATCCTCAAAAGTATCTTTCAATGTTTTTTTAAATTTGCAATTGAAATAAATGTATTGTGTTAATTTTAAGGTTCCCCATGACACATGACTTTTGAGGAAAATCTGAGAGTTCAGGAAACTTGTCTTTTGGAATTTGATGGAACAGAGATATGAAGAGATATGACAAGAGGCACATGACCAGGGCTCCTCAGGACCAAATGCTAAACGAACAGAGGTAAGATGTTGAAGGCAGCTGGTCGAGCCTAGCCAGCAGGACTACATAAATGTTGAAATGTTGCCAACAGTAAAGGAAAAATGAGCCTGACACAAAGGTCAAGAATGCTGGCTTCCTTCAGAAGACCTGGAACAACTGGGAACTGACTGAGCAACATGACAGCGGCGTATACAGGTGAGTTCCCACACATGCAGATGTTGTACACATCTGGGCAGTCCTGTCCCTTTCACATATTCACTCTGCCAGCCTGGCCTTTTTTTTTTCTTGTGTATGTTTTTGTTCTTATTCTTTTTTTTCTCCTGCTTTAAATGGTGTGTATAACTGTGTGGTCATATACAGGTTTCAGCAAGGTCAGAAGAGGGCATAGGATCCTCTGGAGCTGGAGTTATAGGTGGTTTTAAGCTACCTGAGGTGGGGGCTGGGATTCAACTTAGGTCCTCTGAAAGAGCAGTACACTTTCCACCACTAAGCTCTCTCTCCGTCTCTCTCCGTCTCTCTCTCTCTCTCTCCATCTCTCTCTCCATCTCTCTCTCTCTCACCGACAGACAGACAGACAGACAGACAGACACACACACACACACACACACACACAGAAGACAGAGGCAGAGATTTATATCTATGAGTATATGTGTATTATTTGCACCTATGTCCATGCATGCATATACAGGTACTGGTGGGAGTACTGGACTGCTGGATCTAGAATTATAGGTTGTTGTCAGGTGCCCTGTGTGGATGCCAAGAGCTAAACTCAAGCCTTTTGTAAGAACAGGAAGCTCTTCTAACTTCTGAGCCATTTTGCCAGCTCTTGATGTTTTCTTCTTCTGGTTCTAAAGTGTTGAACCCCGGGTGTAGCACATGGTAGACAAGCGTTAGACCACTGGGCTACTAGCATGAAGTCTTTAAGAGAAACAGTGCCCATCGTTGCAAATTGATGGTAGCAGGTGGTGGGCCCTTTATTGGGACACATAGGTAAGGTGGATCTCTGTCGGCTACAGGTTCATCTCAGGGCAGTGCCCACTGGTTCTCCACCCACTCCTTCAGGTTGCTCCATCAATCTCACCATTGTGCAAACTCAGATCAAATCAACCCCCTTTTTAAATTTGAATTATTCAGCTAGGCAAGGCTTGGCTGCATAGAAAATATTTATTGACTTTGCTGGAAAATCATTACCCTAGTCACAGTGCCTCCATGACTTCAGACTTTCACTTCTCTGAAGCAAAGCTTAGGTCTTAGGAAACAGTTCCCCTTTATCACGTTGTATTTGACACATCTATGCAAACGTACCATTTGCTTGATTTCTGAAGACCAGTCCAAGGATCATGGGTGTACTCCTAAGGCTGATGATGGTAAAGGGGCTTGGTGTTTTCAATCTATGCCTTCTCTTTAATCTGTGCAGGTCATCATCCAGTTATGTATGCTGAACTTTCTTACCACCTGTATGTCTGCACCGGGCACCTGGATCTACCTGGATAGGGTGCATTTGATCTGAGTGCTATTAACTACAGCGATGTTTTGTGATGTCTCACAGAAGCACTGTTAGCCAGGTGTATTCACCGGAGCGAGGAAACCAATTCCCCACCCCACTCCACACGTCCCACTGCCTCCTCACCAGCAGAACCTCCACGCATAGTCAAAGCTCCCGTGCATTATACTTCCTGCTCAGTTCCTATGAAGTTTTTCAACACTTTTGGGCCCAAATGCATAACAGCATCCTTTGAGACCATATTTAGTAATTTAAGTGTTTCTAGTTCTCTAAGAACATTTCCAACTTACACATTTATAATTTGCTGGACAGACTTGTTTTATGGAACACATATTTATAAAAGTAGGTGAATGCCTAAATAATACTAATATTAATCAAATAAATAGTGAATAAATAAAACAAATTTATCATCATCATCATTTTGAGACTATATAACTATCATAAGTGCTGGGATTAAAGGCATGTTGCCATCATGATTGGCTTAAATTGTTATTTTTTTATTTGAAACTCAACAATAATATCATTAAAACATTGAAAATAATAACAAGTGTAACTTTCATTACTATTCATAATCTCACCAGGAAACAGCTACTAAGCGGTATTTTTCCTTTTGATCTTTTAATAGTTTGTATATGTATACATACATATGTATACACACATGCATATATAGCTTTTCAAAAATAAGATTAAGCTCATATATTTAGTTTCTACCTTTCTATACTTATCATTCATTGTATTGTTTCAAGAATTCTTTCAGCAATGATTCACTGCAAACCCATCATGCAGATTGAACCATTACTCAGACAGGCTGGTTGATGACCTTGTATGTCTTTCAGCCTCTCACACTCTTCCTTGACTAGACTCACAGGGTGAATTAAAATCCATAACTTATATATAAACACATAACTTATATATCATACACATTTTGCCTGGTATTTCATAGATCTGTTTGCTTTATAGGCAATGATAGAATTTTCAGTTCTCAGTGTTGATTCACAGTACTGAATTCTGCAGCAGTGTACACAGCTCAGACAGAGAAACAGGGAGAGAGGCCTGGGACACTCAAGCTGCTCACAGTATCTTTCCTTGGGTTAGACAGTAGGTTCAACACTAAATGTGCATTTAAATGATCAAGGAAACAAAGAACAAACGGAACGGCAGTGGCCCACATTATAACAGCCGAGTCTGAAACCCCAGTGATTTTTCAAGCATGTCTCCTGGACCAGCAGCACTAACGATATCTAAGAACGTGTCAGAACTGGTTCTCAGGACCTGACCGAGCAGCGCTGCATCAAACACTCTGGAGACTTAGCATGTCTTCCTGACTTTGATCCCGAGTGCAGTGAGGAGATAACATGCTTGTATGTCCTTTATTCACATGTAGCCTGCATAACCAAGCAAGGGGGTTGGCTAGAGAGTCACAGAATACGCTGTCACACAGATTTGGGTTCAAATCCCTCAGGCTCAGTTTCCCTAGGTGGGAACATTAACCAACATTAACAGTATCTACTTTATTGGATGGTTGTGAGAACCAAATGGAAATAAACAGAACTAAATACTGCAAGGTGTTTCCCGAAGTGCACAGAGCTCGGTAAGCATTGGCCGTTCTGATTGTCTTCAGAGAGTTGGCTAGTGGCCAAGAGACCAGGAGGCCTCACAGGTGGAGGAGGCTGGCCATCTAAAGCAGAGACTGGCTTTCTGACTCCTAAGCTGAGATATCAGCTCTACCCACCAAAGGCACGAGCGGCTTGTGTTTCAGTGGAGGTCTTACTGCTGTACACAGAGACCATGAACAAGGCAACTCTTACAAGGACAACGTTTAATAGAGGCTGGCTTGCAGAGGTCCAGTCCGCTATCATCAAGGTGGGAGCACAGCAGCATCCAGGCAGGAGGAAGCTAAGAGTTCTACATCTTCACCTTAAGCCTGTTAGAAGACTGGCTTCCAGGCAGTTAGGAAGAGGGTCTTAAAGCCTACACCCACAGTAACACACTTCCTTCATCAGGGCCACACCTACTCTAACAAGGCCACACCTCCTAATATTGCCACTCCTTGGGCCAAGCATATTCAATTCACTGAAGGTTAGAAATCAAGATTTTTAAAATACCATCCTTGGGGAATCCAGTGTGCCATTAGGAAATGGTTGGATCTCTTTCAACTCCAGAAGACTATGGCTTTACATTGTGCATATTGGTGATAACATCTACTGAGTGCTGATGATGAATCAGAACCAGCAAGTTATGAAATTCCTCACAAGGACCATGTCCTAGGAAGGCATCATTATGATCTCCATTTTACATAGGAAGAAATGACAGAGAAGGCAAATTTGCCAACCAAGGCTATGCTACAAGTACCAGAGGCGTGAGTCTGGGGTGCCAACTACCTGGTTACAGATCTTTTCTACCAACTATACAGTAAGAGAGAGCTCCAGTACAAGCTGGTCCAAACTAGCCTGTCCAATACAATGTAAGCAGCAGCTGCCAGTAGCTATTCTCCCAAATATCAGGACTGCCCAAAGGACTCTTATGTCTGTCAGAACTGACTCTCTCAAAGCATTTCTTTGTCTTGTCTTTTTTTGGTTTTGTGTGTGTGTGTGTGTGTGTGTGCACATGCACATTTTTAACTTAAACTATTCAGCTGAGAACAATGTGTACCAGGTAATTCTTAATGTCATCCCTTCACTTAAAAACAAATCTGCTGTGTTAAAATTAGTTTTACTCTGTCATGCAATACTTAGACAAAATGTCACTGAATGTATTGACATAATGGCTAAAACATTAACTCTGGTGAAACTTTCAATGTGCTAATTCTATAGAACCCACCAGCCTCTTTCGGGGAGAACAAGGTCAGTCCCTAATACCATTCATGTTGTGTCCAAATTCTCATCCGCTGTGTGGTCTAGAGGTCTCACTGAGGAGTGACATTTTAGTGCACAGTCCTTTTCGATCAATATGTCCTTGCTTCCTCTCTTGGGGCCAGTCTCAAGATCCCATGAGGGCCAAACACAGACAACAGAGATGAGATTTGTTTGTCATCATTACTTAAGCCAATGGGGACTTTTGGGTCAAATGTTCCATTACACTACGGCTCTTAAGGAAGCTGACTGTGGGGCAAGTGACTGACCAGTGCAATCCTTCTGGCCTTAGTGTATCTCTTTCCCCTTCCCCTTCTCTCCCTGCTCTATCTCTTCTCCCCCCTTCCCTCTCTCAGTTGAGAAAGGCCAGAAGAAATAAACTAGTTACAAAAGAAACCTTCATTTTTAAAAAATAGCCCAAGGGAGTTAAATTTAACCTATGAGTAAGACAGCTAGAGCCACCTGTTTACAGCTAGAAGTTCAGGGAGGAATCGTGGTTTGCGACCCCTTCTAGGCTTATAGTCTGGTATATAGAGCTTTCACCAAATACAGTCAGCTTCTTTCTTCCGGGTTCTTCAGCTGGCAGAGCAGACTGGGGCTGGGATGAGGGTGCCTCAGATCCTTTATTATAGCACCAAGACGCTGCTGAACTGGCGAGAGGCACGAGGCAGACTCTTTTCTTCCTCCCGCCCATCAACAACCAATGTTCAACTTGACAAAGTTAAATTTGCAACCTCTTGGCTGAGGCAATAAGGGAGAAATTAATTTATCATTTTATGACCCCCAACTTCGGTGGATGGCTGTGGCCTTTTAGTGTTGCCACACAGCCTGTGCCCACCCAAGGATTGCTAAACATCTTCCCTGGGGCTAGAGTCCTCAGGCTTAACCTCTTTGCATGCTATCCTTCCACCCTGCACAGATACGTGCACACACACACACACACATGCCTGCACACACACACACACACACACACACACACACACACACACATGCCTGCACACACATACATGCCTTGTGCTTATAATTACGTCACTCTCATTTCAGCTTTGGAGCCTGGAGCACAATTATTTCAGCTTTGTACATGTTATTATTTGTTATTGTGCTGCTGCCAATAGGTCAATTTCTGGGTGGTTCCTGGGTTGCTTTACAACGTGATTTATGAGTAAGAAAAGAAACAACAACAAAAATAAAATCAAGAAAGAAAAAAGAAAAATGTCCAGGCAGCCAGCCCCTCACACAGCTTTGCGGGATACTCACTTGCTTCAGATTCCAGGCCAATCCTCTTTCTACACTTCTGGGGCTAAAGCTCCAGGCGCAACATAATACCGAGTGTGCCCAAGTCAGTTATTCCCAGTGCGCTGATTCATTGCTGCTCCCAGAAGCTAAGAAGGATATATGTTGTTCAGGAGAGCTGTGCCAATCCCTCCCTCAGCTCCCCTCCACTCCCATAGCTTAAGGCAGACCAAAAAACACCTAATAAATCAATGCATGTTATGAGCATCTTTATGCTGACTCAGACTGACAACTTCTTGGTTCCTCCTACCTGAGCTAAGGAAAGTCAAGACTGAGAAAAGTCCCTGGACCTTGCTTCCCCAAGCTGTGATTAAACCTAAAAAAAAAAAAAGTGAATCTGTAGTGAGAGATGGCCCTCCGGCATGCCAGCACATGCTAGACCAGGCCCAGGGCTATATACTATGAGCTACAGTGCCAATCAAACAAAAAGGGTAGGTAAGCAAGGAAGGATCAGTGGTTTTAAAACTGAATTCTTCAGGTTTTACAATAGTCCTTTAAGGGGTCTCCTAAGGTGTGGGGGTGGTGACATGTTGAAAGTGTGGGATCCTCTATCTGTCCACCTGCCTTCTCAAGCTACCTCTCCCCTTGACTTAAGCAGCTCAATTCTACCCTGTTACCTTGTGCGGGGGTGCTGCGAGGACACTTAATTTATTAATGTCTATAAAACCTTTGGGAATTTCTGAAGGTATTTTCTGCAGGTCAGGTCCAGGAGCAGGGATCTTATTAAGCATGCAAAGACAGATGCCAATATTGATTGTCTTAATGGGTTCTGGCACAGGAACCACACTTTGAGTTAATTGCTGTCTGAACCCTTTTGAGCGAGCACAAGAGCTGGCCAGGCCTGGCACGTCCTCAAGAACCTACTTGCAGCGGCCGGGATGAAAGCCTAGCACTCAAAGGGGTGGATGCTACCCGTCAAACATCTCAGAGAAGGGTGCCGTGTGCCTGCGCACAGTAGATGAAGATGGTTCTCAGACATGTCTGGGGAGGTTTGAACCTCGTGAGCTGTATGGATACCTGGGTGTCTTCACAAACATGTGCAAGGAAGTCTCATCCACCCCGTGACCTTTCCTCAAGTGTGCAAATGCTCACAGTGTGGTGGTACCCAAGAATGAGTCCAAGGTTGGAGAGCTTGCCCATTCCTACCTCATTTGGGACGCTGGGCGGGGGCCGTTTTAATTTATATATTTTCACCTGCAAAACAGCAGCACCCACTGTACTTACCAACTGAAGCTCAGAAAGGGAATGCACCCAGATAAAAGGAGAGGTACGCACACATCCAGCTACTTCTTAAGTCACTTTGTTGTGGTAACTGCTGATCCATTATGCCGTTTTCAGTACTGTTGTTGTGATAAGCACCTGATTCATTTAGCTACTGTTTAGTAATCTCACCATTCTTACAGACAAGTCAGTGAAGAATAATTAATTCATCAGGGGCAGAGGAAATGTCTGATAGCAGTAGTTAGTCATGTGGGCGCCAGGTCTGGAAGGAATGCTTGTCAAACTGGGAGCTAAAGCAGAGTGAAGGAATTGCTTTACCGATGGCACCTCCGTCGTTCTCGAAAGCAGCGTGAAGAATTTATTTCTTTTCAGTTGCCAGACTGTATAAATACCAGAAATTTTCTATCCTTTGAAAGATTGGCCACATGGAAGCTCTTTTGAAAGGAATTTCAAAATCTATGCACGTAGCACACAGGGGTCACAGGCAGCCCTGAGCTGGCTGTCATCACTTTCTTGATAGCCCTGAAGGCTCAGTCAGCCTGAGTTCCACGGATATTTTATTAGCTACAGGAATTACGTTGTGAAGGAAGACACCAGCTTATCTTTCCCAGAAGCAGAGATAGCTGACAAAGTATCAGCTCACAACTCTTGTTATATCCCGCATCTTAGCACAACTCCTCTGTAATCTCACTCCTGTTGGATGGTCGGGGGTGGGGGAAATCGGGAGTTCTGGTCTCTACCCAGGCTTGTAAATTCAACACACCTGTACTTTCCCAGCTGCCTAAGGCTGCCACAACACGACAGATGCTTGTGCTGGCCTCTCCATATTCTGGAAGTAGCAGCAAAAGAGAACAGAGTTGCTTTTGGGTACCTAAAACACAATTCCAAGCCTGGGAAAATGAATCACTGTCATTTGATGGAAATCTCTAGACTAAACATGCTTGCTAAAAAAAAATCTGAAATTAGATGGCACCATTAAACACTGTAAGAACAGTGATGAATGAGAAAATGAATAACCCTTCATTTAAAGCCTTTATTATCAATGGTGCCATGATTTGTAAAATTCTATGAATGTCCTCCCTCCCTCCCTCTCTCCCTCCCTCCCACTCTTCCTTCCTTCCTTCCTTCCTTCCTTCCTTCCTTCCTTCCTTCCTCCTCTTCTTTTTCTTTTTCTTCTTTTTCCTCCTTCCTCCTCTTCTTCCTCTTCTTCCATTTTCTTCCATTTCCCTTTTCCCTCCTCACTCCCATCTCTGGCTTTTATGTAGCCAGGGTGGTTTCAAACTCACTATGCAGCTGAGGCTGACCTGTAATTCATGATCTTCCTATGTCCATCTCCCAAGTGCTAGTAAAGGTTTGTGTCACCATGCCCAGCTTTCTATGGGAAATTTCCACTGAAAGTTTTATTTTTTTTAATTGAAAAGATATGATAAATTCTTAAGTATGTTTAAGGATGCAAGACAATGCATCTTAGCAGGGTACCATAGCCCCGGCACTATATTCTCTCTTACCCCTTCTTTGGAAACACAGTAGAGTTAAAGAGACTGGACCTGAAATAGCTCTGCTGCTTCAGTACCTGTGTGATCTTGGGTAATTCACTGACCTCAGCAGCCTCATCTGCAACATGTGATGGGGACAGTTCCAAAGTCATAATGAGGACTAAATGAGTGAAGATACTTGAGACACTCACATAGTATCGCGTGAGTGCATGTCATATTCACACATACACATACATGCATATATGTACACACATGTGTGCTTCAACTCTTACTGTTAGCATGACACTTCACTAGATTTCCCTGTTATACTCTTCCTCATCCAGAATGTCCTCATAAAGTCCCCATCAGCAATATTGATAGAAACATTTAAACCCAGAGATGCTATCACCAGACAGGGTTAACTGCTAATCTGGATTGATATTTTCAGTAGCTTGAAATTCATCTTGGAAGTGCACAGAGAGGCTAAAAGACAGCATATTAGATGAAGAGGGGAATCAAGGGCTACCTCACTGACCGGGCCTCTGGAGTATGTGCAGCTTTGGCTCCTTGTGATGCTTGGCTCCTCAGATGTTTGCAGAGTCTGACATAATTAGGGAAGTTTATGGCACCTGGTGAGAGTAGAACCATACCTGATTCTAAACACCCCACAATGCACACGACAGCACCCACCCCACCCCCCATTAAATCCTGTGTTGATCTCCGATCAAAACCCATCCTGAGGGACCTGAAGATGGCTCAGTGATTAAGAGCATCCTTTCAGACGATCCAGAGTTCAGTTCCTAGCACCCACATCAATTGGCTCATGACTACCCATTAAATTACGTCATCTCTGGGGGATCTGATATCCTCTTCTGGCCTCTGCAGGAAGCCAAACAGATATAGACACAGACATACATAAAAATGTGCCAACAAACACAAACAGAAAAATTGTGCCAGCTAGTTGTATATCAACTTGATACAAGCTTAGAGTCATTTTGGAAAAAGGAACGTCAACTGGAAAAATGCCCTCAGCAGATAGGCCGGTGAGCAAGCCTGTGGTGCCCTCTATATTGATGACTGATGAGGGAGAGCCCATCCACACAGGAGGTGGTAACACTACTTAGCTGGTGGTCTTGGGTGCTTATAAAATCTGACTGAGCAAGCCGTGAGGAGCGAGTCAGTAAGCAGCCCTCCTCATCGCCTCTACATCCATTCCTGCCTCCAGGTTCCTGCCTTGACGATTAAGGTGATTGAGATACAAGAATTAGGGTGAAATAAACCTTCCCTCCCCAAGTTACTGTTAGCCATGGTGTTTTTATTACAGCAGTAGAAAACTAAGATATACATTGTCTCAAAACAAAAGACAAAAACCTCACCATGGGCCACAGGAACTCTTGGTTTAGGCAGCATGTCCTAGTAATGTCTGTCACTTGGGAGCTAATCCAGTGACTAATGCCTCACTCACCTCTGAAATGGTTTGGGCAGACACTACTTCTTCAGTGTGAGGTTTTATTACAGTACCCTCTTTGGAGACTGAAGACCTGCTGTGATCCCCCAACACCTCTATAATTCTCAGTTAAGCAAGGACCGGGGGCTACAGCCATCAGTTTTTATAATTCTCTCACTGTGGCATCCATACATGGTAGGCCCTGAACCTACAGAGATGTTCTTCAAATACGCCTGTCTGAAACCACTGATTTCTTTCTCTTATTCTCTTCTATGCTTGTGACCTATCCATTCACATTCATGTGCTGTCTGTCCTTTGTGTTCCTACTAATTGCACCTCAGGTAAACAGACATCTTTCTGGTTCTTAGTATAAGCCATGATGTCTTCTCAGGTCTTAGGTTATGACACCTGTGACCACTCTTGTGAGCAGAGCTTTCCACCTCTGTTTTTTGGTGATTATAACCAGAAAGTTTCCTCCAAAATCCACATCACTAGATACCTGTCTGTAGGCATGATGGGCTAAGTGTTATGCATCTTTTGTTCATTAATGTACATACAATGCTACACAATGCTTGCGAGAGACTAGTCAACCACAAGCAGAAAGAGAAAAATGCATTGTTTGTGCTCTGACTCCAAATCTACACAGACTTTCTCCCTTAAGCCTGGAGATGGCCTCAGTTTCCGTGCACAGAGAAGAGAAGAAGAGAACAGAAGAGAGAAAGCAAAAAAAAATTACTTGGTATAGAAGTGAAAGAGACATCATGATTTCAAATCCATTATATTGGTAATATTAGTTCTTTCCCAGATCCTGCTAAGGTTTCACAATCATTCCTTCTTACACGAGAGAGTTGTTAGTGAGGGGATCTAGAATATAAGTGGGCAGTTGGACATAGAACAGGGCATGTCCCCCAGTTTCAGGTGTCAGGTGTTAAGGTATGAATGTTTACGTGTCCACTGAATTACTATCTGGAAATTGTAACCTCTAGGATTTGGTAGTAGGTTGGGGGAATCTTGATGGAGGTGAATAGACCATGAGGGTGGGGCCCTCAGGAATGGAATGATGCCCGCATATGAGATACCCCAGAGAGGGGAACTTCATCCCCAATTTCATCATACAGAAACACAGGTAGAAGACAACCTGCAACCTGGAAAAGGGAGCCTGTGTTATTAAGTCACCCTGACTATGGAGTTTGTTATCAATGGAGGCCAAAGGTCACCCTTAAGAATCTCTTAAGTCACTTCCCACCTTATTTTCTGAGACACACCTTTCGCCAAAATATGTGCTCATCCATTTGGGCAGCCTGGCCAGAGAGCTTCAAGGATCCAGCTGTCGTGTCTCATTTTCCTTGCCAGTGCTGAGGTGACAGGTATGTGTTACTGTGCCCCACCTTTTAAGTGGGTCATGGGCACGGGAGCTCAGGTCTCCATGTTTGCCCAGAAAGCATGTTGCTAACTGAGCCACTGTCTGGCCCCAAATGTATCAAACATTTCTAAAACTAATCTTACCTCAATTGATTTGTGAAGATGTGCTTAAAACAAACCAGATAGTTCTGCTGCAACATTTCAATGCAAGATGGATGTAGAAATATTCTGCAATCTATAAAATCCAGCTTGGCATGACACCATGCCCTATAGGGAGAACAGAGACTTTCTCACAGCGAAGCCATTGCTTATCAGACCAGGATGCCTTGATTGGAGAGCTCTAGAGAATACCATGCCCAGGCCAGCAGCAGAAGAGTCCCGTTCTCCCCACCCCACCTCTCCACATAGGGTCACCACACTGACAACTTTGCCAAAAAGGATACACCAAGCCTGAGGGAATGAAAAAAAACTAAAACCAAAAACAAAACCCCAACACTTTAAGAAGACTTAAAAATTCACCTCTAAGCTCTGCCTCTTGGTGCCTGAGCATTTGGGTATCACTTTTTTTTTCTTTCTTTCTTTTTTTTTTTCTTTTTTTTGGTTTTTCGAGACAGGGTTGCTCTGTCTAGCCCTGGCTGTCCTGGAACTCACTTTGTAGACCAGGCTGGCCTCGAACTCAGAAATCTGCCTGCCTCTGCCTCCCAAGTGCTGGGATTAAAGGCGTGCACCACCACGCCCGGCTGGGTATCACTTTTATAACTGATTTGTTTTCATTCCCCCAACCCCCATAAAATAAGTATGGCCATCATCATTGTAGTGATGACTTTATAGAAGGGACTAACATGTCTCCTCTGGAATACGTCTGTATGAATATATAGTCTACGAAGAACCTCATATGACCGGAGATAAGACTTGAGATAGAGCTGTTAGGTGAATAAGAGGCTGCTTGGCTGCTCACCCCCAGTGTTGTATATACCTCCTCTCTTCCTTTAGAGGCTGATGGCATTTGTCTCCTTAGAGAGGGCCTTGGCAGCTGTGAACCTGTGTCTGAAGTGGAAGTTCCGTTTAGCTTATCACAAACTGTGCAAGTTCAAGTGGGTAATTGGCACACCTGTATAAATACTGCTC
Source organism: Mus minutoides (assembly GCA_902729485.2). Taxonomy (NCBI): domain Eukaryota; kingdom Metazoa; phylum Chordata; class Mammalia; order Rodentia; family Muridae; genus Mus; species Mus minutoides. Next base: position 3,708,543 of record LR749492.1, read on the forward strand.
CAGTCTTTCTGATATTTTGGTATGTCTCGATAACTTCCTCAAAGTAAATACAGGTTAGAACAGAGAGAAGTGATGGGTCAGGTGTACGAAGGGCAGGAGAAGGCAACACTAGAGTCACACTTGGTTCCATGACAGTGATGTTCTGGTGTTAATCGTGTTTGAAGAAGCTGTGCAAAGCAGAGGACTGGACAGAGGGAGGCATGTGGATACATACCATCCCACAAACATCCCCCAACACCCCCACCACGGCTCTCCAAGGAATCTGATGAAATAATGTTTTGTTTGCATTTAATGTTTTATAGTGTCTGTCACATGTTAGCATTCACAACCATACAATCGCTATCCCTGCTTTAAGCCTTAGATATTGTTTGTTCAAGGTCACCCTGTCTGTCAATGCACAGGCAGAGCTAGGAAGCCTTTGGAAATCCATAGTCTAAACTCTAACACACTATGCTAAGCCCCTCTGGCCTCCACTGTTACTCTCTATACACAATGAGAATAACACACACACACACACACACACACACACACACACACACACACCAGATAAAACAGAAGGAAGACCTTAGTCAAGACGCACTAGCTGTCAGAAGGGGGCTGTGCTTGCTGCCTTCTTCCATCTGAAATGCAGTTGCCCAGTTCAGGCTCAGAATTTATCTCTGTGAAGGGAGAAAATAAAAGCTTCATGGAATACTTGGTTCATTGATCCCTGCAGAAATGGCATTCTTGCTCTGCTGGGGCAGGGGACTTTCTATCTTGGAGAGTCTCTCAGAATGATCAGGCCACTGTGCTCCATGAAGGGATGCACTCCCGCTTCAGCCAGCCTGCTGAATTAGACAGAGAGCAGTAGTCCTGTCATCATGCCTCCCTCATGATAAGTCTGGTGAGTGCTTCTCCTGGAAGCAGCTTTGTTAAAGCCCAGTTTATTAGTCACCACCAAGAGCTAATAAAACATGTCAGGAAGTCTCTGCGAGCTGTGAAAACACTTCCAAAGGTCACTGCCAACACTCCCGGACTTCAATGACTCTTTTAAAGGAAAAGAAAACAAAAGCCGAGAGAGCCAGGATTTCAAAACACAGAGTAGCTATCACAAATGGGCTATAGGGGCTGACAGATCTGTCCCACAGCAGCCACTGTCCCGGAGTCAGGAGGGAAAGATTCAAAAACCCCCATGTGGCAGCGAGGCAGAAAAAGCAGGACATCGCACATTTGATCACAAATGAATTTACAGTCATCCCTCAGTATCTCAGGAGACCTCTGCAGATCCCAAAGGACAATGCTGTTCAAGTACTTTATGAGACGGCATCGGATCTGCATGTATATCCATGAACATCCCCCTTCAAGACACACCTATGTCATATATAATGCCTAGTATAATGCAAAAGTTATATAAATAGCCATGTTGTTTAAGGGGAAATGATTGTGTATGTTCATACAGGTGTAGCTATTATTGATCTAATCATATTCTTCTTCATGATTGGATGAATCTACTGATGCAGAGAGCTAACTGTTTTACATTTACATTTGGTTGGAAGGCATCTATTAATAACAGCTCTATCTACTTATACTTCCATCACTTATAATAAACTCCTTTGTAAGCAATAGAGTATGAGGCGCAAAAGTGACTCATTTCAGATTAACTACAGTGTATCAGGCATTCTTCATATGAGACCTTTTATATATTATAAAAGTAAATATATAGTTGAATTGTTTTCATGTTGTTTTCAGTGTATGGGTGTTTTGCTGCATGTATGTCTGTGCACCATGGACACGGTGTCTGAGAATGTCAGAAGAGGATGTTGGCTCTATTGGGACTGGAGTTATCAACAGCTGTGAGCCACCACATGGGTGTTGGGAATTGAACTTGGGTCCTCTGGAAGAGGAGCCAGTGCTCCTAACTGCTAATGACTCTGGTCTGCAGCTCCACAGATTAATTTTTAAAGGTAGAAAAACATAGAAAGGAGAAAACTATCCCATCATTTTAAAGCTGGGGCATGATTTGATGCCCGTTGTTTATTTCTTGTGTCAGAAGTCATACTTTGACATCTGAATGTCTCAAGACAGGTGACTATGAGCCACCAGTTCCACTGAGTTAGAAATACTGGTAATCATTGAGATTTCCACCCACTGCTGTCCAGAGAGCTTAGAACAGAAGATACAATACCATTTTTTAAAAAATCCTGTATTAGGATAAAATTTGTGACTTAAATCTGTGCTCTGTTTTGGGGGTGATGGGAAGGTGACCTGAAGTCTTGAAGAAATGTCAGGATTCCAAAATGAGGAGATGACAGCCAAGGGACACAAAGCTTTTGTTAGACAGGAGGAATAAGTCCCACATAACTGCTGCACAGCATGGTGGCCAGTGACAATGGACAGCTCACTTGAAATTCCTAAGAGTTTCCATAATCTCCCTACAAAAACAGTAAGTATGAGGGTGGCAGATACGTTAATGACCCAGATTTAAGCATTTAGCATATATGATAGTATATAATCAACATATATATATATAATTTTTACTTGTTGATCAAATAACTAATTTAAAAAATAGGTCACTGTCCTAGACATAGTGAGGCTGGTTCTATCCTGTCCTGGGGCACGATGTATGTGGCTGTCTTCAGAAATGTATTTCAGGTTTTAAGAGGGACTAAATGTGACTCAGCAGTGTTGGGATTTGGTCAACCACTGGAGTTGGCACAGAGAAGAGCTGCGCTTTCCATTCTGCATTCGTCTCCTTCTTTCTCTTCCCTATCCGTGAATAAGATGGTAGAGGGATAAAAGGGCCTATGCCCGAGGCTGGGGGTAAAGCTCCGTGGCTGAGTCTGTGCCCAGCATACCCAGCCCTGGGTTCAAAAGCCTGGGTCCTGGAGTGGCCGTTCAGCTCTGCCAGCTTCCTCCCTCTAGGTCCCTTCTGCAGTTCCTCTGACTGCATCTTCACAATGATGATAATGCAGGACCTGTCTCAGGAACACTTGGAGGTACTGATGAGACAGGCAACAGAGGTCAGGTGTTCACAGCCTCATGGCCTGTATGCCCGAGAACAGGCAAGATGAGGATCGTAAACTCACAGGACTCCAACAGGGCCACACCTACTCCAACAGGGCCACACCTCCTAATAGTGCCACTCCCTAGGCTGAGCATATACAGACCATCACAGTGCTCCTCCCCTTTCTTCCTCCCCTCCTATTCTCACCCTTCTGTCATTGGAGTTTCAGCAAGCACATCCATTGCTTCCACTCTCACTTGAACAGGTTCCGGCTCTCACACTAAAGTCACTCTTGGACTGATGTATCTTCTTCCTCTTCAGGTGGCCAGCCATTATTGCTGGCTGCCATAGAGCCCTGCCTGACCCTCATCTTTTTTTTCTTCCTCTAGCCATACTTGAGTTCTTCATGGGAGGCTTCTGGATAACTCATTCTAAAAAAGACCCAGTCTCCCTCTCCACCAAACATGGTAGAACTCATTCCATTCTGAATGGGGATATCACCTCGGTTTTCATTAGGTTCAGCTGTCCTAACCAGCATGGTGGCTCCATGAAATTGAGGTAAATCCATGGTAGTCTTTTTTTTTTTTTTTGGTTTTTCGAGACAGGGTTTCTCTGTCTAGCCCTGGCTGTCCTGGAACTCACTTTGTAGACCATCTGGCCTCAAACTCAGAAATCCACCTGCCTCTGCCTCCTGAGTGCTGGGATTAAAGGCGTGCGCCACCACGCCCGGCTTCTTCTGAGCAATGTTAGTGTGAGCTCCCTAAGGCTTTGAGACTTGGCTATCATAGTTATGCGTTGGAAGCAGCTATCATACGTATCAACACCCTATATCTAGGGAGAGGAAAAAGGAAAAGGGCCTTGATGGCTTGTGTGAAGCTGAACTGCCAGGTAAGGGTCAGGATAGACTCTCCCAACCCTTGATAAGGTCATCTCATTAGGCAGCTTATCAAAATATGGTATTAATCTAAGCAGATTTTCCTTGTGAAGCAGGAGAGAACAGCGATTTTATAAAAACAGTCCCTTACTAAAACGTTTAAGTTCTCCAAAGTAAAATGAAGGAGCCCAGGAAAAGGGCAGAACATTCTGGGAAAATGTCTGATAGTATTTCCTCCCAGAGCTGAGACCCTCTCTGATGGAGTAATTCCCGGTCACTGTAGGCTGTGATGAGACACTAAGACTTCGGGGCTCAAGGAAAGCGGGGCAGGTGGGATCAAGACTGTCATATTAGTAGATCCTCCTAACTGAATGCTTTTCCTTTCTTCTGTCAAGTCATGGAATAGAGTCCATATGTGCTTCAGAGAGCCATGCCCCAGTAGCTGTGAGTTAGGAGCTGTACAGTAGCTGCGCCCACCGTAAAAAAAATGCAAACAATACACTAAAAGGAATGAGACAACTTTTCCTCAAGATTTGTCATGTTTCAGTCATTCTGAGTGGTTATTACCCCACTCTGCTCTGAGCAGTAGACCCCGCAGGCTAACACACCCCTTCCCCTATATAGTACTCTTCCGTCATAGCTTCTGGAACCCCAGAAGACTCTCAGAGTGAGAAAATATGCTCTTTCTTACAGATTGCATTCATGATTAGGTATTTCACGATCCACTGTAATTCCTGCTTACAAATGTATGGACATACATGCTGTATCCTTCCACTCTGCTTGAGAGCTTACCGAAGTGGCTAGCTCTCCAGGCTGAGCTAATAGTTCTCCAGGCGAGTGCTCCTTCCCCACAGCCAACGCACTTGTGGGGCCCATAATTGTCATGTGAGAGGCTGTCCTGCACTGCAGGGTGTTGTGTCAAATATCCATCCATTAGATGCTCAGGGCACTCTCCCAAAGATGACAGGAAAAGAGCCTTTAAACAATACCAGTCATTACAAAGTCACTCTCAGAGACTTGGTGCTCTAGGCCACCCACTGACTGCTAATTAACAACTCCTCTATTTTTGGCCAGTAAGTAAGAGGTAAATTTTATGGCACACTTCTGCCTATCCCAAAGATCATCATCCTGCGGGTTAGCTGAAAATTACACAGACACCTCCCCTAACCACCACCACCTCCCGCTCACTCCCAAGAGGTGCTCTACTAATATCTTCACGTCATTGCTGAGAAACAGAATCCAGGGTCATCAAGTGAGACAGAGATAAATGTGTCTCCTTAAATACCTGCCTCCTCCCAACCCCATTTGCCATCTGGGCCGTGGCTCACCATCTCATCTGCTGCCTTCTTTCTTGGCAGATATAGCTTGACTCAGAGGGCTTCCCTGACCAGAAGCAGACTAAGTATGATCTTGAGCTTCATAAAAATGAAGGTGGTCATTCTGACCTTAAGGTTATTGCACATAACCGGAGGGCGTGGCAAACACTAATACTTACTGCAGTACAGGTGTGCACAGTCAGTATGAGAGCCTTCATTCCCAGCCATAAAGGAATCTCAATGGAGGAGGGGCATGATCTAAGTAGGAAGTCAAGGTGGAGATGAAAAGGGTTGAAGGGCCAATGTAGACGTACATGAAGAGACAGGTCGATTCTCACTGAGTTTGAGGCTAGCCTGCTCTACATACCAAGTTCTAGGGCAGCAAGCACTACATAGTGAGGACTCTGCCTTTAAAAAAAAAAAAAAGAGGAAGCAGCTTATATCACCGCCCCCATCCCCATCCCCTTTGCGGTGGAAGAGAACAGCTGGTCAGAGGAAGACTAAAGTATCTTGGAGGATCTTAACAAGGACTATGTAAGACACCAAATAAAGAATAAACAACCACTAAACACTGTGGTGGCTTCTCAGTCATGAGTGAGTGATCTCAATTAAGAGAATGTAGTGGCAAGTTCAAAGTGTGCATAAAAAGTCTCCAACTTCCACCTTGCAGCCCCCATCCTTAGCTCTCTGTAAATGGAACAGTATGATATTATTGAGAGCCAACTGGTTTTTGTTAGTTTTTTTTTTTGGTTGTTGTTGTTGTTGTTGGTTAGCTGGTTGGTATGCGTGTGCACACAGGCACACTCTTGCAAAATGGCAATTTCTTAAGAGTTCTGTCTGAATTTAGGGGAGGAAATGGAGTCTTTAAAATATTTAAAATTCTTCAATTGAGGTCAAATAATTTAATCCTAACTGTGGGAGGGAACTGTAAGAAAAACTGAAAGTCCACAGGAGACTTTATTAAGTTATTATAACTTGCAACAATTCCATTCTCCCTCATCTTCCCATCACAAACCCACGATATAAATGTGTAGAATCCTAAAAGACACCTCAGCCAAAGAGGCAGGTGCTTTATTTCAATTCCCAGCAGGGCTCTGAATTAAGTAGAGGGAGAAGGGACACCCCATCTGCTAATTAGCTATTAAATGAGACAGGGTGTAGGCATCACACTGATCAAGACAAGGGAGCAGGCCATGCAGCACAAAGTAGCAGGTGGAAATGTGAGCCCTGTCGTTATGGGCCGGGTACCTGTGGTTACCCCATCTCCCTCCTACCTAGCTTTCCTGTGGGGGGCAAAGAAAGAGCTGGGGAGGCGAGTCACATTCCCAGGATCTTGGCTGGAAGGCAGAAATCAGTGAAGGGCTCTGCCAGAGTACTTTATTTGACAACTGTGAACCTTCTGGAAATACAAATTTTGGAAACTACCTTGTAGACCTTTTAAAACCTATCCACCAATCAGAAAGACAGGATAAACACTCCCAAATTTGTAGATTCCATCTCATTCTTCCCCAAGTCTCAGGATTCCTTAGCCAACAGCCAACAGATCTGCCCAATCTTTGTATCACAAGCTTATCAAATTTGTTATGTTCCCAAACAAAAGCGTATCTCTTGACTTTGCCACTCCCAGATTTCAAGGTGACTCATGTGTTTACCTGCCTTCCCTGGAACAGATGGGAAACTGCTCACGTCCTCAAGCTGTCTGTAGCAAGACCCTAACTTGTGGATGGCTGTCTGTCGTGGTGGGTGGAAGAGATGGCCAGGCTGGGTGCAGAGACAACCCTCCCGATGATTCTATATAGGCACTTCTCTCATCTGCTTCCTTTTGCTTATTGTGGCAATTTTACCTTACCTGCTCAGAAACTTAAATATGACCAGTAACAAATCTACGTATGCTGGATAAGTCACGATGGCACTTGCTGTGACAAAGTGCAGTACCTAGAGGTGGACCGGGGCCAAGCAGCTCAGGGGTGGGGGCCGAGTGTTCTCTTCTTCCTCTGGGCCATGTGATCTCACTTCTGAGCACTATCCCAGGCCTGAAGTCTTCTTTTCTTTCTTATTCCTTAAGGCTACATATGATGTGAAGGCAAGCCCCAAATGTCAGTCTCAGCTTAGACTCAGTCACTTCCTCTAAGCCTTCCACTTCTACTTCTACAAGAGGACTCGGGTCTCATGTAAGTCACATGGCAGAAGCCAACGTATTGGTGGGTCTCTCTCACATCAGGTTGGTCAGATCTTAGGGACAGATCACTTGGGACTCTGAGCATAGACCGGCAGATATTCTGGGAGGGATCACTGTCAGCAAACTGCCCAAATATCTCCGAAAGAGTATGTCCCCTTCACCCGATTGGGAAACCTGCCACACACACTTTTCCCTCACCCCTCACCCCTGGCAGATGTCCCAGCTTTCCATTCTGCTAGCATATGTCAGCCAAACACAGCACATCCAGATGCCAAAAAGCTAAGCCCTCTTAGTGCAGTAATGAGAAATTAAAACCATTAAAGGAACTTCAAAGCCAGGGAAGCAAAGGCAAGCACATGGGTAAGTCGCATGGTGACCGTACAACCTAGTGCCTATCTGATAGCAGACTTTGAAATATGAGCAACACGGTACTTCTGGGAGGCAGACTGTCATCAGTGACATCACAGGACAGGTGAGCATCATGCGCTTCCTGCCTCCTCTGCTCCTTTCCAACAGCCTGGTCTATGATGTGCAGGTGCTGCTGTACTGTGAATAGCATCAGGTCTGCCACCATGGACTCAGAACCAGCAAAAGGTCACCCAACTTCTGTGCCAGTTCTCTCGTGTATAGAACAGATGTAATAAGAATTCTGCAGAGTTCTTGGGAACATTATCCGTGAACTTATAAAGCATATATTCCGGTATCTAGTATGTGGATGTTGTCAATAAACCGGAACTACTAGGTTGAATCAGAAGGTTGATGTTTTGGTAGGCCAAACTAATATTATATAGCCTTCTGTCACAGGAATTATCATTTAATTATTTAATAAATTATCATTTATTCTTGCCATATATTTATGTGCTTCTTCCACTAAAGAGTGAGATCTTTGACAGCAGGGCCTCTGCCTGTCTCACTTCCCAGGCAGGGCCTGGCACAGACCTGGTAGATAGTAGGTCACTGTATTGCTAAATTAATCTATGTTACACTATGAGGAAGCTGGTGATGATGGTGGTATTGCTGGCAATATTTACCTCATCTAGAATATATTATTAAACAATTAGTGTCTTAAGGGTATGGATAAGTAATTGAATGAATAAACTTTCAGTCCATACAGAAAGTCCAAAGAAACCACCAAGTCGATGAAAACTACTATGAGCTTGCTTTTTGTTTTGTTTTGTTTTTTTCAAGACATGTTTTCTCTGTGTAGCTCTGGCTGTCCCGGAATTTGCTCTGTAGACCAGGCTGGCCTTGAACTCAGAGATTCACTTGCCTCTGCATCCCGAATGCTGGGATTAAAGGCGTGTACCACGACTACCCAGCTTTGAACTTGTTTTTTGTTTATTGCCACCAGCACCCTGCCTTCATTTTTTTTTTTACCATTCTAGAAGGCTGTTTGGTGTTAGGTAGAAAGTATTAGAGTTCTTTAAGTCCCATGGGCTGTCCAGGTAAAGATGAAAAATACGGTGATAAGTCAGAACAATAAGGGGTTGTAGTGTTCACTATAGTCTGCCTAGGGACAGCCAATGGCTGGCAACTTTGCAAGAAGCTTTGAACAGGAACTCTCTTAAGGTACTGTGTGTGTGGCTCATGGCACTTATCATGCTTTGTTCTAAGAACCTATAAGGTTCACTCCTTGAGTCTCTCACCAAGCATTCAAGAAGGGAGCATGGACCTAAAGATAAAAATAAATAAACGATCCTGAATATGACTACCAGGGGACTTGAAGCTCAGGAGCATGGATTAAGGAAGAAGATGAAAACCTCAGGACAGAATTACAGAGAAAGGGCAGATTTAGTCAGTCCTTCTGTAGAAAGCACTGACATTTCAAGTAACACTAGCCTCTGTGTTTTAGAATAAAGTCAGACTTCAAGGATGGGAAAGTGATGTCTAGTTGTGACAACCTAGGAGGAAACGAACAACATGAAAGGGCAAAACATTCATTTAAAAGAGAAGCATTTACTTTACATAACTTAAACTCAGGGAATGATGAGTTTATACACACAGGGAGAAGGGGAAAGGAAAGAATTCTCGAGGCCACAAACACCCAGTTAAGTGCCTTCTACCACAGCTCAACGCTTAGCCCCTGGGATAGGTGACAGGTCACTGTTACAGGTAACCTGTATGTTGCCATTTTGAGTTTAGAGCTCAAAACTGAGCTATCAGAGAATGAGACAGAAGGAAGGTTTAAACAGAGCATCAGGGGATGAGACACAAGGAAGGCTTTGTGATTTTTTTCATAGCATTGGGCCTGGTCTTTTAAACTCAAGCTACTGTTTACAGAAGCATTACCACAGGATTATAATTAAGGGCTTTGCTCAGTCACAAAAGGGTCTGAGTCTTCCATCAAAGGGAAAGGAAACAAGTTACTTAGGCATGTCCCGAGTCTTTCACACATGCTGGATAATGGAAGCCTAGTGACCAAAGCAAAAGCCCCCCGGGTACAGAGAGTTTGATGGCTTGAAGTTCCCGTCTTCCTCCTGCTTTGCTTAAGCGAGGGTCTGGGGCTCAGGTCCTGAGCTACCATCCACTTGGAGTTCCACCTGCTCCAGGAACCTGACAGGTCTCCTCTCCCTTCAGATCATGGAGACAGAGTTCAAAGACCTCAAAAAGAGGCCACCTTGGCACTGAAAGTTGACAGAGGCTTCAGGGGGCATCTCTGGCAAGACATGAGATCCTTACAATGTCTATTTATGAGCAATATTGTTTCCTCTCTATTTTGTCCCCCTATCCTATCACCCTTCCCCTTTGGGGAACAACCCTGAAATTTACACACTACATTCTTTGACAGCTATTTCATCTCTGGGATTTGGGACCTGGGACCTGGGACCCGGCCCTGATGTCCCCTTGTTGGTACCCTCAGTGTGTACTCACAGATACTTTTATCTCTATAAGTTCTTCCTGGACACTGGTCCTGGTACACAGTACTATAGTAACTAACCACGGTACTTCTGAAAGAATACAGTGAGCAGAGAGGAGTCTTCTAGACTTCTCTCTTTATTCCATGAAAACTTCACAGAAAAATACAGTACCGATGGCCAGCATCTGGAATAACACGTATATGGTTTCTGAAGTGACTCAGCATGTTCAGGCAAGTTGAAGAGACAGAGAAACTAGAGATTAAAAACAGTATCTTCTTTCTCAAAGAAATTTGTTCCAGACCATTCCACATCCAGTTGCTGGATACACGGTAGATCAAAATCAGGACTTAGTCTTGGTTAGTACTGAGTACCCCTGAATCTACATTTCTATACCTGGATAGATGGACTTTCCGCCAACATCTGACCAGAGGGGGAAAACAGAGCCTTGCTTTCCTGAAGTTAACCTCGTTTTATAAGCAGAACATTAACAGCCCACTTGCATTTAAGAGTAGATGAAGATAATTTCTCCAGTAAGAAAGTGGAAGCTGTACCCACAGGCCCACCACCGGGCACCAGTCCCTCACTAACCTTGACTTAGTGTCCTTCACTCACCAACCTCTCTGTGCCTATTCTGATTCAGGTCCTGCTGGCTGGGCAACTAGAGGCTGAGAACAGGTCTCCTGACTCTCCTCCCTCTGCACTTCCTCCGGTAAGGTTGCCAGGGAGAAGGACACTGGCTCCAGGATGCTCTTGGCTTAATGGGATTTTGTATAGTTTCCCCTTCCTTCCTGCTACAAAGCCCCAGCTTAGCACGAAAGCCTCCCACCCCTCAGATTCCTGAGCCAGTATGCTGACTGTCTCCCAGATCTCTCCACTATGCTGCAGAGCCGTGCTCAGCATGGATGTGCTGAGCCACAGCAGGTAACTGGGTAGCATTGCACACGTAATCCTCAGAGGGCCCCAGCAGACAGCACTACTTTCTTCCCATGCTTCTTCTGAGGTTATTCACGTTTAAGTCAGTTTATATAGGCACGGAGTGATGGGATGGAATTTATACATTCAACAGATTTTAACTTCTTTTTTTTTTTTTTTTTTTTTTTGGTTTTTCGAGACAGGGTTTCTCTGTCTAGCCCTGGCTGTCCTGGAGCTCACTTTGTAGACCAGGCTGGCCTCGAACTCAGAAATCCGCCTGCCTCTGCCTCCCGAGTGCTGGGATTAAAGGCGTGCGCCACCACGCCCGGCTCAGATTTTAACTTCTTACTATGGCTAGTCAGAAAACATTCCCGATACCATGGCCTAAAGTATGTTCCCATGTAGAGTTCACTCCCCACTGAAGCTTGACCTCAGAGCTGGGCAAAAATCACACAGAAAGAAATGCTTTAGTGTTTGAACTGTGAAGATGGCTCAATGGGTGAAGCACACACATTATGGAAATGTGAAGACCTGAGTTTAGGTTTCTTGAACTCAGAGACAGATGCAGTAATAGCATATGTCTGTAATCACAGTGCTTCCCTGGCAGACAAGAGAATCCCTGGTTTACAGGCCAGCTGGACGGGACTGTAGCAGGAACAACAGAAGTCTTTCTTCAAGGCGGAAGGTGAGGACCAAAGTAACTGTGATGAGATACCAGCCCGTATTCATTAGGATAGTTAAATTAAAAGGACAGATAACTATTGACAAAAATGTGGGGAATTATAATCCTATGCATGGTATGTATAATGACGTAACATGAAAAATAACTCTGCAGTTCCTCCAAAAAAAAAAAAAATCAAATACAGAAGAATTGTATGTTCCAGTAATTCCACCTCTAGATGTAAACCCAAAAGCACTGCAAATGGGGACATGAACACATGTTTGCATATCAAATAGTCAACACAGATTTACCCACAATTGCCTACAGGTGGAAATACTCGAGGGTCCATCAACAGATGAATACACAAGCAAAGGTGTGGTACAGACACACAGTAAAGCATCACTTGGCCATAAAAAGGAAGGTCATTCTGATACTTACTACAACTTGGATGAACTTTAAAATAATTGTAGCAAATAAATAAGCCAGACACCAAAGGGACAGATATTGTATGAGTCCTTTGATATGGAGTGTCCAGGATATGTCACATTTTGGAGACAGAAAGTAGAATAGAATTTATCAGGTGTGGAGGAGACAGGGATAAGGAGTGGTTATTGAACAGGTATTGGCTTTCAGTTTGGAGGCAATGAAAGCATTCTAGGAATAGTGGTAATGGCTGAAAAACACTGCACTTAATACCATTCAATTATACTCCGAAAATAGCATAAATGGCACATCTCATATAAAATATATTTTACAATGAAATAAATGAAAATTCTGATCACAGATGAAATAATCCCAAGAGCAGTCAGCACCCAGGTGTGCCACTGATACTTAAGTTCAAAATGAACAAATATTTTTTTTTCCAAGCCAGGAAAGTAGAGGTGAGTCTTCCATAGGCTTAGCTTGTCCTTTATCTAGTAGGCCAGTCTCTCACCTCTGAATATTGCTGGAATACTAGTAATGAGTACAGTATAAGAATGTATTGGAGCTAGTAAATTCAGACACCTGGTTCAACTTTTAAATGTGCCTGTAAGAAAATTGTTCCTGGTTAGGAAAATGCTTATAGAGTATAGAGTATAGAGTATAGAGTATAGAGTTTAGAGTATATAGAATATAGAGTTTAGAGAATAGAGTATAGAATATAGAATGTAGAATATAGAGTGTAGAGTGTATAGAGTATAGAGTATGGACTATAGAGTGTAGAGTATAAAATATAGAATGCAGAATATAGAATATAGAATGTATAGAGTATAGAATTTAGAGTATAGAATATAGAATGTATAGTATAGAATATAGAATGTATAGAATATAGAGTATAGAATGTAGTGTATAGAATATAGAGTCTATAGAGTGTAGAGTATAGAGTATAGCATATAGAATGTAGAGTATAGAATATGGAGTGTAGAGTATAGAGATTGTTGTTGGCTTGAAATGTTTTTAAGAGTACAGTTGCCGAGTTGGGGGTGGGAAGATGGCTCATTCTGCAAAGTGCTTGCTGCATAAGCATGAGGACCAGTTTGATAGTTTGATTACCAGCACTGACATAAAAAGCCAGGTGTGGCTTTCGTGAGCCAACAGGAGGGCTCTTATTCATACATGGTGCAAAGAAAAAAGACCACACAACTAGCAAATAAATAAATAATAAGGAGATGAAGAAGGAGGAGAGGAGAAGGAAGAGGAGGAAGAAGAAGAGGAGGAGGAGGAGAAGGAGCAGCAACGTGCATGTGTATTTTAAGGAACTGAAATTATTTTGTATAAGGCTATACTGGTAGATACATGACCATACACATTTCCCAAAACTTAGACACATAAATCACAAAGAATGAACTCTGTTATAAACTACGGACACTAGCTAACATGATGAGTCAAGCTTTGTTCAGGGCTATAATTCTATTGTTGAGAAAGCAAGAATAGGGAGATGCCTGAGACTCTGGTCAACCAGACTAGCCTAATTGGTAAGCTTCCGGTTCAGTGAGATGCTCTGACACAAAAATAATGTAGAGAGCAATCCAAGAAAAAACTCCGTGTTTACCTCTGGCTTAAGCATATGCAAGCACATACACACACTCACACACACACACACACTTGCACACACATGCACACTAGCAGTTACTTTTGAGATAAATGCATATTTTCCATCTTCCTAAAGTTAAAGGCAGGATGTGATTTTTCCAGGGCCGACAGTCTGACCAGGGCTTTGTCTCCCTGATGCTCTTGGACTTGCTAAGGTAAAGGAGGATGCCTGGCGAGTCTCACTCAGACCAAGTATATCTCCCACGAATCATCACCATACAGAACACTTCTTTTTTTTTACATTAAAAAAGTTGCTTTTTTAAATGTTTATAAAAGTAATGATGTCCACTGCAGAAAATTTGGGAAATGTGGAAACAAAAAATTTTGTTCATGGTTGGCTCAAATAATATTCTATATTTTAAAGTAATACTCCATATTTTAAAGTAATCTGCAAAAATATTATTATGATGACAAAGACTGCATCATGTAGATGTTGTATGAGTTAGCACTATGAATGAGAAAGAAAAGTCAGGTAGAAACATAGCTGGCAGAGACTTCATACCTGAAGAAAATATATTAGGAAATGATCCTCTTGTTCTAAATGCATGGGATTCTTAATATAGGGTTACTATGTTTAAAACAGGGTTTGCTATGTGTGGTTATTAATTAAGGCAACTATCAACCTTGAACTTGCAGGTAAGGGTTTCTAGGAACTGGTGGCCTCTTTCCTGCTCAGTGTGCTCTCTCAGTCTGCAATCTACAGGTGAGCCTGGGACTAGGGAGGGCACGATTGCTGTGGTGAACGAACTCTAGCACTCTTTGTGTAAGTCCCGTAGAAGGTTCACAGTTCCTGCAAAGCAAGTGCATGAAAACCAGCATCCTCCAGTATTTTCAGAAAGGTGCTTATGGTCCTGTACCAGCCTCTGGGGACTACAGTGTGCTGATCAGAAGGCAGGTCAAAGCCTCACATGGGCAAGAGAGCCTGCAGGTACATCACAAGACACATGGAACCTATTTAGCCTTCCAAATTGTCTGTTTCCTAGTTGCTTTTCGTAAGTATTTGGCAGAGGTTTCCAAACAACTGAAGGAACATAAAGAAAGTGTGCTCGATGAACCAACAATTTTTGTTGGTTGTGGTGAGCAAAAACTACACAAATAGCAAAATAAAAAAAAACAAACGAAAAAACAAAAAAAGGAGATGAATGGATGAATGTGTTTTCTAAAGAAGTAAAATTATTTTTATATAATGCTAGACCCATACAGCAAAATGAATGAGCTCTATTGTAAACCATAGACACCAACTATTTCACATGAACAGTCGTTTTGTTTAGTAGTTGTAACAAACATACCACACCAGTGGAACACATTCCTCACAGGATTTTACCTGTGGGGAGAGGCATAGGAAAACACTTCATCGCTCACTTGCCTTTCTGAAGACCTAGACCTTCTCTATAAAGAATCTACTAATTAATAAGAAAGGGAAACTGCTTATAATTTCCAAATTATTTATTCACCGTGTCATTTTACACTGCCATAACAAACCAAATGAGACAACTCACACCATGTGTGGTAAGATACTGTGGAATGCAATGTTTATTTTTCTAAAGAGCCAGTCCTATTTAGAAATCTGCCTTTTTGATTAAAAAGACACCAAAAAGGTGGGGCAGGGTGCGGTGGCACATGCCTTTAATACCACAACACAGGAGGCAGAGGCTAGTCAGTCTCTGTGATTTCAAGGCCAGTGTGGTCTACATAGTAAAGGTTGTGCTGAGCTAGGGATACATATAGAGATCCTGTCTCAAAACACCAAACTGAACCGAACCAAACCAATCCAAACCAAAAGCAATTGAAAAGGTAGGGCAGCATAGCCACCTGCTCAATGTGGTAGATACAGGAAAAAGCCAGGCTTCTTGGGCAGATCTTCCTTCCCTCCTTACCTGGAGGGAGTAGAACCATCTTAAAAACTTCCTGGCTGGTGTCTCACAGTGGATTCAGGAATCCCGTTATGACTTCTGTTTTCCCCAGATTTCAAGAGCCAAGGTTCACACAACAACCCATGCCCATCACTCCTGCACACTCCATGTCAGGAAACACTGAACCAAAAGCCAAGTGCCTTTCGTCTTCTCTACCTATGCAACTTATCCTTTGTCTTTTGAATTGCCTTCCTTCTTGGTTTAGTGTGTCAACTTGACACAAGCTGGAGTTATCACAGAGAGAGGAGCTTCCCTTTAGTAAATGAGTCCATGATATCCAGCTGTAAGGTATTTTCTCAATTGCTGATTAAGGCGGGGCTGGAGGGGGGCACAATCCATTGAGGGTAGTGCTGTCCCTGGGCTGACAGTGCTGGGTTCTATAAGAAAGCAAGCTGAGCAAGCCAGGGACAGCAAGCCAGTAAGCAGTATCCCTCTATGGCCTCCGCATCAGCTCCTGCTTCCTGATCTGCTTGATTTCCAGTCCTGACTTCCTTTGGTAATGAACAGCAATGTGGAAGTGTAAGCTGAATAAACCCCTTCCTCCCCAGCTTGTTTGGTCATGATGTTTTGTGCAGGAATACAAACCCTGACTACGGCACTTCTGTTTTTCTTCCTTCTTCCCTTCCATCATTCCTTACTTGTTTTGAAACTCAGACTTAAAGCAAGATAGCTAGACTTACAGCTTCTCATCAAAAAAAAAAAAAAAAAAAAGGAAGCAAACACTTTTAAGTGCCGATCAGGAAAGAATGCAGTCTGTCAGAGCTAAGGGTCTGTGCTGTCATCACCTTGGATGGAGATGAATCCTGCCTTAACAGAAATCCTGTTTGTGATCAGCCACACCCAGCCCCTAATAGGCTATTAGCTAAAGACTTCTCACAACCCACTCAAAGACATTTTTTACAGTATCACCTGTGCATAGCTGACTGAAGCACGGCCAGGGTGAGGGACCCTCATTCTTTGGAGAGAAGCCCTATGAAAGACTACCTTTAGAGTTAGCTTTCAAAGCATAATGTGTAGTTCAAATCCAACAGTAATACAATGACTCATGATGATGCAAAACATGTAAAAACTCACTAACAATAGAAAAAAAACAGAAGAAAAGAAAACAGAAGGCAAACTATCAGGAGGGAAGAAATCTAAAGGAAGGAAGGAGGGAAGGAAGGAAGGAAGGAAGCAGGATAAGGAGGTAGTGGTGACAACGACATGCGTGCTTTCTTTCACACAGAGACTCTAGATTTGATGACACATGCATGTTTACATATATCATGGTTTAGGGTGTGGAGAAAAACCAGCAAACTGAGAGGAGAAGTGGGCACGGGGAAGGGGAGTGGAGAGGAAATGAGTCGAGTTGAATGTAAGAAAAAGTCTTCAAATCCATTGTCTTGTCTGCAAGCCTAAACAATTAACAAAAAGAAAGAGTAGCTTAAAAATGGCTTAGCCCTCTTCAGAGTCAGACACTACAGAGCTGTCCAATCGTGTAACAGCATTGCTAGCCTCTGTGACCTGCATCTCCATCCACCCGACAACCCAAGCAGTGGCCCAAGTAGCAGTTAGCAGTGGCAGAAGAGAGAAGAGAACCTTGCCTGGTTGGGCCACTTTCTTTCATTCCTTAGAGTTAAGGAGCTGAAAGGTAAATCCTGGCCCCGCAGAGAAGTAGGGGGGGTACAGGGGTTTGGGGGGGATGCAGAGGGGAGTGGGGTATGGCTTTTTCTCTGGAATGTCACCATTATTGTGAGCTGCACTCACTCTAGCTCAAGCTGTGACTCCGTTTGCCTTAAAGCGACACTGTCACACCAAGGTGATTAGAAAGGCCTTCAAAATGTACTCAAGAGGAAGACAGCCCCACTAAGGTTCCCGAAGGACAGTAGGGAACTCAGAATGAAATTGCATTTGGGTTGGTTCAGTAAAGGAGCTGGTTTAGGTACACTGCTAGAGCTGTTCTTAATGCTTACTCTTGACCATTTAGGAGAGGGTAGATTAGAGAAGGCGAGAGTGATCTTGAAAGTAGTTATAAAGATCCACAGTATTCCAACAGATGATTTTAGCAATGGCGGTGAATTGAGAAGAAGAATCTTTCCTTCTTTCACTAACACACGGTAGTTAGCAAGGACAAGCAGATAAGGTTTGAAAGCAGACTGGAAGTGGGGTGGGGGGTGGGGGATGGGGATGGGGATGGGGATGGGGGATAAGGCATGGGGAATGGGGGATGGGGGAGGGAAGGTATCCAGGATGCCTCCAGGTGTGGGGCCCAAGGAACAGGGCAGAAGGTCTCAGAGTTGTAGCTGGCAAGCCCTTTTGCAGAAGTAAGCTTGGCATATCGAGGAGGGGGGGCTCCTAATAAATCCAGGCTTTAGCAAGTCCTTCACGTTGTTTTAAAACAGTTCCAAACAGCTCTGGTTGCTCTGAGATGTCTCAATGAACAGAAGCCAAATGCAAGAATCTGAGATATATTCTGAAATGTGTGTTGGCCAGAGCTAAGCTTTCGTTTCCTTTAGGAACAACAAAGTCTTCCGTAATATCTCCTCACGGTGCCTGGCTCTTCAGGCTGGCCGAGGTTCTAAAGGAGAAATACATGTGACCTCTCTGGCTGCTGTTCCCCGCATGAAAGGCCTTGCCTTTCCAAGCTGAATGCTTGTCTACCCTTGTCAACAGATGCCAACTTTGGCAAACACCACTAAATGGTTTCAGAAGACCTTGGAGCGGGACTGAACACTCATCATCCTTGGCGACAAGCATTTCTTTCTCTGTGTTCAGAGTAGAAACATCTGTCTAAAGCCAAGGTTGGCTGAGAACCTGGGGGTGTTTGAAGGGTGGTAGGGAGGGAGGGGTGGTTGCGGGGAAGGTATATGAACGAGCGAACGCATCCTTAAACTCAGGGCTGGGCAGCTGGCTGACCCGAAGGCTCCCTCCATGAAGTGAGACCCACATCTCACTTCAAGAGAACTAATTGGAGGATTTGTTTTAAGACATCAGAGGTAAATTTCTTGGCCCACACTCTTGAAACTGTATACCCTTCGGCCCCAGATTTGGTGATAAGGAGCCAGTTACACGGAGTGTCTTTCAAAGCGCTGCCTCACTCCTTAAATCAGCAACACAAATATTTGGAGAGGCGGTCAGGAGTCAAAGGTCTATGTGCCTTCGAAGCAGCTGCTTGTAGGAACTGCCATTCAGATCTTCAAAATGTGTATCCAAAATGAGAGCAAAGTCTTGTGAGAGAGTTTGGATGAGCTGTTTGAATTGTGGATTTAAGGAGCCTGGGATGAGGGAAGGTTGGTGACTGCCTCCCTGGTGCAACTTCTAAAAACATGAGGCTGGTTTTCCTTCAGTGGGTGCTAGCAATGTAGCTTGGTTTCTAGAGGATTTATATATGAATTAATAAATGTCAGGTTTCTTTTGGTTTGACAGTGACTCTAAAATTATGCAATAGCACAAACGTTAACAGGGAAGAAGCCAGGTGAGTGGAAGGGCACATTCTTTATACCATTTTACAGCTTATCTATAAGTCCCAAGTCGCCACAGGCTCTAAAACACAATTTTTGAAAATTAGGAATTGATTCTCTAAACACAGGGCTTTACCCCTACTACTCTTCTATTAAATATTCTTTTATTCATGAAAGAAAAATTAATGTGATTAATTTTAGATAGGTTTATTTCCAAATGCGAGAATATTGCATTTTATAGCAGTTCAAACACACATGCCGGCAGAACCCCCTCAACGATGTGGAAAAGATCCCCATTTTCCAATTCCAAACAGAAAAGGTCCTGGCTTATTCAAAACGATTTGGTTTTTGATCTAAAAACTTGCATGCCTCGTCTACTCAATGAAGAAAACATATTTCATCATGTTTTGTTCTAAATTGCCAAATGAACTCATACATGACTAAATATGGAGGCTGGGGCGCTCTGTATTTGGCTAATTCATGCAGTTGTAGCCTTTGCTGCCACCCTGGATTATCTAGAGATAATCCCAAAGGAAGAAGCATTTCAATCTTGTTGATAGAAGATCTGGCAATGCTTCTTATAGGCACTTACATGCCTCAAACTGAATTTGGGGTTAATACAATATTCTGACTGGTAGAAACACTATTCAGCTATATGCCCACATTTATAATCCCAGCACTCAGGAGGTAGAGATGGGAGGACTGGCAGTCAGGACCAGCCTGTGCTATCTACAAGGACTGTCTCATAAATAAGTACTGGAGGAGGGGGATGGTTCAGTGAGGGACAGCACGTGTCTTTGCAAGCACGGAGATCTGAGCTGGATCCCAGCACCCATGCAAAAAGCCTGCTGTAACAACACTCACACCTGGACACAGAGATGTTATGTCACAGTGTGTGGATGTAGGAGGATGGCTGGGGCTTCCTGCTTGTCAGGGTGGCTCCAGGTTCAGCAAGAGACTCTGTCTCGGAATCACTTGGCCAGTGCTGGAGAAAGACACCTAGAATCCTCCTCCTCTGCCCTCAAAGTTACACACACACACACACACACACACACACACACACACACACACACACCCCGAACAATCCTGTATGAGTCATATACAGGGAGTACCGAATTCTGCGTAATTAGGATTCAATAAACTATGTGTAAATTTAATGAACCATTTCACTTATGATTTCCTTTCATGATCCTGAAGGTCTCAAAGATTTTATCTGAGGGATGGGTTAGCAAGGGCAGTCAAGAACATGGCCCATCAGAGAAAAAGCTTCCGTTGGATTTGCATATGGGCAAATCTGGTGGTAGCATGGTGGCCTCGGGGAATATCTAGTCTAATCCTCACGCTCTTGGATTTGTCTCTACAAGTTTAAAATGGCTTGTGCTTAGTTTCTGGGTGCCGAGGGGATGCCAGAGTCTTGACAATAATGCTAAAAATGTCCTGCCTGTAAAATATACCATTAACAATTTTGATGAATTTGAAGGATTTTGTGAAATTCATGGAGTCATTTTTCTCTTCTATAAAACACATGACAGCACCCACCGTGAGCCTGTTAGATTATTAGAGGGCAGAGAGATGTTTGCATATGCCAGCAAGATTTTGCTGAAAGGACCCTGATATAGCTATCTCTTGTGAGGCTGTGCCAGTGCCTGACAAATACAGAAGTGGATGCTCATAGTCATCTATAGGATGGAACACGGGGCCCCCAATGGAGAAGCTAGAGAAAGCACCCAAGGAGCTGAAAGGGTCTGCAACCGTATAAGAGGAACAACAATATGAACTAACCAGTACCCCCAGAGCTCATGTCTCTAGCTGCATATGTAGCAGAAGATGGCCTAGTCGGCCATCATTGGGAAGAGAGGCCCGTTGGTCTTGCAAACTTTATATGCCCTAGTACAGGGGAACGCCAGGGCCAAGAAGAGGCAGTGGGTGGGTAGCGGAATAGGGTGGAGGGGGGTATAGGGAACTTTCGGGATAGCATTTGAAATGTAAATAAAGAAAATATCTAATTAAAAAAAAGATTCAAATCGTACTGCTTCCTTTAGCTTCCGTGGGCTTTGGAAGTGGGAGGGGGCGGAAAGGAAGAAACTTTTATTAAGACTTTAGGCATCTGGTATCCCTTGAGTTATTATTATGGGGCTATAGAATGGAGTTTTAAACATAAATAGCCGAAATGTAATTACGTGGAACAGTTCTTTTGAGTGATCTGAATGACGTTGCTCTCCTCATAGCCGCCTACCCTCAGCTCCAGAAGTAAGTAATTCTTTTCCCTCAAATGTTGCTCAGCATCTTGGGTAGTCTAGGTTTCTGGGCTAATATCCACATATCAGTGAGTACATGTTATGTGAGTTCTTTTGTGAATGGGTTACTTCACTCAGGATGATGGCCTCCAGATCCATCCATTTGCCTAGGAATTTCATATATTTATTGTTTTTAATAGCTGAGTAGTACTCCATTGTATAGATATACCAAATTTTTTGTATCCANAGCAAGATGGTGCTGAAAGGGCCCGGATATAGAGGTCTCAGGGGAAAATATACCAATGCCTGGCAAACATGGAGGTGGAAGCTCAAGGTCAGCTATTAGATGGAACACAGGGTTCCCAAGGAAGAAGGAGCTAGAGAAAGTACCCAAGGAGCTGAAGGGGTCTTCAACCCTATAGGTGGAAGAATAACCATGAACTAACCAGTACCCCCGGGGCTCGTGTCTCTAGCTGCATATATAGAAGATGATGGCCTAGTTGGCCATCAGTGGGAAGAGAGGCCCCTTGGTTATGCAGACTTTATATGCCCCAATACAGGGGAACGCTGGGGCCAAGGGGTGGGAGCGGGTGGGTAGGGGAGCAGGGCCGGGAGGGAGGAGGATATAGGGAACTTTCTGGTTAACACTTGAAATGTAAATGAAGAAAATATCTAATAAAAGTTGAAAAAAAAAATGTTGCTCAGCACCGTGTGGGTTTTTCCTGCTGAGTCTCCAGGGAAGAAGGAAGCACCCAGTGCTGGGGACCGTGACAGCAGAGAGGTGACAAAGGAGTCCAGGGTGCATGCCAGGGCTTTTCACCTGTTAAGTACTCTCTAAGGTAGCTCAGGCTATCCTGAGGGCAAACCACTGAGGTGAGAAAATAGGAAGGTCGACAACCTATCCCTGACCCTGCAGCCAGCTATAATTACTGAAACCGAACCAAGAGCCCTTTATGAAGCCGCGCTTCTTTTAAGTGATGTAGAAATGACTTCCTCGTTTCTACAGCTCAAAACCGGCCACGGGACTTCCTACTCAACTTCAAAACAGTATCCAAAACCTTTACCCCCAAGCCTTTCAAGACTTGACTTCCAACTTTCCAACTTTCCTGCTTCCAGGAGTTTTCCTCAGCTTCCTATCTCCCTGCCACCCGAGGGAGCTGCTCCTCTGTGCTCTGTCCCGCCCCCAGCATCCCAGGCTTTCACAGCTCCCTTCCTAAAGACATCAGGGGCTGCCCAAGCCACTCCCAGCACATCTCAGGGACGGTTTTTTTCTGCCTCTCCTGTGTAACACCTCGGGTACTTACAAATCTTCCCCCCTTACTTCTACGTTTGATTATGATCATTGTCTCCCCCAGAACCGGTGTAAATGCTAAGAGAGAGGATTTAGTCTTCATTAGTTTTGCCTGGTTCCTAGAAAGCGTTGGAACCTGGCAAGAGCTCCGTCTCTGTTTGCGGAGTAAATTAATGAATAAATAAGTAAGTTACAAAGGAAAAGTGTATGGGGTATGTGTGTGTGAGGTCGGGAAGCTCAGGAAGGTCAGAGGTATCATATTATCTTCGGAGCTCTAGTTACAGGTCATGGTGAGAGCCACCTGATATGGGTGCTGGGAATCAAACTTGGGCCCTCTGGAAAATTACTACATGCTTTTTACCTCTGGCCATCTTTCCTGCTCCTCCCCTCCTTCTTTAAAAAAAGAAAGAAAGAAAGAAAGAAAGAAAGAAAGAAAGAAAGAAAGAAAGAAAGAAAGAAAGATTTGAGGCCAGAGAGATAGTATTTAAAAATACTGGATACTCTTCCAGAGGACCCTGGTTCAATTCCCAGCACCTAATATGGCTTACAAATATCTATAACCCAGTCCCAGGAGAAGCCAACACCCTCTTTTGGCCTCCAATGGCCCTGCATGCATACGATCCACTGGCAGGCAAAACACTCATACATATAAAAATAAATAATTTTAAAGGGATTTTAAAATATGTTTTTTTTTTTGTGTGTGTGTGTGTGTGTGTGTGTGTGTGTGTGTGTGTGTAAGGAATGCCATTTGAGTTTGGCCACAGTGGGCAGAAGATGGTGCTGGATCCCCTGGAACTGGAATTAGCAGCAGTTGTGAGCTGCCTGATACAGGTGCTAGGAACTGAACTCAGATTCCCTTGACCACAGAACCACCTTCCTAGTTCCAACTCCGCTCTCCAAGCAAGTAAATGGCCGAACAGCATCTACATCTGCTTTCTTACCTATTTCTTCCTGAGTTGATTCATTTAATCTTTTCTACACTCAAATAAACCAAGCCCACAATATTTCATGCATAAATTACATTTGATATGTTCAGTTCAACTTCATACCTTGCCTTCTGAGGAAGACTTTTACAACATAGGCATTTTGGAAGGGCAAAACGTAATGTGCCCAACTCCTGACTTAGTGATACTTCTCAGATTCTGTCAATGTAGTGTGACCCAGATTAGAATGAGATGCGCTGTAGAAGTCAATGTAACCAATGTGTCTCTGTATTTTCAGGCACTTTAAATATGTATTCTGTATCTTGCCAACTATTTCAGGATGGCTATGCCATTTAAGTTTCTCTTGTATGTCAATCTCTGTGACAGGAATGGATATTAATGGTGAATTCTGATAATATTAATGACTGACAAGATCAGACATGGAAGAGAGAGATAGATATGGTCTTGCACGGGTTGACACATCTATTATTATGCCACTTTGCCTTTAATTTCCAGTCAACAATTAGCCTGGAAGCATTGAGCGGGATTAAAAACTTAAATGATCATTCTTGGAAATTAGTTTCCTTTGGCTTCAATTTTTTTTTCTTTTTTGGGTTTACAAAGAAAGGGTTTTTATGAGGCTCTGGCTATCTTTGAACTCACTCTACAGTCCAGGCTGGCCTCAAACTCAGAGATCTGCCTGCCTCTGCCTCCTGTGTGCTGGGATTAAAGGTGTGCCCAATCACCACCTGACTTGAACATTTTTAAAAGTGGTATTATCTACCTGTTTTATCTTGGTAAAGTAAGAAAATAAGGATCAGTCAATTTTCTAGAAAGCTGTTAGATACTAGATATATTACCCCATAACAAAGTTGCATGAAATGTGAGAATACTATACAACTGGGGTTTGGTGTGTATTCTATGCAGAGAACCAGAAAGAATACAGGAGTCCTGGGTATCCACGATACCCACAAACTGCCATATCCAACAAAAACTTCTATTATTAATTGTGTCTGGGACAAGCCTTACCAGTGCTCAGGGTCAGGCACTTCACTACTTTGTAAACTTGGTTTCTTTATCTATAAATTGAGGGGAAATTCTGTTGTGTTGATTTCACATTATAGCCGTGACCATCAGAGGAAAGAAGAAAGTGTTAAGTCTTCCAAGTCATCTCTTACAGTCAGTATAACCATCGCAAGTGTATATACTAATTTCACCTATTGCATTAACAGCTTTGGCCCCGACACACTGTCGGAGCTATGGATGCTTTCTCCTTCTTTTAAAACTTAACACAAGATTTAAGTTACTTCTTTTTCCTCAAGCAAATGCTGGTGGGACTGCAATTCTAAGTCACTCTTTTCTTTTTATCAGCCTTGATCTTTGGGAAATGCATGAGGTCCTTCATGTGAAATAATAAAAGATAAAAGACAATGAGGTTGAATGCATGATTATTTAACTCTCCTGATCGTTTTAAGAGATTAGTCACAACAGTCGATACATGTGCAGAGAGAGAGACAGAGACAGAGACAGAGAAGACAAAGCAAAGTCATCACAAACAGAGAGCTGGAAGGAAATTGATGATCAGGACACTTGATTTTGCTTATTTTTGCTTGCAGGGTCCCATGATTGTGCAGACAAGATGGAATTTGCAGGAAGACACTATTCTAAGTTTGCCAGAAGCAAAGACAGACTGAGGGTAACAAGCTTCTCTGGCATTCCAGGGCGAGGAGTGCTGAAAGCCCCAGTGGTTGACATGTCCCTACTGTGCCGAAGAGGTTAGCTAGCTCCCTTCAAGGCTATTGTATGATGGTGCTCGTTCCATTTGCTCCTCCTACCCCGAGTCTAGTCTCCTGGGTAGAAGAGAGTTAATGTTCAACAGAAGGAAAATATACAGTACCTGATGTGACCCTAGTATGCAAGCATCTCCAAAGAGCTTCTGTTTAAAACTGGGGAAAGGCAAGTGCCAGCATGGAGGCACTGTAGACAATTCCCCCGTGGCTAGTCTCAAACATTCCTCAATAGTGACCAGTCTGAAAAGAGATGTCTGCACAGACAAGCAGGATCTTTTTATAGCTAGCCACTTCATACCTTAGTTACTCTAATAGTGCCTTAAGGTCCATCCAAGTTGTCATGTCCTTTGACAAATAAGTGTATAAAAACCAGATTTCCTAACCAACTAGAGCCATGGATTTAATTCACTTTCTTGACTCTTCTCTGCCCCCAGTTCAAACAAACCAAGGGGACATACTGAATAATGAAGACTCAATTCCTAGTTTTCACCTTGTCTTTGATCTACTTCAAGTTTCTGCTTCAGTAATGGGAGATGTGTTACTCACTTTCCTCATTGCTATAACAAAATTCCTGGCAAAAGCAACTTCAGGAAGGACGGTTATCTTGGTTTACAGCTCTAGAGTACAGTCCATCAGAAGGTGAGGCTGCTGGTTATCCTGTATCCACAGTCAGGAAGCAGAGAGAGATGAACGCTCAGCTTCCCTCCCCTCTCCCCCTGTAAATTCAGTACAAGGCTCCAGCTTGGGTATGAAGCTACCTCCATTTAGGGTGGACCTTCCCTGTTCACTTAAAACTTTTCTGGAAACATCTCTTGTAGAGCTGTTTCCTCCTTAAGATAAAGTCTTCTGGGGGCTGGTGAGATGGCTCAGCGGGTAAGAGCACCCGACTGCTCTTCTGAAGGTGATAAGTTCAAATCCCAGCATCCACATGGTGGCTCATAACCATCTGTAACGAGATCTGGCGCCCTCTTCTGGAGTGTTTGAAGACAGCTACAGTGTACTTACATATAATAAATAAAATAAATCTTAAAAAAAAATAGATAAAGTCTTCTGTCTTGGAGAAAAACTTTACGATATAGAGTAAAAAAAGGGAGTTAAACAACAGGACTTTTAAGTCAAGATGTTTATTTACAGAGGGGAAACAACAGGACGTTCTAAGAGGAAAATGAAACACTATCCTGTAAGGAGGCTGTTAGAGGCTAGTTGAAAACTAGTTAAGACAGGAAGTAAATAACTGAAAACAACTTCAGAAAGTCCCTGAAACTGACCAGATTCACTAGGTTTCCCCCAAACCCCACTTCTACAATGTACCAGCAGTAAAAACTGCTGTGAAAACTCTCAGATAAGCCTGACCTGGAAGAAGCAGAGACCCCCTGAATTGCCAGGAGCAACTAAGGTGAATGTATAAAAAGAAGCTCAGACCAACCGAGTCACTCCAGATTGTTGATCTGCCTGTAGGCTGAGGAGTGTGCTCCAGGTCTCCAGCTGTGGTGAGCTGTCACACTGTGCCTTTGGCGATGCAGCTGTCTTTGAGTCATTTCTACTCTTGAAAGTAACCCCTTGCCCACATTCCGGCAGCAGTAGACATGCATTCACATTCTCCCCGAGTGTCTCCCAACAGTACCCTCACAGATGTGCCCAGCAGCTTGTCTCCTAAACAGTTCTAGAGCTTTTCAGGTAGAAAAATATAACTGATAGAAAATGGATGCCTATGGATGTCAGTCTACCTGTCTCAGTTTCCCATTGTGCCATGAGAAAGCCTCCCAGAGGCTGACCTCTCATCCTTTCTTTTTTGGTTCAGTCTTCTCTCCCCTGGATGTGGTCATGTTCTTACCAGGCTTGCTAACTCAGCCCACTTGGCTTCGCAATGCCTATATTAAAATTGGTTGCTATATCCCTGGACCTCGCCAGAGCCCAGCCTAGCAGGTCTAGCTCCACCAAATTATTCCCACTATATTTTCATTCCTGGTTCAGTCCAGTTTCCTAGCATGTGGATGACAGTAGATACAGTCCCTTTTTTTGATGCAGCCACTGCCAAGTGAGTATTCATTCTATTGGAGTATAGTCTCATTTATACACGAAAGACTGAGGAGCTGCCACAAACCACTGCCAAAAGGACAAACCAGTGTCTTTGCCATTAAGGAACAGTTGATCTAGCAAATCATTGCTTCTTACCTTTAATGGGCATGGGGTCACCAGAAAGGAGTGTCAAAATGCAGTTGCTTCCCTCCTAAATAATCTGAGGTAGGGCTTGATACCATATTTTTAACAGTCTTCCAGTTGATCAGAATGTAATCATACTTGAAGTAGAATGTACAGAGGGCACTGCACTGGCAGGGAGAGAGAGAGGTGAGTGTGGCCACACAGGAAAACTGTAGCGGAGAGCCAAGGGATGAGCAAGAGTTGGTCAGAACTGAAGGATTCCATCTGTTTGGAGACATGGAGGGTAGCAGACGCAAAAGATAAACCAAGTGAACTGTTGTTTCCATTTACCCAAGTTCCAAAACCTGAACTGAAGGGAACATTTTATGATGACTTGTTGCCAGGGAGTATGATAAATTAAAGAGCAGTGGATGCACAGTGCTATTAGGTACTAATGCCCTCAGTGATGTCCAAGGATCCCATGCCCAGCCTCTTCCTCCATTAGTAAAATGCAGTAAACTCAAGGAGACCATGGGAGCCAGGACAATGCTAATCAGTGCAGATAAAGAACTGTTTGGGCTGCTTTGAATCCTGACACTGGTTCAAGTCCTGGGAACTCTGCCAAACTGGGAAACACAGAAAGTCTTATGAAGGTCAGGGATATGTCCCTTGACCCTTCATGGAACAAGACAGTATAGCTAAATTCATGTGTATTCGATGAAGGAAATGGAACAGGACATTCTGTTCACTTTTAGTTTTTTTTTCTTGCTTCATATATGTATCAGGAATCCCAAGTGGTAAGTAAGGTCTGTATAGGACAGTCATCATCTTTGGAGGCATTCAGTCTCTATTATGGATGTCATGACATGCAGGAAAAGGCCCAGAGTAAGACCTCAGTACCAGGCAGGCTTGGTAGTGCTTGGCTGTAATCCTGGGACCCAGGAAGCAGAGGGCGGAGGATTGTGGGTTCTAGGCTATCATTGGCTGCACAATGTCTTCTAGCCACATTGAACTGCCTAGTGAGACTGTCTCAGAAATGAAGCCATGGGATGGGGAGATTGCTCAATGGGCATTTAATACAGAAGCACGAGGACCTGAGTTTGGAGCCCAGAACCCATGTAAGACGAGGACGAGGTGAGCATGCAGGTGGCTGTGACCCTGTACTGTGGAAGATGAAGACAAGGGGAACAATGGGGCTTGTTGTCTGCGTGCCTAGCTCCAGGTTCAGTGAGAGAACCTGTGATGCGGGTCTATTATGGTGAGTAATAGCAAGTCATGATCTCTTCTGGCCTTTGCACAAACACATGTACCTGTGAACACATGTGAGAATGTAACACATATACACATTCATAGTCTCTCTCTCCATGCATACACACATGCGCATACCACCATTATCACCCACCGAAAGTAAATAAAACCTGAACACTTGGTGTGGTTTATAGCTCTCAAGACAACTCAAGATGGACTGTCTTAAAAGTCCAATTAAATTGGGACAAGTCACACATAGAAATATGTTAGTGGAGGAAGATGATCTCATAGCAGAAATCGGCTAAAATCCTAACATTACAGGGAAGCATCAAAGAAGGCAGACTATCCTAAATATTCTAATCATAGAGCAATTCAGACTCTATGAATTATGCTAAGCCCCATCTTAAAACCATTAAACAGCGTCACGTCTTACAACTAAACCACCATCCATTTTCTTGGTTTGCTGTGGTACTTCATTAGTAGGAACAAGAATCTAGACTTGGCACTTGCATGGGGGGGGGGGGTAGGATGGGGAAATGGATCACTGAGTTCCACGGCTGTCGCACGGTGGGGAAGCCCAAGTTGGCCTTCTCTAGGAAGGTACTCAGTTCACAGTCATGAACTGGAAGCTTCCTAATACTAACTCCGATGTCACCGCTCTGGAACAAGCACTCTTGCCAGGTTAAAGCAAAACAACAAAACAAACAAAAACCACCAAGGCCTTCTTCACTAAGGATGAAGGTGAACTCCGACGTTAGGGATGTGCAGGGGTGTGCTGAATGTGAGGACTCAGACTGCATAGGAAGGCGTTCTGGAGTCTTCTGCTCTCAGGTTCCTGAGGAGCTCCTGAGGGTGTGAGTTGTCTGGTCACAGGCTCCCAGAGCAGCTACTTAAACCTACTAGCCCTTCTCACCTCTCTGGGTTTAAGGAGACAGCTGTACTTTACAAACACGCATGTGAGGCACAGCTTCTCAAAGTGCAAGCTCAGAATGGCAAGCCTTCTGAGGGGAGCACCTGATTTCCCGCCAGCCCTGCTGCCACAGGTTCGCAGGCAGCCTCTCAGGAACACCTCCTGGACTTCCAACAAAGAGGCACGAGCCTCCCAGGGGAGGAAGGCAGACTGCTTCACCTTGAAGAATCATGGTGGGTGTGTGGAATGAACCCCACAGCACACACATCCAAGTCTGTTGGCTTGTCTTAGTTGCAATTCTATGTCCTTTTCAGTTGCTATTAAAAAAAAAGGCAAACATTGAAAACATGCAAACTGTATCTCCATCTGTTAAATCATCATTCTATATATTTTTTTATCAGTTAAAAAGTGATTGAAGAGTTGAGGCTAAGGTAAAGGCAGACTGTGTCCAGGTGGAATTCAAAAGAGATGGAAAATTCCAGAGCAGTCATTGTAAAACACAAAAGCTTGTTGGGCCACTTTTCTTGCCGGCAGAGAATTTTTGTGGTTGTTAAGGTTTTGTTTTGTTAGTTTGTTTTGTTTTGTTTTGTTTTGTGAACAGAGGCTGGCTCCAGGTACTTAGCATAGCAAAGCTAACCTTCTGAACTTTTCCTTCCACACCATTCACCGGGTGAGTCTGGTTGGTGTTTGTCAAGCTGCCTTCCAGATTGCCAGTAAAAAGAGAAATTCCCCGTATAGGCTCAGATTTCACCTGATCCTCTTAAACCCCAACAATTTGGTTAGGGCTAATTTAGCCATTCCTTAAAGAGGTTTCTCCAGTTAGGAATGGCTGAGATTTTGTAAAGATGGTAGAAAAATTGACTTCTGGAATGGTAAAAATTCCCAACTTTTCTTTTTAAGGGAGACTTTTTTTTTATTTCAAAAGAATCCCCCCCCCATTTTAAATCTTACAAGGGCAGACTCTATTCTCCTGGGAGGTGATGCTAATCACCCTAAAATTTAGAAATATACAAATAAACCCCATGAATGAATCACACTCAAAGGATCAAAAGTTAAACAAGCCGCATCATTTGTCTCGCTTAACTAGAGATGTACCGTGTGGGCTTATTTTGGAATTAAATCACATTCTCAACCTCCTCCCAGTCTACCCAAGGCCTAATTACCAAAGTTGAAAGGACAGTGGGAAAGAAAATGGTAGTTCCTGACAGATGAAGTTGCTTGGGAATCCCAGACCCCAGAGAGGATCCGTCCCATCGAGAGGATGGCCTTAAGTACTATCTAGAAAAACAAGGCCTCTCTTGGGAAGGCCAGCTTGACCTCAAGTGACCACAAGAGCTAAGTACCACAGAAAGAATACCAGGCCACCAATAAATCTGTCTCAAAGAGCACAGCACAGCACAGGTGGGGGCGCTTGCTCTGCCCCTCAGCACCCCGCCATCTCCAGGGTTCTTTTTCCTCTGCTTTTAAAGTTGTGGGGTCTGCTGCCAGGGGAGGTGTGAAGCTGGGAATCTAGGGATTCTGAAAGGCAAAGCTCTAGAGACTGCCCCAGAGGGAGAAGAGAACATTTTTTCCTAAATGACATCAAGCAGCCGTAACTAAATTTACTCAGGAAGGGTCAGTAAAGTCGAGCTTTTCCCGTTACAACCAATCAGCAGGAGAGACAAACACAGTTCCCTTGCACCGAGATATCACAGGCTTGTTCAATTACTAACACCCCCTGCCCCCCAGACAGGGATGAGAGCCTACGGTGTGGGCATCATGGTGCAGTATGGGTTAGAGTCCAACCAGATACACTTCTGAGGGTTGGGGAAAATGAAAAGCAGTCTGGAAACAAAGGTAGTGATTTAACATCCATTAGAAATGTGCTTCAGAAAAGCAAGCAACGTCAGACAACCAACAACTACCTTCAGAGAAATAAAGCAGGAGTATCGCAGAGAAGAGAGAAATTAATTAAAGAGGAGACAACGTGCTATTAACAGGGTCAAAGAAAAGCGTGGGCAACCATCCAAAGTCATTAATGTAAACTACGTTTTGAATATCCAGCCAGATAGGTGCTCTCTGACGATGCTATAACCTGCCTCTTCCTTCCTTCCCCTCCTCTGCTGCCCCCTTGCTTGTCTCCCCTCCCTTTCTCCTCCTTCTCTTCCTCTTCTCCTCTCCCCCCTCCCCCCTCCAATGAATTTCTTTCCTGTGTAGTAGAGACAGTAAGAACTCCAGTGCAGGATCGTTGTCCTGTGACAACTTAGAATAACCTGTAGAACTAAAAGTCTAATTAATACTGCCATATTGGTAAAGCTTTTAGTTTTTAAGAAAATGGATTTGTTGTGTGTGTGCATGCATTGTGAATGCATGCAGATGTGCCCCACCGCATGTGAATAGAGGTCAGAGGACAACTCGGAGGAGTTGCATATCTCCTTTCCTCTTGTAGATCTTGGGGATTCAACCCTGATTATCAGGCAGGAAGTGCTTTTTTTATACCCACTGAACTATTCTGCTCGCCCAAGCATTTATTTGTATCTACCCCCCCATCCCCATTTTGAGAGAGGGTAGTGTCTGTGAGGGACACTTCCGCAAGGCCACACAGTGTTCACCACAAGGTAACTGTCAGTATGTCTCTTGAATCTAAACTGAGTCTCAGCCAGGCTTACACCCCCTAACCCATGTCTTGGGCTCAGCAAGTGCTGTCGCTGACAATCCTGGCCCTCAGTAGAATACCTAGTCTCATCCCTTCCTCTCTGGAAACAGTTTGGGAAAAGGAGATTTATATGAGATTCAAGTCACAGCTCCACACTGTCCCTGGAGGAACTCCAAGGTGTGGACGTGTGTGGGGGTGTGTGAGGGGCAATCTTAC
The DNA here is from genome assembly GCA_902729485.2 of Mus minutoides. NCBI lineage: Eukaryota > Metazoa > Chordata > Mammalia > Rodentia > Muridae > Mus > Mus minutoides. The sequence goes on from LR749492.1 coordinate 3,741,144, forward strand.
AACTCCAAGAATGAAGTAAAACGAGAATGGGAAAAGGAAGCTATTTCTCCAACTCAACTGAGAACAGAGATTGCCCTCCAATTACATTATTTTCCCAGTCTGTGCAGGACACAGAAAAAGAAGCCAGAGAACAGATTTAGCAAGATTTTTTTTTCCTCTTTGAGAATATCGTCTTTCTTTTAGAAAAAAGTAGCATTTTTCTTAAAAAAAACATTTTTAGCCAAACTTTAATCATGCCCAAAGTTTTCAATCAGATATTGTCTGTTCCCATCTTCTTCCAGCTCCAAACACGTTTCCTACCTGGGCCAGGCCAGAGCTATCGCCACCACCTTCACGTCGTCGGCAGCAAAGATGATTTTAAATTGAGACCCGGCTAGAAGTAAAGACACACAGAGTGTAACGACTGTCAGATGTTCAATGGACATGGGGATGCAAGGCTCAGCACACACATCAGCAATGCGAGGGATGGGAACATGGCACAGTAGGAAAGAACCAGGCTTGACCAAGGGTACCCCAAACCCCAGCACTAGGTGTGGAGGGTAGGGTGGGAAGACAGGAGACAAAGGGATTGCTAGAGCTTGCTTATTGATAGCCTGACTCCAGGTTCAGTGGGAGAGCCTTTCTTAAGATAATAATGTGGAGAGTGATGGAGCAAGGCATGATGCTCTGCTCTCTACTCTTATTCACTGTACACAATGAGTATACACTACACTACACACACACACACACACACACACACACACACACACAGAGAGAGAGAGAGAGAGAGAGAGAGACAGAGAGAGAGACAGAGAGACAGGGAGACAGGGAGAAAGTGGCTAAAATATTAATAAATCAGAGACACACGGTAAGCCATTTCCATGCTTTCAACCACTACCTTAATCACTTCCCTCCATCCTTCACGGCGCTGTGGATACTAAGTCAGCCTACAGAACACCACCCCTCTTCTTCAAGCTAATCAAGTCATAAACATTTCCCAGAAGCAAATAGCCAAGGGAGATAACACTGGATTGTCAAGACCTTTAGAATTGCTGTGATTTATAGAAGAGAAGGAAGCCTTTCTGTGCATGTTGAAGGAACGTGGGAGCTGTAATTTATTTCGGGGTTGCAAGTTATAACAGTAAACCTGCTAAGCTACAATAATCACTGCCGAGGGGACCTCGGCACACCAAGGAGGTCAGTTCAGGAGGTCAAGCAGACCTTCCTCAGCAAGTGAGAATTCTCCGCTGACCCCAGGTTCTTCCAGTTGAAGGATAGAGAAAGCCACGTGAACTAACAGCTGCAATGTAGATGTTAGAAATATACAAGAACAGGGATTGCAGCCTCAGATCTGGGGAACAGGAAACTGTTGAAAAGTCAAAGCTCAGGGTCCAAATCTGCCATCTTGGAAGATGCCTGGCAGCCCTACGTCATCTCCTGCTGACTCGCTTTCTTTTTCTAGAAGCCGAGTGAGCAATCTTAGCTGGACTCTGTTGGACTGTTGGTTGGACCCGACTATCTAGAAGAGGGAAAATGCCCTACCTCTACCCAGACAGTATTTTGTCATATTGTCTGAGTTGGTTTTTCAGTATCTTACTCTCAGCATGCTTTCCTGTTGGCTTATATGATACTCTTTCTTAGTTTCTTGCTAGGCCCATCCGAACTCCCTTACCAAATCCTCCTTTCTCTACTCCACCATTAAATGTGTTCTAGATCCATTCTGTTCTAGATCCTCTCTTACAAAACATATTCTAATTGAAATTGAATTACATTCCTTTACCCTTTTCTTCTCCCAACCTACCCAGCTACCCTCCTTCTAACGTCTCCTATCCCTCACACCCTCAAGTTGTAGGCTATTTTTCTTTGATTATTATTGTTACATATGTAATAGTGAATATATGTGTATGCATGCAACATATATACATATATACATAATCTGCTGAGCCTGTTGGCCATTCTACATTGGACAGCCAGTAAAGGGGACACCCTTAGGGGTGGTTAAACCCCCTCCCAGCAGGCATTAGTTGCCTGTGGTTCTCTGCCTTGGGATGTAACCCCATAAGATTCTCCTCTTTCCACTTAAGCATGTCTAGTAATATTGCCATTGGTCTGGTCTTGTTTATGCAGCCATTTCTATGGAGAGACTGTTTCACAGCAGACTTCTGGGTACTCTGACTCTACAGTCTTTCCTTCCCTTCTCTGCTGTGTTCACCGAGCCATACAAGCTGAGATGTACCCACTGGCACCAGACTCCCCACAATCCATTGACCTCTACATTGTGTGAAGTTGGAGTATTCTGTGATGCAGACACTCTTTTTATTCACTAAATTCCTTCACTGATCTTGCCCGTACTCCTGATAGACACTACATCCGCCAAGACCTGTGTTCTGAGTGCCAGCCTTATGTGTCAACTTTCCTTCTTAGATGCCTCAGAGGTAATTCAAACTCAACTCCACCCGATTTCTAACTCTCCCTCCACCCCCACCCCCAAAAATCTCCAAACACCCTTCCTCCCAAATTCTCAGCAGTAAGAAAAGAAAACAGCTGCCCAAACTGGAAACCTAGAAGTTAGCTTTTCCTCCTCTGTGACCATAGTATTCTTCATTCATCCCTTTCCTAATTTAGCCTCTTTGTACTGTCTCGTCCACATGAGACTCTCCGCACTGGAGATCAGCCTCCTTCTCCATCTTATCTGGACCACTTTAATGGACTCTGTGTTAGGACTCAAGGCATAATTCCAAACACATGACTGGAGGAGACCAGGATACCCACCCCATATATACCTTATGGAGAACTGATTATTTTGGGATGGGTATTTGGAGAAACTGCAGATACTGGAACAGCACTCCAGGGCTACTTTCTGTAAGAGAAATTGACATCTGTGATGACTACCCACTTCTGAGAGAGTCCCTCTCTACACCAGGAGGACTACGCGGACACAGCTTGGGCTGAGACCTGCAGGGAGAATTTTACCCAGCTTACCCTGCTCTTCGTGGCTCCTACAGTTTTTAATCTTTGTTTTAGCAAAGGAAAGGACTCAAATCTGAAGGATAACCTCATTTTCTGGGGGATTTGTCTGTTTTCTCCTTGTGTGGTTTGAAGTACACGTGATAATGAACTTAGTTTGATTTGCTCTTGTGAATCTGGCTTTTCTTGTAGGGAGTTCCCATTAAGAACTCTAGCATGTTTGTTTTTTATCTCCCCTGTCTTGGTCTCTTCGTCCCTTGTTCTCCTCCCAGTCTGTGGACAGAGCAATCTGTTCAAAGTCAAGTCTTCTCATGCCACACCCCTGCCCCTATGACTATAGAATACAACACGGGCTCCTTCCTAGGCTCTAAGGCCCTGCCCCTGTCTGGATTCTTCCTAACACTTCCATTTTTGTCATGGAGTTCAGTTCTCACAGTTGCCCTGTTAGTTTTTCAAAGATGTTACACCTTTCTCAGGTCAGGGCCTTTGCACCAGTGGCGTGCTTGATTCACCCAGCCTACTTCCCCAACCCTCTATCCTGGGGAATCCCACTAGCCCTCCTGTTTTACCACTTCTGAGGGGCCTCTCTCCAATACTCTGTGGTGTTTGTGTGTGTGTGTGTATGTGTGTATGTGTGTGTGTGTATGTGTATGTGTGTGTGGTGTGACTATGAATGTATCTGTGCTTTGTGTAACCAACACTCTGCCAAACTCCTTGCACTTTTATTTATTTATTTATATTCACTTGTCACTGTGTGCAAAGCACAGGGAACATGTGAAGTGAGAGGCAGCACGCAAGGCTCTGGCTCACATGCCAGAAAGGGAGGCTTGTTTGTTCAAGAAGCCTCCTTCCCTTGGGATATCTCAGTCCACAATTGAACGTAGGTTCCATGATTGCTTTGCTCATCAGAGTCCTGCCTTCGGCACACTAGTCTGATGGCTGCCGAGTGTGAAACAGTAAGTAAATCTGCTGATGTTGAACCAGCCTTCTGAAGTTCTTACTGCACCAGACACAAGGAACGGCCTCTTACTCAGACAACTCCTTCTGCACAGCTGTGTTCATAGAACAAGGTAATCGCTCAGATTTAAGTTTTGATGTTACGTCTGGTGGACATACATGTACGAGGTGTGCACGTGCGTGCAGAGCCTAGAGGTTGCTGCCAGCTCTTTCCTGCTATCACTTGTCTTCTGTTCTCTTTTGTTTTTTTCGTTTTTCAAGACAAGGTTTCTGGGCTGGAGAGATGGCTCAGTGGTTAAAAACATTGTCCTCTCTTCCAGAGGTCCTGAGTTCAATTCCCAGCAACCACACTGTGGTTCACAACCATCTCTAATGGGATCTGATGCCCTCTTCTGGGGTGTGCTTAGTGACAGGATGCTCATATACATTAAATAAATAAATCTTAAAAAAAAAAGAAAAAAGAAAAAGATGAGGTTTCTTTGTGTAGCCTTGGGTGTCCTGGACTCCCTTTATAGACCAGGCTAGCCTTTAACTCACAGAGATCATCCTGCCTCCCCTCCTGAGCACTGCAATGAAAGGGGTGTATACCACCACACTCAGCCTCTACTTTGGCTTTTATTTTAAATAAATACTTTACATTTTATTATTTTTGAATGTGTGGGTGTTTTGCCTCCACTTGTCTGTGCACCATGTAAGTGCACATGAAGCCAGAAGAAGGTGTCAGATCCCCGGGGACTAGAGTTGCAAACTGCTGTGAATAGCTCTGTGGTTGATGGGAGTCAAACCTGAGTCCTCTTGGAAAAGCAGCCAGTGCTCCACCACTGAGCAACTTTTCCAACCTTACTTATTTATTTTTTCTGAGACAATGTCTCTCACTGAACCTACAACCCACTGGTTCAGCTAGACTGTCCAGCAAGCCCAGGGCTGTCCCTTTCCTCACCTCCGTTCTCACCTTCCTGTCCTCACTGGATTTATAGGCACATGCTGCCATGCCTGGCTTTTTATGTGGATGCTGGAGATCTTGGCTTCTCATGCTTGCAGGGCAAGTATTTTACCCACTGAGGCCTCCACCCAGGGCTCTGATGAATTTAATTTTACTATTTTACTTTTATTAAGAAATGGTTGCTTAGACCGGGCGGTGGTGGCACACACCTTTAATCCCAGCACTCAGAAAGCAGAGGCAGGCAGATTTCTGAGTTTGAGGCCAGCCTGGTCTACAAAGTGAGTTCCAGGACAGCCAGGGCTATACAGAGAAACTCTGTCTTGAAAAAACAAAAAACCAAAATAAAACAAAACAAAATGGTTGCTTATCTTGTCTGTTGTAGTTTATAAAAATGAATACATGTACAGGATGAATCATTGCATTGCATTGTGAAAAATAATATTGAGAGAAATTCAGAGCGATAGGTGCGTGCGGCTCAGCAGGAGAGAGGTTGCTCTCGTGTGCAAGGCCCTGAGTTCATGTGCAACACCCAGGCTCATTCTCCAGCACCAGAACAAACAGGGCAAAGGAAGCTTAGTGTGGTGAGGAAGAAGGCGGGTTGGAGAAGTAGCACGAGGAAGGCTGGGGTGGCTAGAATCTGGTACGCAGGTTCTAAGAGGACATCAGATCCCATTATGGCAGCTGCTACAGAGAAATACCCAGGAGCCTGCACAAGAAGGGCTCAGTAGGCCAGGACAAGGGTTTAGGAGTTTATTATGGCAGCAGTGGGAATACACTCAGGGTGTTTGCTTTTATTAGAAAATTATTATGATCTGATTTATGTGTAAGAAGAAAATAATTATTGGCTGTGTAGAAAATTGCCTAATGAGCTATGCCCCTCTTGGCATTAAGACCTCTTAGAACCTCACAAACATTTATATAGGAGAGTAAAATAGATCTGACATTGAAAATACTGCCTTTACTAAGGTATCCACTGCCTTTAGTTCCTCCTGGTAGTTTCAAGCCAGTGGTAGCAACAGGTTTGGTTCCCCATCTTTTCCAGACAGTAAGAGGACGAACACTGGTTTCAACTTTCTCCATATGTAATCTAGTGAGGTTCGAAGACTATCCTAGGGTATGGTCCGTTTGACAGATGTGTGAAAGAAATGAAGCAGGATTATTTCAGAAAACTCCTTTCTTGTGGCAAAGTGCCTAACACTGTCACCAGAGGTCTGCAGTCTGAAAGAGCAGTAAGCTATTCAAGGAAGTTACAGTCACCCTCTGGGTCACACCTGCTTTCCTTACATCTAACCCTGTTCATCTCCAAAGAAAGAAGAGGGCCCTGAGGCTTGTGTCCTCCATCTAGAGCCGTCTTCAGGTAAACAGGTGTGCTGCATAAGAGAGAAGTCTCCAAAGAAGGCGGCAAGGACCCCACACAGATCTAAGTGGATGAGGCAGGTGCTAGGGAATCTTGATGGGAAGTGGCCGAGGAAGCCAGAGTCCATGGGCAGAGTGCGGAGGCAGGTGGAGGCAGGAGGACATAGCTTGGCTAAAAGCATGGAGGGGCTGTCAGTGAGGGGGCGGGGCTGACAGTGAGGGGAGGTGCTGTCAGTAAGGTGAGGGACAGGCAGTGAGGGGAGGGGCTGGGTCATGAAGCTGGGCACCTGCAGTAGGGCTCTCAAAGGGGTAAATCTTAAATGTGCTGTGCCCGGTTACTGGATAATTTATGCAGTTCATTTTGATAATGTCTCCTTGTCGTCTTGTCTGGAATTGGCTACCGTAGTCCCTGCTTAGTTCCTATTTCTAATGATCCAACAGTGTCATAGCGATTTGTCACCAGCTGGGTGCTGGATAACACCATCCAGAAGACAAGGAGCCACGATGACAAGGATGATGGATGAACCATCATCCATCGGGGCACCTGAAAGAACCCTAAGCTCCATCAGTCTCAGGACTCACTGTGGACTGATAGCACAGCCCTGTCCCAGGCTATCCCAAGAGTCAACACAGCAAACACAGCTAAAAATACTCCAAAGTAAGAGGGGACAGAGAAGTCATCTTAGCATGAAAGCCAGAGATTGACCCTGCCTGTCTGCTTTGGGCTTCCAGGGTCCACTTCTGGAGATCTCGATAGTTTATCCATGTATATAGCTCTGACAGAGGAGAAGCCCACAGCAGCTGCTCTGGAGAACTACGAAATGTAAATATCATAGCTCATGTTAGCTGGGAAATATGCTTTTTTGGATCTATGCTGTATCAAAACTTGTAGCTACCTTAACTGCTGAGTAGTCTTAAAAAAAGAAAAAGCAGCCTGAGAGACTATAGACATTGGGTTGAGCATTAGAAGTCAGAGACACTGAATCATATCTATTTTCTCAACTGTTTACCGGGAAGCCATCAGCACAGTGTGTAATTGGTTGGCACATCTTCATTATTTCTGAGGTTATTTTTCCTCCCTTTCTTCCTAGACAGTGAGATTTTTATCTTTATAAGACACATCCCACACATAACCGACCTCAGCACACACACAACTGCTGAACCATGTGTCTCGCCTTACTAGTGGGAGCTTGTACCCATGGCTGAAGTCTCCTACTTTCATCCCAGCCTGAGTATTTAAGAAAAGCAAGAGCGCGGGCTGGCGAGATGGCTCAGCGGGTAAGAGCACCCGACTGCTCTTCCGAAAGTCCCGAGTTCAAATCCCAGCAACCACATGGTGGCTTACAACCATCCGTAACTAAATCTGATGCCCTCTTCTGGAGTGTCTGAAGACAGCTATAGTGTACTTACATATAATAAATAAATAAATCTTAAAAAAAAAAAGAAAAGCAAGAGCGCAAAAACTGTGACAAAGAATCTCTTACTTTACCCATTCGAGGTGGCTTGTTCAAGGGCCTTATTATTGTCAGTGTGAAACGCAACTTCTTGAATTACCCTTTTTTTCTTAACTTTTCATGCTACAACCCTCTCATATCTTTGTATATATTTATGTTTAACTATTATACAAAGGCATGCAAGTTTGTGTCAAAAATATTCATATCCCAGGTGTTCCTGTGAGAATAGAAAAAGCATGAGAGAGTTGGACAAATGAACCATGCCCAGAATTTCAACATTCATGAGGCTGACAGGAATAATGGTGAGTTTAAGGCCAGTCTGCACTATGTGGCAAGTTCATGTCCAGTCTGGGGTACATGGTAAGACCTTGTCTCAAAAACAAAAGTGACAAAGTCCATCCAACCATCCATCCATCCATCCATCCATCCATCCATCCATCCATCCATCCAAACAACCAGCCAGCCAGCCAGCCAGCCAGCCAGCCAGCCAGCCAACCAACCAATCTACCAGCCAACCAAACACACACACAAAAATCCCAAGAGGAGTCTGAAAGACTTGCTTTAGACCTTTTAAATCTTCCCGAGTCTCACTCAGTGTTCTCATTTGGAAAATAGGCAAAATCTATTTTTCTAAAAATGTTGGGAGAAAATCAGTGAGCCCTGTACAACATATAACCCATAATATATACTCAAGGGAGGGTAAACATCATTACTATGGCAATTGTAGAAAATGAGAGTTAGATGTGGCATAATCGTCTTGGCAACCCATGTGTGAGAGAGGCCTCTGACATTAGCAATCAAGCCACATTTAATCGGCAAAAGACATTCAGTAAAGCCCATTGAGAAAGGTCTGTTAGGAGGGAAATTTCAATCTGCCCGTCTGCAGTATGAAGTGATGCAGCCATGTCCAATGCAGACGGTGTCTCCTGTTCATAGGGTCTGATTAATGCTGAATTCAATTATCTGTGCTGATGGCGGAGAGAGAGCAAGGTCGCAGACAAAGCAAATGCTATACTTTCTAAGTCCTCTTTTCTCTCTTCTCTCTTCTCTCTCCTCTCTCCTCTCTCCTCTCTCCTTTCCTTTCCTTTCCTTTCCTTTCCTTTCCTTTCCTTTCCTTTCCTTTCCTTTCCTTTCCTTTCCTTTCCTTTCCTTTCCTTTCCTTCCCTTTCCTTTCCTTTCCTTTCCTTTCCCATAGTAGTTACCTCACAGGGTTGCCTTGATCTTGGCTTGGTGTTTGACAGAGTATGTGTTGTTTGATGATGCGAGACTCCCAACCTCCTTGGCCCACACAGAAAACTATCCTGAATGTAAATACTTATTGCAGAGAATTTGCAAGATGAATAACAATGGTGGTCTCTAATGTACTCTCTAATGCATAGTACAATAATTACATCACAGTAATGCTATTTAAATTTTAATATGCTTCCAACACGGACATCAAGTACCAGCAATTAGTGCTGAGTCTGGGCTTCTTGGCTCATTAGGTTAGTGTGGACATGGTATAAAGGAAATCATAAAATGACTTTTTTTTCAGAGGCTAATTAGCATCTTTCTTTTGGTGGTCAAAAAAAAAATCCTGTGGTAGGGAGACACCATGGTTATGAAGGTAAAAAGCTATCAATACTGTCAATACTGTTGAGTAAGTACCACACAATGTATCTCTAAGAACAGTGCTTTTTAATTGGTTTAGATAATTAGTATGAAGCATTAATGTGTGTATATGAGAGAAAGAGAGAGAGAGAGAGAGAGAGAGAGAGAGAGAGAGAGAGAGAGAGAGAGAGATTGTGATTCACTCTGTAAGTTATGTTTTTCTAGGGAACCCTGACTAACACAGGGGATTTCCCTGCCCCTAATTCATTTTAAACATAAAGCCTATGGCCCTATGATGGGATAGATGTTAGTCTCCTTGTATCTGAAACTGAGGTTCAGGGAGAATTAACTTATCCCTCAGAAGTGGGTTTCAGACTCTACGCTGACTCAGAATTACCTGGAAAACTTCAAGGCACAGACTTCTGGATTACCTCCAATATTTTCTAACTCAAGAAATCTAGGCTAGGGTATAACTTATATTCTCACAGGTTCTTAGACAAAGCTGATGCTGCTAGTCCACCGATCCTGTTTGAGGGCTCTGGCCCTAGACAGTATAACTGTCAGCAGCAAGGCCCACCCCGTCTGTTGTACCTTATAGCAGAGGAATATTTGATACAAGCTCAACGGTGGGGAAACTGCCCTAAAATGGCAACACATATAAATCACGCTGAGATCAGAGTCCAGACATATAGCCTCTCATTGTCCAGTTCTCTCTTACAGTTTATGTTATTTATTCCAAGCACTCCCTTCTTTTTCTAGTGTAACATTAAACTCTCTCAAGCTTTCCAGATCTGGTGTACCAGAATGTATCAGGTAAGAGGGCAAAAGACAGAACCAACTATATTTGTCTTGTATTCTTTTACAGATTTTCAGATTTCTGACCTCTGGGTAAGTAATTAAAGTTAGTCTAGCCAGGCACATTCAGTCCTTAATGTCCTTTCTCCAGATAAACTAATGTATACTTCGTCAGTTGGTTCAAGGACTAAGCACGAAGATTTCAAGATCTATCATCTCTGGTTTATTTTTTTTAAACAGGAAAATGACTTTTCAATTTGGCTTTAGTATATGCTTCCAGGTCAAGCCCAGAATTACGTCACTTTTTCATCATAACAGTAGGCTGTACATTGGGTTGCCAATATATGTATGTGTGGTTTTCTTGAGTTTTCAGTGACCATCCTTTAAAAGCAAGAACTGTAATGTGTGTAGATACTCCTAATCAGCGATAGCAATTCCCCCAAGTCTTGGGTCAGAAAGGCACAGAGTAATACTGTAAGATAACAAAGCCCCTGTAAGATGCCCTACACACCTTGTAACCCTGGATCTAACTTCCGGTGAATGGAAATGCTTACCTTTTCCTGTCCTCAGCTTTGGAGGTATGAGAAGAAAGAGCATAAGCTACACCACAGTCACATGATTTCCTCAACCTTTTCATCTTCCACTGGGGAATTTGCGTTGAGTATTTGTGGAGAAGAAGATAGATTCTTTCAAAGATGATCGTGAAGATATTTCTGTGAGTGCATTCATACTTTAGAGACATACGTGGAAACGTGGATCTGAGCTTCCCATTACTCTATCCTTATCACTTTCCGAAGGTGGAGGAGACAGATACTACTTGGGTCCCATTTGTTTTAGCCACTGTTGCTTTGCTGTTGTGGTGGTGGTTTTGTTTGCTTGTTTGTTTGTTTTTGAGAGAGGGAAATCTATAATGTCATTCCAACCAGAAGCTTTCTAGTTAGGCAAGTCCGGATTTTAAGCCCTGCTCAACCATTTCCGACAAAGGCAACTTTGTAAAGGAACTTATTTACATTTCTTCATTTGAAATGGGAATATATGTATGCATATGCTTAGCACACCAATCAACTGAGACTGAGAGTAAATTCAAGTTAATGGCATAATTATTCTATTGTAAAATTTAAACTTCCTGCCTTACATAAGAATGGACTACTCTACTACATTCAGCTGATCCTGAAGTTTTGAGGAAGTGTCACGGTGACACACTCCTCATTTTTTACTTCAGTTTTAAAAGAAATATGAAGAGAAAAATTTAGGTACGTAAAACTCCCTTAATAACTAGGCAGCATGATCTGCAGTAAATCAGGAGTCTTGTCATGTCATCTGAGCAGGAAGTGAAGGTAAAATTTACTCAGCACTCAACTCTCTCACACTGAGTGCTTAGCGTGTACCATGTCTTACAGTGTTACAAACAGCATATTGTTCATATTGCCCCTCGTCTAGATGAGGAGGCAGGCTTAGAGACGCTGAGGTCTCATAACACCTAAGGAAAGGAGATCCCAGCCTGAAAGGCGAGCCCCTAACCTGTCCGGCCCTTCTGAAAAACAAAGGGAACACACCCTGTGCTTCGACAGCTATAGCCCACAGATGGTTTCCTAGGGAGCTGCTATCTGTTGTAGAAATATTTGTTCATCTTTCTCTCCAGAGACAAGCAAAGGCAGCTGCCCTCAGGGTAGGCCTTTTTTGTTTCCACTGAGAAAGCCAATGATGAATGGTGTGTCGGAAGGCCAGAACAGGTAAACACTGGATAGTTGAGAACAGTTCCTAGATCCTCCCTGGGCTCCTGGTGGATGGGGTAGACTGAGGCGATATGGAGGGCAGTTATTCTCAGGCATCACGGTGCTTGGGTCTCTTTGCGTTGCCTGTCACATAGCGCTGTCATTTGGCATTAAGGTTCTATCCCTTCATTGGGACCAGAAGCCTAGGAGAACCAGCTATTGCCCAGATCTACAGGACACAGGGAATGGGAAACAAAAGGAACGGCTGACTACTGGCAGGAACATCTCCCATAATTCCTCACTTTTCTCTGCTGCTGGTCACCTGGATTGGATGTTGAGAAATGCCTCTGTTTCTTCAAAACTAACAGCTTCAGTCCATTTTTTCTTAGAGATACACAATCTCATTGTCTCAAGGCATGAACTAAGGATCAATTAAACATGACGCTAAAAGGAATTTTTGTATTGAGAGAATTGTTGACCAACTTTTCTTTCAGTATTAACCCTAGAAATGAAAATAGCTCAGCTAGTACAGAAGTCTTGCTACCAAGTTTGGCCACTCAAGTTTGATCCCAGGAACCCAAACGGTGGAAGGAGGCAAACCAGTTGACCTCTGACCTCCACAGAGGCGCCGTGCTGCACACGTGCCAGCATTTACTCACAAATAGTAAAGGTAAAAAGTAATGAAAATATTAGCCAAGTTCACGGTTTTCAGGACTGTCTCTTTCTTTTAGTAGTACCAGTCAATCGTTTTACATTTTAATGGGAATAATTCTGTCCTTTGGGCGCGACATTATGTAGCATGTTCTGTTGGCAGCTGCCTCCTGTAACAAGGACCGAGGTAGGACGGCTGTGAACTGGCTTGTGCAGTTTGGTTGTGGACGTTTCTGCTTTAGGCCGTGAAAGCCAAGTCTAGTCATCCAGTCTCACTCATGTTTACCTTTTCTTCTCCTGGTGCCGCAACTGAGTGGCCAAGGGCTTGAGAGAACTGAGGGTTTTTCACCCTGGGCTCTCTCATCCCAATTTACCCCATTTGATCACCGAGACTGTGTGATATCCAGGAAACTAATTTTCAAGTGCATCTTCTCCATGTCCCAACACTGTGTGTGGCTGTTTATCTGGCAGCGTGCGACTGAATACCCATGATAGTTCTGTGAAGGAGATGCTCTTAGGGATATTTTCCAGAGGAGGAAGCAGCCTCGGGGAGACTTAACATTGGCTAGTAAAGGGTGCTATGATTCAGACAGCTCATTCTCAAATTCCTACATCATCCTTTTACTAGAAGACTTATGGGAAACCTGATCATGTTGCACCAGTTATCAGTTAGAGCTCGAAATTAACACGAGTTTTTAAAGCCGAAGCACTGGCAAGGCCTCCCCTGCAGAGGCCCTCAAATGTAACACATTATCGGCATATACGCAGGTGTTTGGAACACAAAGCATGCGAGTCTCGCCACACGTGGAAGTCTGAGGCAGGCTGGCATCATATAAGCCTGTATGTACTATGTAAAGAAGGGATCCTGAATACTGGTGAAGAGCAGAGAGCTGGCCTCTGGAGTTAGGGTCCTGCTGATGCTCCTTCAGATAGATGTCAGGCTGCCTCTCCATATACTGCTGAGCCTCACAGCACAGTCTTGCTCACGCCGTGGCTCCAACTAGCTAATAAACGATGGGGCAAAGGCAGCAGATGTGCACATCCCTACTCTGTGATGGCCTGAGTTTTAAGTGTCTGGCTCCTCTGAGTATCACATATCCCGTTTCCCTTCCCAGCTGGTGCTGAGACATGTGTCACCTGAGACATGCCCATTAAAATTACATAGCACAGGTAATGGAGAGAGCTCGGTGCAGGTCGGGTAATTAGCCTCAGTTTCCAGGGCAGCCTCCAAGCTCTCTGGGTTCCATCTCTCCACATCTCTTCCTCTCAGCAAACCAGGAGCCTGTTCCTGAGGTATCTCTTTGGGGATTTGTTGAGTGGGAGTGGTTATTTAATGCTGTCCTCATTAACTCAGCCACCAAGGTGCCTGCAGTATTGAGTTCACCACATGGAGGAAGGGATTTGTAACTCTCCACAACAGACCATCAGTTCCATAATGGCTAGTGGCCAGTCGAAGCAGAGTGCATTCAGCTGTCGCTGCATGTTGTCCACAAACAAACAACTGAACAAACTTGGGTGGCAACAGAATGCACAGGAGGCTTTTTTTTTTTAAGGAACAGGATCTTAGAATACCTATGCTGAAGTACTCAGTATAATTTGCATCAGACACGGGGCTTTGGCTGTCTTCAGATCACTCCCTGTGACTGGTAATTCTGTCCCTGGGCATCCCATAGAAGAACTTCTCACAACAGTAAGAAGTAAGCCAAGAATGTTGCTGATTCTCCAGAAAGAACACTACAGACAGGAGATNAAGGAACAGGATCTTAGAATACCTATGCTGAAGTACTCAGTATAATTTGCATCAGACACGGGGCTTTGGCTGTCTTCAGATCACTCCCTGTGACTGGTAATTCTGTCCCTGGGCATCCCATAGAAGAACTTCTCACAACAGTAAGAAGTAAGCCAAGAATGTTGCTGATTCTCCAGAAAGAACACTACAGACAGGAGATGCAAGCATAGTTGAGAACATGGGTTTTGAGGTTGGGCCACCTCTGGACTACAAGGTGCCCCAAATGTGTTCTGTGTTGCTTTTATGAATTACTGTGCAAGTAACTTAATGCTTCTGAGTTATATGAGAAACAGCAATGTACTCTGTGCCTTATGTGGTTTCCCAGGTTAATGACAGTGTATCACAGGAGCAATATGTATTCTGAAGATGGCAGCTTTCATGCCATGTCCCCATAACTAGTATGTTCTTAGGGAGCAAAACAGCTTACCAGATCTCAGAGGTAAATCCTGGTGCCTAAGCTCTGGGATCACTAGTCCATCCACAAGGCTGTGAAGGTGGGGTGGGGATTCTGCTCTTGGCAGCAATTAGCCAGGAAAACAGAAAGGAAGCCAACAGCCACAGGCATGCGTTGTCAGCACTTTCCCCTCCTTCCGAGATGAGGTCAGAGGTGACTTGCTTAGCCCTGACTTTAACCAGTGGCCTGTCCTGGGTATGACTCGGGATAACTTGCACTCACCTTCTGCTTAGGTTAACTACTATGACTCTGAACATGGGCAGGTTTAGTGCTGAGCTCTCTGGAAATCAAGTGGGAGACCCAGAATGGTGGGTAATTTCTCTGAAGACTTAGGTTCTTTTCCCTAGACTAGAACTTGTGTATCTTTAGTATTTTTTATGTCCCAGGTTCTAACGTGATGCCCCCCCCATCCTCATCTCATTTGATCCTTAAAACAACCTCATGAGGTCAGAATTACAACCCTGACTTACAGAGAATTGGAAATTTAGAAGCACTACATTGCAGCTTGCGAGTGCAGAGCTAGTTGACTAAACCCAAGCAGGGCTTTCTCCACACTGCAAACGCATCGCATCCACATACATCTCATCTGTTTCATAGAGACTTACATTTAGATTTAAAAATGCCAGCCAGACAAACAGTATAGAAATAGGAAATAAAAGGTAAAAATTTAAATGTTGATCATAAGTTTAACTTCTCAAATCCTGACTCTAAGACACCCTTTCTTGTGAATGTTTTTACTTATTTATGTCTTGGTAGTTTGGAAGATGATGAAATCAGTAGAAACTGAACGTGACCATGGTGGTACATGCCTCTAATCCCAGCACTCAGAGAAGGCAGGGGAACTCCCAGCCTGAGTTGTGTAATAAGTTCGGTACTAGCCTGATGGACATAGTGAGACTGGTTCAAACAATCTAAAGGTGGGGATGCAGCCTACTGGGAGAATGCTTGCCTGATATCCTGAGTTGGATCCTTAGCACTGAAAAAATAGAAAAATAGCCTCATGAAAAGGATGGTCAAAGGGATACAAGGACTAAAATATGCAGGGTAAGTGGATATCTGGCCACTTCTAGCCATTGTTGTGTAAATGACTCAAGGGTAGGGACTCTGTCTGCTTTGCTGACTGGGTGCCTGATCCCAAGCCTGCACACACTAAACACTCATTGAACGGATGAGTAAGGATCAATTGGCAGTTGCGGGTCATTGTGGACCAAAGATGGGTTGGTCTGTGTCCAGTCTCAGAATGGAGCATGGGGCAGCTGCAGAAACTGAATGCATTTTCCAGGCATTTCAGTGCTAATTTTATTGTTTTAAAGAAACAAGAGCCTGTTATTTTTAACTAAAAATAAAATCAGAACAACAACAACAACAAACCAGACTTAAGACATTTTCTCCATCGTAATCCTCTTCCTAAAAGCTATTGGTTGGAAATCCTCCAGCATGTGAACTAGTGATACATCCTCTGAAAGATACCATATGGAAAGTGAACAGACTTTGGCTGCTGTAGCTCACACTGACTCCTAAATTAAGTATCATCTGTGCGGGCCAGGGAAAGCACGTAGGCTCCTAGCTGCTAGAATGTAATAGCTACTCCATTGGGCTGTTGCAGGAACTAACTAGGGAAGATTAGCAGTGGCAGCTACAGCGCAGGCATTTAGCAGGCTCCGCAGACATGAGTTTGCTTTTACCTAACACTCACTAATCTTCCTGCTCACTCCCATGTGTTCCAAAATTGTCAGTGTGGGTGAGATCATAGAATTGTGTCTCACCTACCCGTATTCCTTCTCTACAAAGGCTGTTTCAAAACACATGAGTCAGAAAGGTTCTAAGTCATCTCTCTCTGATTATCAGATCTACAGTGTTCAATCCCGTTATATAACAGAAAGGCAGGGAAGTTGGAACTAGAACAGAGAAGACGTTTTTTGTAATTAGGCAACAGTATTTTTTTTAAGTCTATGGCTTTCTGTTTTCTGTTTTGGATGCGTCTTTGAAAGAGGTAGAATCAAGGGGGAGGTTGTCCTTCCTTTTGCAGTCGCTGCTGTTCTAAAGGTTTCAACAGAGACATCTGCTGGGCTTCTACCAAAGGAGGCCAGAAAAAGAGTTCAAGGGAGTGTGGAGGGAGGGGGCAGGGGCTTACAAGTGGTCACATCTGTTTGTGTTCTCCCATCTGAAAAAGCTTGACTTCTGGCATAGCACGGGCTCCTAGTTAAATTGGCATCTAGCAACAGATGAAAGGCTTTCTTCCATGTTTCGGCGGTGGTGGAGATCAACAGCTGTTTATATCCTTTAATACCTAACCAAGGGTGGGGACTTCACATCTGTCAGTACTTTCCGGTTCTGTTCCCTTGGATCACAGTGGGGAGGAAGTTAAGTTTGAACCCACCTCAGTTCCCGGGCAGGAACACTGACCTAGGCCCAGGATTCTAATTCTAAGCAGATCTCCTTGTTCCCCGGTCTACCAGGATCTATTGTTGGCCTAAAGTTCTTTTATTTTATCCTGACACACATTCTGATCACTTCTTGGAGAATGACTCATGGAAGGCACAGAGATCAAAACCCAGGGAAAGTAGGATGGACTTGGGGGGGGGGATGAAAGGGAAAGTAGGGTGGACTGGGGGGGGTGTGAAAGGAAAGTAGGATGGACTGGGGGGAGGATGAAAGGGAAAGTAGAGTGCATTGGGGAAAGTACTCCTAACATAGGAATCTTTTTAAAAGAAAGTATCAATAACACCGGAGAACAAAGCTCAGAGAAGCAGGAAGCGGATGAACTCTCTTGATGACGGTGGATGCTGGAGTGTCTCACTGTCTCCTAATAAGACATGTTAGACAAGCTAGAGAAAATGAAGCCAGGCTGGAGAAAGCTTGCCTTGTGAGTGTGGGAACTGATTTTGATCTCCAGAACACATGTCAAAACAAAACCAACCAACCAACCAATGAAGCAAACAAACAGACCTGAGTGGTAGCATATGCTTATAGTTCTGGTACTGGGGAGGCAAAGATGAGTGGATACTTGTAGCTCTTTTGTCCAGCAAGCCTAGCTTACCTGGTAAGTTCCAGGTCAAGAGGGATCCTGTATTAAACAAAAGTGAACAGCAGCTGAGGGGTGTCGACTGAGGTTGTCCTCACAACGCATATGCACACGCTTGTGCGCATATACACACACAAAGAAAAGAAGCTTTGTGAAGACAAGTGCTTGGCAAATCCAGAAGTGGGGGCACATCTGCACTGAACACTAGCACTATGAGAAGTTGGAGCTTGACAAAGATGACTTTCCAGTTACCAATCTATCTAACATCATGGTGCTTGAGAACTCATTCCTGAGACACACTGATGGGACCTATTCTATAGCTTTATAGAGGTTATACTACAAGCGTGGAAACACACACACACACACACACACACACACACACTCGTCTGATCAGGAGAATCTCAAAACATACAGAAATCATGAGCAAAAGAGAAAGAAAGTGTGGGTAACTATACTATGGTGAGACGCAGGTTGTTTCTCAGGAAGGAAAAGCATTATAAATGGTCACAATACAAGAGTGGCAGGACTCTTTTTTTTTTTTTAATTTTGTAATTATATTTATGTACAGAAAACTCAGTGTACATTTAACTCAATTTAGTGGCGAGTTCTTTAGACTTTGCCTTTTCCGGCTTGACAATTCGAGCCACAGACTTAGGGCCCAGGACGTTGCCTCCCCAGTGACTTTTTAAACAGAAGGTTCATAAGGTATCCAAACAATTCAGTGGTGTGTAGACAATTCAAACAGTGGACAAAAGCTCTGAGTGGATGTCCTAGATAGGGTTAGCATTGCTATGATGCAATACCATGACCCAAAGAAAATTGAGGAAGGAAAAATGTTGGCTTAGATTTCCATATTATAGTCCATCATTGAAGGAAGGCAGGGCAGAAAGCAAGAGACAGGAGGTGATGCAGAGGCCATGGAGGAGTGCTGCTTGCTAGCTTGCTCCTATGGCTTGCTCAGCCTGCTTTCTCATAGAACTCAGCACTACCAGTCCAGGGTTGACACCACCTACAATGGGCTGAGCCCTTCACCATTGATCACTAACTTAGAAAATGTCCCACAGGCTTGCCTACAGATAGATCTTATGGTGGCATTTTCTCAACTGAGGCTCTGTCTTTTCTAATGACTCTGGCTTGTGTTGAGTTGACATAAAACTATCCAGCACAGTTGTCAGCTTTACACGCAAACATCACTGTTAAGCCATAACCTTTCTTTTCTAGTTTATCCCCTAAATCACACTTTAATAAATATCATGATATAAAATATTCCAAGTTTTAAAAGTCTTGTAGTCTTTACATATCTTTAAAACATGTAGACTCTTTTTTTTCCTCGTTCCGGTCAACCCTGCTCGTTCTAGTCTTGCCCCGCTCACTCTGGTCGGCCCCACTTGCTCCAGCCCACCCCTGCTCGCTCTGGCCACCTGACCCCATTCAGCCCCTCCCGCTTCGGCCAGCCCCGCTCGCTCCGGTCGGTCCCACTTGCTCTCTCCGGTCCAAGGATTCGGTTTTGTTTGTTTGTTTGTTTTATTATTATTATTCATAAGTATGCTGTAGCTGACTTCAGAACTCATTCCTGAGACACACTGATGGGACCTATTCTATAGCTTTATAGAGGTTATACTACAAGCGTGGAAACACACACACATACACACACACACACACACACACTCGTCTGATCAGGAGAATCTCAAAACATACAGAAATCATGAGCAAAAGAGAAAGAAAGTGTGGGTAACTATACTATGGTGAGACGCAGGTTGTTTCTCAGGAAGGAAAAGCATTATAAATGGTCACAATACAAGAGTGGCAGGCATCAGATCTCATTACGGGTGGTTGTAAGCCACCATGTGGTTGCTGGGATTTGAACTCATCACCTTCGGAAGAGCAGTCGGGTGCTCTTACCTGCTGAGCCATCTCACCAGCCCTCATTTTTTTGTTTTTGTTTTTGTTTTTTTTAGATGCAAAGTCTCTAAAACTCCAAAATCACTTTAGAGGTTTAAAGTCTCTCAAATTGTAGGTTCCTGTAAAATGAAAAACTAAATACTTTCTTACTTCAAGAGGGGAGAACCAGGGCACAGTCACAATCTGTACAAGGCAAAAGCAAAGTCAAACTGTATAAAAAACTCAAGTGTCCAATGTCTGGGATCCACTCACAATCTTCTGACCGCATCCAAAAGGCTCTGTCTTCCGCAGCACATACAGTTTATCTTCTAGGCTCAAACGAGCTTTAATTCACCAGACAAGTGTCTGGTGGTTATTCCATGATACTAGCATCTCCAAAATGCTAGTGTCTTCTGCTGCAACTTGGTTGAACTTTCACCAATAGCCTCTCCTGGGTTCTCTTTGGGGACTCCAACTTGGCCACTTAGTGCCAGACCACAGCAGCTTTCCATGGCCCCTTCATGCCTTCAAAACCAGAACTACCTGGGTGACTCTTATACTATTAAGTTTGGGGTTCAACCAGAACAAGGGACAGACAACCTTGGCCACCTCTGGAACACTTCTGTGTACTGATCCTAAGGAAACACTTCCCAGAAGTCTTTTACCTTAGTGATACTGGTTTCTTCTTAACCATTAGTTAAGATGCTGGCCAGCATCCACTGTCCCAGCAAAGCAAAAGTTTTACTTTAGTGCTTCTGGCCTCCTGTTAATCACAGCTGATTTAACTCCAACTGACCAAACATCACATATTCTTTACATAAATGGCCCATTACAATCTTTGCTTCCCTCTAAAACTTCACAAGCTGGGTTTCTGTCTTTTGCACTGCTCTTAACATTTCTTATCCTGCAAGCTCCTACAGAATAGTCCACTAAGCTCTTAACACCCAGTGGTTTTTCTAGCCCAAAGTTCCAAAGTCCTTCCATAATCCTCCCCAAAGCAAGATGCTCACGTTTGTTCCAGAAATACCCCTACTCTCCTTGTACCGACCTCTGCCATAGCTAGTGTTACTATTGCTGACAGAAAGCACCAAGACCAAAGCAACTTGGAGAGGAAAGGGTTTATCTGGCATACACTTCCAAATTACTGTTCATCATAGAAGGACTTAAGGCAGGGTCCTGGAGGCTTGAGCTGAAGCAGAGACCGCAGAGAGATGATGCTTACTGGCTTGCTCAGCCCGATTTCTTGTAGAACTCAGGACCACCAGGCCAGGGGTGGCACCACCTAAAATTGGTTGGGCCCTCCCCTGACACATCACTCACTGATTAATAAAATGCCCTACAGGCCCGTCAACAGCTGATCTAATTGAGACAATAGCTGAGTTGATGTACCCTCCTCTAAGATGACTCTAGTTTGTGTCAAGTTGACATCAAACTACGAAATATAGGGAGCATTTCTCAGTAGAAGACATGCAAGCAACTAACAGACAATGAAAAAAATAAGACAGTTACTGTATGTACATATTTAATCAAATGGATGCTTGAATAAAGAACAAGTGGCATATGTACACAACAGAATATTTTTCAGTCTTTAAAAAGAAAGAAAACGGGTTTGGAGAGACAGGTCAGTGGTTAAGAGCCCTTCCTGCTCTTGCGGAGGACTGGGATTCTGTTATCCAGCATCCACATGGCAGCTCACACCCAACCATAACTCCAGCTCTTGGGCATACAACATTTTCTTCTGGTCTTTGTGGACTCCAACACACACGTGCTACACATAAACTCAGGCAGTCTTACACACATATACACAAATAAAAACAAGTGTTAAAAGACAATCTTAGCTAGGCGTGATAACACGTTTGTGAACATTTCCCTTGGAAGGCTAAAGCAGGACTGACTTGCAGTCCAGGTCAACTTGGGCTATATAGGGAGTTCCAGGTAAGCATGACCTACTCGTGGAAGTTTATCTCAACACACATCCTCTCTCTCTCTCTCTCTCTCTCTCTCTCTCTCTCTCTCTCTCTCATTTGCAATTGCAACAATGTGTGTGAAATGTATGAATCATGGATGAACTGAGCTGGGCACACAAAGGCAGATGTCATATTATCTCACATGTGGAATCTAAAAAGCTAAGGATAGAGTAGCATAGCAGTTATCAGGGGCTAATGAGAGATTTCATTCCAAGGATACATTTTTTTGGGCAGAGCTAAAGGACCAAACCCAGGGCCTGGACCATGGCAGTCAAGTATTCCTCCATTGAACTATACTGTTATCCCTTATCTGAGATCAGGGACTCTGCATTTTGAATTAGAAGGCCCAGATACTTTTGACAACTCTAATCTCTATAGGTTAATATAGCTTTAAAATTAAAAATACTAGTTGGGAGTGGTGGCTACACCAAGGAGTAGAACAGGTAGATCTCTGTGAATTGGAGGCTAGCCTAACTACTATCAAGTTCCAAACAGCCAGAGCTACAGAGAGAGACCCTATCTAAACGAACAAACAAATGCTAAGTGCTAATGATTATATTTTATAAAGAAAGAAAGCGCCACCTCAAACTTTGAAGCACATAGACTGAAAAAGCTTTTCTTGGGGCCAGCAGGAGAAGGTACTTTCCCTCAAGCCTGATAACCTGGTTCTATCCTGGGATGCACGAGGCTGACGGAGAGAAGCTGTTCTTCCAAACTGTCTGACCTAAACACACCACACACACACACACACACACACACACACACACACACACACACGCACGCACGTGCGCGTGTTGGAATTCGTGCTTACATGCATGCAGACAGCACACAAAGTAAATACACATTTAAAAACCATTTTAATGTATCCTTCTTGGGGATTTCATGAAATGCGCACTGACATGCTAAGAAATCTGAGCTGAAAGAATTCCGCTTCCTCAGAATTTCTCAAACTTATTTTTTTTTCCTCAGGAGGAATCCTATTAAGATTCCTCAAAACATCAATGCAGTGGAGCACTGAAACAGACAAGTCAGTTTCTATGCAGAATGATATAAAAAAAAATACCTAGGAAATAAAAGCAAATTTTTTCTATGGGGAATATGAACATCTGCTTCTCCCTAGAACAAAGTGTAAAATCACCGATGATGCTTAGGAACCCCAAACAGATGTCCAGAAGTTCCTCCTGCCTTCTCAGGTCATGCAAGGCTGCTGTACTGAGATAGCCGCTCAACGTGGGAACAGCAGCTGCCAGTGGGCAGAAGTGCCCAGAGTTCAAAGCATCCAGGAGCCAATACCAGAAGGATGAGGTCATATCATTATGCTATTGTAGGTTCTGCACATGATATTGACAGTTGCTTATAAGATTTCTGGGGGGAAAAATTCCTCCCATCATAAGCAGCCAGTAAGAGTGAAATGAGAAGGGCAGGAAGATAAGAATCAAAGGTTTCCCCCTCTGGAGATGCAGAACGCCTGCCTGTCCGTGGGAGTTTCTGGGAAACTCCCAGGCAGTACTTCGCACTTCACCTGGTAGCAAGGTACAGGAGAGAGAAGCATGAGGGGGCTAGACAAGTTAAGGCGAAGCCAGTATCAGTATCCTGACAAACTGGTTTATGTCCCGCATACTTCAAGATGCACCATGCTGTACCAGTTCAATTGGGTATGTTTTTCTAGTATAAGCCTGATTACTTCCACACATCCCTTCTCCACGTGAGAACACCTCTCCACCTACGGTGATTTCAACAAGCTTCATCGTGTGCTTTCCGTGTGCATTCATGTGCACTCATGTGTAGTCATGTGCACTCACGTGCAGTCATGTGCACTCACATGCTTAGTTTTGTATCTCAGCTATCCCAACAGCACAGTATTCCCTCATCAGAAATGGTTCTGAGTACCCAGGCAGGTCCTGGGGATAAGCACTGGAGACACAGCAAATGGAGACAAGAGCCCTTTCATTCCTACTTAGCTTCAGATATAAAGAAGCAATGAATTCCATATCCCACCTGTTTTGACATGGGAATTCAATAGCTAGCAATTCAAAGAGGCAGGAAAGGCTGAGTCTGAACCCTTCCTTATGTTTTATGGTTAACAGCACAAAACAAGCCAAAATTTGTATTTCTAATGTTCTGCTAGTTGGTCTAGCAGTTACCAGGATCAACAGTACAGCCAGCAACTGCAATGGCCTGTGACTGAAAGAGAGGCAAATACCAGGATCCTTATTAGCTCAGGATATGAACTGCTGTGTGCTTGTGCTCCAAATAATCTAGGGATTCCCGGGCTGTGATTATAATCTTGAAAGGTTAATAATACCAACAAGAATCACAATCAATGCAACCTTACATGTCAATTTGCCAAACATTAAAAAGCTTACCAGGCTGTGTGGATTTGGAATCTAGCCCTAAGGAAGCCAAGAAGATCCTAATTAACATCTTCCCAATTCTCCAAAGTGCATGGAATGTATACCACTAGTCCACAAAAACCACAGATAGACCATAAATGACCTCCTCCCATTTCAATCAGATTTTTTTTCTTTTTCAGATATGCAGCTGACGGAGATTGGGGAAGCACTAATGTGTGCTACCAAGTATTCAAAGATGGTGTGGGACTCACACTGTGCAAACCTCCTAAGCTCAGGGAGGAACGGGGCAAAACATTTTTTTTAAATCAAAAGATACATGATCAAATCTCTAAGCCTGTTGTGCACTTACCAACACATGTTGGAAATATGTCCTCATTGTTTATCTGGACTTCGATCCAATCCATAAGCAGGTTCATGTACTGGGGAGCGGGCAGTGCTGTTGGTTTCTTATACTTGAGGTCATCCTGCCACCGGTACTCATATTTGGGGCCCCCTGACATCACAGGGCAGGTCCGCTCAGTGCAGAACTCACAGATGGTGCCGTAGATGAGGTTAATGCGATTGAAGAAGTCCACCACGTGCACAGCCACCCAGTCGTTCTGGTCCTCCCCACTGGGTAACTGCACGGCGGCCCTCAGGTCCACACCCGAGTTAAGGGATGCCTGAGCCCGTTTATGCAGCTCAAATCTCTGTGTGCCGGGTTCAAACTTCCTCTTGGGCCGGAAGGTCTTGTCCTTGTTGAACACTTGCTTCAGGGCGATGGACATGGTCTCCTCTTTGGCTTCCTTCCTTTTGCAGGAAGCAAAAAGGCACTTGGGACTTTGGAGTGAGAGATCACAGCCCAGCAGGGTTTTCCACTGCCAACCTTCAGGCCCCAGTGTGGCAGCCTGTAGTTTTCACTCTATTTACTCTAAATGGCTCCTTCCACCGTCCTCTTGAATGGGCTCCAAGGGATCCTCATGTTCCTTCCTGAAGACAGAAAAGGAACGGAAACTTGTGAGTGCTCCGATTTCATGTATAAACTATTAGAGGCTTAGGCTTAATTCCCACCTTGAATTACTGGCTATGCCTGGTCCTTATGGGACTCAATATATGATGTGAAGGGTAAGCTATTGCCCAATGGTACTGCACTGGTACTGTGAATTACGTAAATGACAACTAAGAAAGAAAAAAAATGCTACCTCTTTTTCTTTGCTGGCTTTTTTCTGTGTGATGCTGTACTGAGGTAGTAGCGTGGAGGATTCAGCCCTACTGCATATCTGCTCCTTTTGGGGAACTAATGAGTAAGCACAGATTGTCCCTGTCTCCCGCCAGATAGGGGCGATGGGACCAGGTGGCTCTCAATCCAAGCTGGCTAAACAGTCCCAGGCAGGGGTCTGAGTCTGTTGGATCTGTAAGACGATGTGATGAAAGGGGTGAGCCTAAGCTGTTGTTCATGGTCCTACGGAACGAGGATGAGAGAGCTGGACTGCAGAGCCGCGGGCGGGGGTGGGGGTGAAGGGAACACGAGGGGAGGGGAAGAGGAAGAATAGGAGAAGAAACAGGCGAGGAAAAGGAAGAGGAGAAGTAGAGGAAAGGGGTAGTTGCAGCAGTAGCTGTTGAAACAGACAAACAGCACAGGCCCAGCATGCCTAGAAATCAGTAAGGAAGGAAAGTGGCCCCCTTAGAGCCAGACAATCTAGGAGGAGACGGTCCTAAGGCTCCCAAAGCTTAGCTACGTTTCTCACCTTTGGGATACATTTGTTCTTCCAGGACTGGGCAAATGAATCCTTGATTTTAACTCTGCTGGTTTTCAGTTATTTGCTCCTTTTTTGAGGAGCCCTAATGATGATATAATTGTTACCTCTACGATGCTCTACCCTTTATGATCCTTACTCCCTGGACCTCTTTGGAACCGAGTTGTTCAACAGAACTTGCTCTGACAGTGTCCATGTTAGAGGGACTTGTGCTACAACATGCCGCCTCTGGCCACAGTTGCTGCTGGGTTCTCGCATGCAGAGAATGTGACCAAGGAACTGTGCTTTGTGTGTGTGTGTGTTTAATTTAATTTAAATGAACTTGAATATATTTCGCCAAGCATGTCTGGGGACGGCCACACTAGACAGTACGGCTTTGAAATCCTAATATCCTCCATTGTTTCATCTAACTCTCTCAAACCTCTGGCAAGATTTACAGATTCATGGAAAGTAGAGTAAACACCCAGCAAGTATCATTCTTCCTGGATCTCTCTCTAGGTGATAGAATTACTGGCTTAATAGCATCCTGTGGCTAGCAGAAGGCACAGTTGGCACCAAATTTGGTTTGCTAACTCCTTGTAAAGGCACTTTGCATGTGGTCCTAAACTCTGAACCATGATGTCTTTCATCCTTTCTTTTCCAATGGTTCATGAACTCCCTACACAGAGCTCTTTCCCATTTTATATACATATCTCCCAAAAGCTGCCAAGAAAGAGTGGGCTGAGGTGAAGGCCATCCTTTGGCCTTGACACAGGGAGGTGGTAACAAGTCCACTCAGGCCAAACCAGAGCCAAGTGAGCTCAGAGCAGAGGCCAGCATCAGAACAGCCTCCACAGGATCTGTTACAGACGGTTGGAGTATGAGCTCTCTGGACTGCTTTACTCATAGCCACCCCCACATGGTGAACATGGCTTGGTTAAGTCATTAACACTGGAATATGTTCCCAAATATACCTTTTCAAAAAATTTAAACTAGCATGCACAGTATCAGATTTCATCATGGCATTTCCTGACAGAATTGGTTTCTGTTCGTTTTTCCTGAGATACCCGATTCCCTCTACAGAGTTCGCTCTTTGCTTTGCACAGCCGTGGCTCTGGCACCTTGTGCCTCTTCCCGCCCCTCCCACTGCCTGGGGCTCTCACCCCCCTCTCTATTCCTGTTCCCAAAAGCTTTCCCCTGGAATTTTGGGAAATATCTCTTTCCTCCATCTCATGTGGCATTAAACATATACTCCCTGCTCCCACAAAAAGATCAGTGTAGGAAAGGCCACATGACAGCCTGCCTGAGACCTTTAATGAAGTCATACTCCAGGGTACTCTGAACTATCAACTATGTGGATATCAACACCAATGTCTCAGTCGCTAGGGTGTGGACATATGAGATCTCTTTTCAAACGAAAACCTTTTTGGAGCTGGGCAATAAACTCAAATGTGGAAAACATGCTTAGAATGCATGCAACTGTAGGTTCAACTCCAGTACACAGAAAAAAAAAGGAGGGGGAGGGGGAGAGAGGGAAGGAGGAAAGAAGGAAAGAAGAAGGAAGGAAGGAGGGAAGAGGGTAGAAGGCAGACTCCTTGAAGACTTAGTTTTCATAAGAGCCTGAAGCTTTAAAAGGTTATTTCCAAAATAAATGCATGGGTGAGAAGTTGGGAAGACAGAGATTGAATGGGGAATGGGGAATGGGGAATGAGACTTCTTTTTCCTCGCTAATCAGCAACAGTCCCTCTGTTCAGCACAGTAGTAACACCAGTTCCCTCCCTTTAGCAAAGATGACTGGCTGCTTCTGTTCTGATAACAAGAGTATCATCAGCTCTCATGGTCCTTAGAGCCATCCTCTTTCCCCAGTTCCATGACCCTCAGTGCCTCTGATTTCACTGCTTCTGGGGCCTATAGTGTCCACTCTTACAGACAGAATGTGCCAGGCTCTCTCATACACCATCAACAGATCTGTCTGACATCCCAGTTGGATACCCAAGAATCATGACTTTCTAATCAAACCCCCCAAAGTTTCAAACGATTGGCACAAACATGTCAAAAAATAACCAAACCTTGCTAGAATTGGGGGGATTTCCCCCCTTCTTTATTCCACTGATAAGTAACAGATTTCAAATTTTCAGTCTCTTTAATTGGAAGGATATTTATCCCAAACCTTAATCAGGTTTAAAATTACTGTCTTGGGGCTGGGGAGATGGACCACTGGATAAGAGGGCTTTCTTAAGTAAGCACAAAGCCCTTAGCTTAGAACCCAACCATGGACTTAGGAGTCAGGGTGTGGCCAAGTGCATAAGCATCCCTACCTAGTGCTTACTTCTCAAGTGAGGTCTCGAATCTGCCACTTGTGATGAAGCACCATTCTTCTCTGGATTCCTCCCTAGCACTTCTTCCCTCCTTCCTTCTTTGGTCCTTAGCCCTTCTTTTCTGGAGTCATGAGCATGTAAGTTGCAAAGACCCTGAGTGCTACCTAGGTTAGACAATTTGCCAGAAGTTAGAAAGTTGATTGATGAAGACTTGAATCCATACTTCTCCATCCCTGAGACATATATGATGTGTTTTACTGCAGCTATTTTACAATCCCATAGACATCTTTGGATCCATTTCAAGCATCTCCCATCGAGGATCAAAAGGGAGTCCAGAGCATGTAGTACTATTAGTTTCATTTGACAGGAGTGCTGGTGTCCTGTCAGACATGGGACAATGTCTCTGCTGGTATGGTTTCTCATCTACAGTGGAGTTACTCTGAGGAGTGTGATTGTTGGCCAGGTGAGTTCCCTATATATAAAGACCAGGCAATTGGGATGGATGAGAAAAAGATCCATCACACCTCTGAATACTAAATGTTCCTTCTATGTATTTTTCCCAGTGTCAGAGCTATGTTGGTGAAGAGACCTAAAAGGGTTTTAAATAAAAAGGCACGTGGTGGATGCATATGGCCTTCCCTTCCAACCCCTATCTATATTGAGATCCTGCCCGTAGTGTATTCTCTCATCCACTTCAACAGTTACAGCTAGCCAGGGGGTAGGGGCTTGGGGCGGGTGTAGGGTGGGTTGAAGGGAGTTCTGGTCTGGATGGATCTGGATAGCAGAGCACCTCCAGGCCTCAAGGGAAAACCATGGTGTGATGTCACATGAAGAGTGGCTATTGCCACTGAAACCACATGCTAGGAGTTTCTTGGGCTAATAATGACATAGTAGTTATTCTCTGTCTTTGTCTAGTGTCCAGAAAGAAAAGAACAAGTCATAAGTTTTGGACCCTGGATAGAAATTCTAAGACAATTCTGTCATGAAAAGCACCCGTTATAATTCTGATTCTCAATAAATAGTTGAAGCCAGTTGCCCATTTAATTACAAACAAAAGCATTTACTAAGACTTGTTTGAATATTAATAGGTCTAGGATGCATAATTAATTAATATTTGGCCTCTGTCTATGAAGATCTCACAATTGGCTGTTCAGCCTGAACTTTTTCTCTTCCTACCCCAAAGCCTAACTTACTAATGGTGGACACAGATGTCATTTCTTCAGCGTGTGGCCTGAGTTAGGAAGGAAAAAAGCACCCAGGTCTTTGGAAAGAGAAAAATGGAATTCCAAATAAACAGCAGAAAACTGACAGCAGCTCCATGTGTGCTCCATATTTTCTGCTTAATAGATCAACTTTAGCAATAAAACATACGCATAGTGAAACTAAACGGAGAGAACTCTGCTGGGCTGCGAGGCAATGTTGACAAGGTTGCTAAGCAACTCTGGCAAGGCAACTTTGTATTTTCCTTTTCCTATTGATGTCTTCTGCCTCATTAGTTGAAAAATCAGAGTCCTTGCCAGGGATAAAGGAAGAAATGAAACAACTCTCCCACTGACTCCTGAGAAATGCATCTTCTCTGGCAGCGAGCATATCTTAGAGGCCGTCTTGGTGGGGCAGAAGGGTGACAGCAATAGGCAGAAAGGTACAAGGTAACAATCGGAAGTGTGTGGTAGCAGAGGATGTCTCTGGACAGGACAATTCACTACAGAAAAGCCACAAGAAAAATGCCTTCAAGTACCCCAAACACAGAGGAGGTACAATCTGGTCATTGTCTTGGCCAACATCTGAAGATTTGTTGCATGCAGAAATTGAGGATATGAATGAAGTATATTTTGCACTAAACAAGAACCACAAAGTTATACCCAGAGGCAGCTTCTAATTTGAGTCCTCTGGGGATTCAGCCTTGGAATGCTCACAGCCCGTGACTGAATGTGAACAGACCAGTTACTTAGGGATGTCCTGTATAGGCATGCCAGTTTCCTGCAGGGACAAGACACCTGTCCACTTACCTTTCTAATGGGCTCCTCCCTTCCTCGATGCTATCTAAAATTTCAGTCTCAGAATTGAAGAACAAGTCTGGTATCTTCATACCAGCATATCATTCTCACTTTGGCTAGAATAGATTACAGAATTTTTCCTCTTACACTGTCAGTACTGAGTAAATTAGGTTTTAAAAGGTGGCATTCGTGTGTGTATGTGTGTGTGTGTGTGTGTGTGTGTGTGTGTATACCTATGAGTGCCTGTGTGCTTGGAGACCTGAGTAGGATATCTAATCTTCTGCTTTATCATGGTCCTTCTTACTTGACAGAGTATTTCCCTGAACCTGGAAGGAAGTTGTCAACCAGCAAATCTCAGAGACCTTCTGTTTCCACTTTCCATACAATCAAATCTGTTCTTGATTTGGGCGTCTTAATTGTTTTTCTATTTCTGTGATAAGATACCGTGATGTAAAAGAACGTGTTTAATCTCAGAGCGTCTATGGCAGGCAGGCAGGCATTTTGCTGGAGCAGTAGCTGAGACTCATATCCTGAGACATACCACAAGGTGGTAGGTGGCAGGAGGATGCCAAAATTCTAGGTAGAGAGGGGGGTGGCAGAAGTCTGGGGGCAGGGGAGGGGGCAGAAGTCTTTTGAAACTTCAAAGCCTACAGTCAGTGACACTCTTCCTTCAAGAAGGCTACACCTTCTGATCCTTCCCAAACAGTTCTCCAAACCAGGGATCAAGTATACCAACAATTCAAACATATGAGCCTATGGGGCCATTTTTGTTCAGACCGCCACAAGGGGTTCTGGGGATTTGAACTCACGTTCTCATACCTGCAACACAAGTACTCTTAACTTCCTGAGCTATGTCCCAGCCCGGTGCACTTATAAAATTAACACCGTCTGAAGTTTGTCAGCTCCTCTATAGGATGTGCTCACTGATTCCTTTCTATCAGTCTTTATGCATCCTGCACTCCTGCACTCTTCAAACAGCACCAGCAACTTGGAGAAGTAGCTTTCCTACCCCTACCCCCAACACACCCTCAACTCAGAGCTGCTTCGTCCATGAGTTTTGTTAGTTTAGGTGAGAATAACACTGCTGTCTCGCTATAATCTTCAAAGACGTGCACGATTTCAGAAGCCAGCATTTCTCAGCACAGATGAAGCCAGCAAGAACAGTGCAGCCTGTGTAAGCATGCCCTATGACCCTCACTGCCCATCGACCGTAGCTCTTCATTGGCCGTTCTTAATTCTTACTCCTTGACATTGCATGTTTGTTTATTTAGACACCAGGACAGATACTCTAGCAGTAAAGTATGAGTGTCTCAAAAATGAAAGCGTCACACGCATGCCACCCTCGATGCTGCAGCAACCCAACCGCAGCCACAGGAGCAATCAGTGCAGAGCAGGAGGCTCGTAAACAACCCGTAGTGACTCAAATGATTCATATTCCTCAGACTCAGAAACAGCACTGCTCAGAAGAGGGCCCAGTGCTGAGACAGAGTAGGCTTGGGATGCAAGGCGGGCAGAGTGAACACTCTACATATTATCAGAGATGGAAGACATAGATGGATGCCAGGGTGGGGCTGTGGGGATTCCCAGGAAGGAGGCAGATGCAGAATCTTTGGCCCAACCTCAGATAGGCTTGATCCAGCCTATCCACTTTTAAGAACTAGCACCTAAGGAAAATCACTGCAGAAGCTCAGCTGGCCAATTGGATTTTATTAAAAGATAGTCTGATGTTTTTGTTTTACTTATAAATTTTTATTGTTGATGTTGTTTTTTTGTTTTGATGGTTTTTTTTGTTGTTTTGTTTTGGTTTTGTTTTTGTTTGTTTTGAGACAGGGTCTCACTATGTAGTTCTGGCCTCTAACTCAGAGATCCGCCTGCCTCTTTCTCCCAAGTGCTGGGATAAAAGGCATGCACCTCCATGTCCAGCACAGATAGATTTTAGTTACATTTAATTAATGTGTATGGGATTTTTTGTCTACATATTTGTCTGCATACAACAAATGGTTATAAATGGTTGTGAGCCAACACATGGGTGCTAGGAATTGAACTCAGGAGCAGCTAGTGCCCTGAACTGCTGAGCCATCTCTCCTACCCTGATGGATTTATTGACATTTTACAGAAAAGGGGAAAAGACAAAAGTTTCAAGTTCGTAAAAACATGATGCATTATTTCCATATCTTTGAATTCTTGGGAAAATGCTTATTTTGTGGCTTTACAAAAATATGTTTTCAAAACACAGTATCTGTGTTAGGCAAGGTAGGAGGAAAGGAGATGAGAATGGAAGGTAAAGGCATAAACGATAAAAGTAATCCAGTGGCTGAAGTAAAAAATTAAGGTAGGTAAATTTATGTAAGCACTTCAACTTTTTAAATTATAGGTATATAGCAGGTAGTGTGACTACCCACAACCTCTTACAGATAACGAGATGGAGTTCATTCATTGTCGACTATCGTTTCTCTCTTGGTCTTTGAGACAGGGAATGACAACCACTTCCTGGAGAAGTATTAACTTTAAAGCAAAAATGTTCAAACTTAAGGAAGTCAGTTCCCATAACTGTCAGCAGACATATTTACCCTTAGCCATTTTAAGTGAATTTGAGTCTCCGAGGCTGGAAAAGTTTTATTCCTGGCTTGAGGGGAGCTGATGTGTGACATCTGGAACCTCTGAAGGAGATCTTTGAAGGAGAGCAGAGAAGCTAAAATGGGCTGAAAGGCTAGAAACTGGAAAACGCAGTTCTTGTTTTCAAAAGAGCACAGTGTTCAGCTCAGAGGACCAGGGCTGGGTTGAGACAGAGAGCATCCTCAGGCAAAGCTGCCAGGCAGTCAAGGCCGTGGCTTCTGCAGGTTGGTGGGAGATGTCAAGAAGATGTGTTCATGTGCTTCCAACCTGTGGTTCATGTGACACATGCATTCCAGCACAGAAGTAGCAGCCTGACATTGTAGATGACAGTGAAGTGCCAATGTGTTGAAAGGGTTAACACTCTTGGTGGTAGATTTAGCGCATAGTAGGAAGGTTTAAAATGTGGTTACTAGTATCTTGACATCATTTGATTCATATCATGATGCACATTTAAATACAAAGTATGATTCCTAAGGAATCAGACAGGCCCAGGTATCTATCTTAGGATAATGAAAATTCTTTTCTACCAAATTACATAACAGTAAGCAGCAGGCTCAGGCACTACTGATTGAGGACCTTCTGGTTATTTTAATTGTTACATTCCAATACACATGTCCTTTTTTTATATACTTAAAAAAACTATTAGTCTAGTTTTATACTTAAGAAAAGGAAAAGACATAATATGCAAACCTGTTGCACAAGGCAGGTGCCATGACCCACCTTTAATTCAAGCCCTTGGGAGGGAAGACAGACAGATCTCTGTGAGTACAGTCTGTTCTACATAGAAAGTCCCAGGCCAGCCAGGGCCACCTACTAAAACACCATCTTAAAAAGTAACAAACAAAGAAGCAAACAACGAAAACGAGAAGCCAACTGCCTTTGCTCAACCAGACTGATGGATGTTTCAAAAACAGACCAGAAGAAGCTTACACCTGCTGGGGTCAACATATGTTGTCCTATGATGTGTAGAAAGAGTGGTAGTCCTCAAGATGATTGGTCCTGAGTCAGCTGGCTACATCTTTAGAAAAGGCATCTTTTATTTTACTAAGCCTCCATTTTTGCCTTCTTTAAAGATAAAGATGGTTATTCTTCAAGGTGTTGTAAACATTACAGAGTTACTATCCATGGAGAAGTTTATGGCAGGCACAATGACGTTTTAGCGGGAGATACAACTTTAGATCTAGCACCTTAGGGCTATAGAGGTCACAGCAGATGCTTTGGTGCAATGCAGTTCCATGAACAGGGTGGGAGAGGGGCAGGGAGGCAACAGGGACCTGGAAAGGATAAGAAAGAAAGCAAATGCCTCCTTCTCACTTGATTTGGGTGTGCTTTTAATGATCAAGTCAAAGAAAAAAATATTAATCTCAGCAATATAACCTTAATATTCTCTGACATTTAAAATACATTTATGGGGCTGGAGATGTGGTTCAGGAGTTAAGAGCACACACTGCTCTTGCAGAGGACAGTTGCTAACACCCAAAGTAGGTGGTAGCTCACAACTACCTGTAACTCAGTGCTGGGGGAATCTGACACTCTCTGGCCTACTGGGGTACTTGTCGTGCACATAAACTCACATAGGCACACAAGTATAAAAAATACTAGTTTATGTTATTGTTGTGAGGGTGTTTCAGTACTTTTTGTCTGTAACAAGATCTAGTGCACACGGTTTATTTCATGAATTTGGGCAGAACAGGGCAAATGATACTTCTCCCGTCCTCCCACCAATCCTTCAAAACACTTTTCTGATTTCAATCTTTTCACACACTGAATGTCAAGATTATCTACACTGTACATAACCAGCAAGCACAAGCCAGCTGTAATCTCCTGTTCTAGCAGAAACAACTGACTCCCTACACTGTTTACAAAGTTTCCCTATTATCGGAAAAGAGTCTCTGCTTGAGAAAGAAGGCCGCAGCCTTCGAAATAGGAGAGGACAGGCTGACCAGCACTGAAGTCGCTTAGATGTCAACAGGCAGGAAGCAGACAAGCCTGAATGAAGAAGAGACTAATAATTAATGTGCCATCTGCTCTAGCCTCCTGAACACGACCACGATAAGTAAAACAAGAAGTCTGGAGGAAAACTGAGCCCAGCGTTGTAACTGCCAGCCCTGGGACAAACACAAAGGCTGGGGTGGGGGCGGGGAGGCCAACCCTGGAGCCACAATGATGTGGGCCTGCGTCCACGCTTTGTCTGTGGACTAGTTACTCCCCAAAGTGAATTGATTACCCGAGGCACCAATACTGGCATCACAGTGTGTTTGGGGGACAGAGGAGGTAATGTAAATAAAGACAGACAAGAGGCAAGTATTACATGGGTTGACCTAGATGTCTCACATTACCAGGCTTCGAGGCAGGTAGGAGCCCCAGACATCATCTGCTCTGTCCTTTTGACTTCTCCCATGTAAGACCAGCATGTCAGCCTCAAATGCACAAAATCATGGACTGTGTTATAAGGCATCATTTGCTCACGTGGAGTTTTATGACGACTTTCCCCTAAGCCCACCAAGAGCCCATCTCTGTCCTAGTCTCCTGGGAAGAAGACATTGTTTAGTTGCTAACTGAGAATAATAAACTGGGCATGCTCAGCTGACTCAGACTTACTTCTTTTCCTCTTGAGAAGTGTCTCCCTTCAGCCATTTCCTGCTGCCCAATTCCCCAACTCTTGAATGGAAGATGTCACTTTCTCTCCCGGCAGGGAGAAATGTAGACACATTGGGATTTGAGTTCACAGGCTTATCAGCCGCAGACCTAGGGGTGTATTTTCCACTGACTTCTGGCTCTAATTTGATTCTCTGGCCACAGAGAGCCACAGGCCCAGGGTTGGCACCACCCATATCAATTAGCAGTTAAGGAAATGCTCCAGAACCAATCTGATGTAGGCAGTTCTTCAGTGGAGGCTCCTACTTTGCAGGTGTGTCAAGATGGAAACTGATGTAAGCTGACATTTCCATGAGAAATTAAGATGAGGGCAAGTGAGTTGGTGCACACCTGTAATTCAAGGACTGAGGTGGCTAAGGCAGGGTGATAGAAAGTTCAAGGTCAGCCTGGGCTACATAGTGAGACCCTGTCTCAAAAAGAAAAAGACACAAGAAAAAAAGAAAATGAACATTTTTGAGGTTTTATTTTTAAGTATAAGGCTGGGAAGGTCTTGCTCTTGTAGTTTAAAACAATTTAACATCTGCTTTTCTTACCAACTTCCTCAGAGCCAGGTAGAAGGAAATGGCAAATATTTACTGGGGCCCCGCTGGAGACTCAGCGTGAGGTTGTGCGGCCCGACTTGCCCGCACAAAGTTAGCTGTGTGGGAGAGACTTGTGACAAAGCCCAGGGAGGACCTTATGTCACGATGTACTACTCATCTGTGGGCGCTCCGAGGCTGCACACTGGGAAGCAGTTTTGCTTAATTAGACCTGGTCACAGGATGCATTGATCACAGATCCTCCCAGCTGCCGGTGTGGCGGGCAGATACACCCAGCACAGAGTACATTTCATTTGTGAGTCAACTCCAGGTCTCAGAGGCCCCTTGCTCTTGCTGGTGGCCTCCACCGAGCAGCCTCATCCCAGAAGGGCCCTGTTCTCCACTCTCCACGGTGACCGGGAGAACCTTCCAGCCTTCCAGGTAAAGCTGCTCCTTTGCTCTGCCTCAGTCTTCTCCAGTCCCTGGGAAAGTCGGAAGGAGGCAGAGAAAGAAGAGATGGCTGGAGGCGCGTGCAGCCTGTCCCTGGCCTGCTCCTCGGTGGCCCATTCACACATGGCTCACTCGTGACGTCACGCTTCGCTGTGCTCACTTCCTGTGGCCCCTCCCTCCTTAGATGACTTCAGCACAAGTGCTTCACACAGGACAGCACAAACAGAACTCTGGAACCCTCGTGATTAATCTGTTTATCTAAGTGATCACTGGCCAAAT
Source organism: Mus minutoides (assembly GCA_902729485.2). NCBI lineage: Eukaryota > Metazoa > Chordata > Mammalia > Rodentia > Muridae > Mus > Mus minutoides. Next base: position 3,777,572 of record LR749492.1, read on the forward strand.
ACCAGGTAGATGAACAGTTCTTTCTTCCACCAATAGGACCATGCTCCTGTAATCACCATTCCCAATCTACAAATGAAATCCTTTCAGAAAACAGATACCTCTTTCAAAGATCACCAGGGCTACTGGACGTGCTGTTTACCAGGTCAATGTAAACAGCTGACATATTGCTGACATACTTTCATGTTGCAACATTTGGTCAGAAGTCTGGACTACTCAGCTCTAAGACTTGAAAAATATAGGACATGGGTTGGGAGATGGCTCTGTTGGTGACAACACTTGGCTGTACAAGCATGAAGATCTGAGTTTGGACAGCCCAAACCCATGTGAAGGCCAGATAGGGCCACACACACTAGCAACTCCATCATCACTGGGGAACAGAGACGAGAGCTCATCACGGGGGCTAAATGGAGAACTAGCCTATGGGAAGGAAGTGAAAACAAGCAGCAGGGAGCTTCTGCAGGTTCATACAGAGGCCCTATCTCATGGGAACAAGTCCAGAGTGAGAGCAAGATACTCATAGGCCCCTCAGGCCTCTCTGCGCATGTGCACCCCAATCCCATGCACCACACACGCACATATACATGCAAACACACACACATATACACATACATACACACATACACTGCATACATACACATACACACATAGATACACATATACACACATACACATACATACATACACATATACATAAATATACACACACATACACATGCACATTCAAAGATACACACACATATATACACACATACACACATACATTCATACACACATCCATCCATCCATACATACATACATACACACAAACCACCACCACTAACAAACATATATACAACAAGGTTTATGTGGTGTTGTTAAAGACTTGCACAATCAATTCTATTACTTTCCTCCCCTGTCCCCACAATGTCTGTGACACTAAACAGTATCCTGATATTAGTTTTTCTCAAGCTCTGATCCTGGTATTCATTCAGTAAAATTGTTACCGATAAGATTTTGCAGCAGGAAGGACTCTTGAAAATTTGTTTAATTCAATCTAACCTCTTAATTTCTTTAAAACCAAAACAAACACCTAATACCCAGAAGGGTGAAGTTTTAAAGGCCAGCAGTTATGACAGACCTGAGGCTGAGAATTTAACCTCTGCTTCAGTGTTCTCACTGTGCATATGAGCCTCTTAAACACTTAATGGTGGTGGTGGTGGTGGGGGGGGTCAGTGATGAGTAACTACCATTACTTCTCTTTTATGTAAGAAGGTAAAGCCCATGATTGGCTGGCTGGCTAATTGATTGACTGATGGACTTAATGGATTTTTTTTAACCTATGGTGGTCTTTAAGCCTTTTAAAGCAACATAGTGTAAATGAAGTCATATAGAGGCCATCCATGATATAAAAATATAAAGAAGCACAGAGAGCCCAGCCCCTCCCAACTCAGACCTTCAACCTTCTGCCTCCTCACGGCACTACGAGGGAACAGTTTTTGGCTGGCCTTTGCCCACCGTACTCCAGGTATTGCCTTTCCTCTACACTAAACAGTTCAAGTCACCCTCCTCCTGCCTAACTCCTCAGTGTAAGGTCCAGCTATAATTAGAGCTCACCTGCCACCTTGCCATCCAGTCCCCACCCATCCAAGCAGCTTCAAGACACACCCTGCCTCTAGCACAGATAGTGAGCGCATACCTTCCTTCTCTCTGTACCGTTCATGATATGGCTTTGTTCCTGCTGATCTTTCCACTGATGATTTTTAACCCCTGCTCCTCTGTAGATTTTTTTTACATTTTTGAATTTTGACTCTCTTCTTGAGCTGTGCTCTTCCCCTAAGTCCTGCCTCCCATTTTTCTCAAACTCTTTCATTTCTTTGCCCCTGAGGACTCTGGTGGGAACCATGGATGATGAATTGAAAATACATAATCCTGGCTCACCCTAAACAAGTTTTCTACTGACAATTCCCTTGAATTTCCTTTCTGGGCTCTCAAAAGTAACACCCACCTCCCCTGAGCTCACCTGGTGCCTGTGTAAAGTACATTTGTCTTAGGTCCTCCCCTCTGGTCTCTGAATGTATTAACTGGAATACTAATCATAGTATGCAAGAACTCCGAGTAAGGAGTGGGGGCTGATACACCAGGCCTAGGCCAACACTCAGACACCCAGGAGAACAGGCAGGAGAGAAATATCATCTGACGATCTGAAATTCCAGGAGAAAGAACGGCAGGCTAAGGCCTTGGAGAGTGGGAGGGCTTAATCTGAACGAGGTTGAGACTGGAGTATGGCTTCCCCACTGGCGGGGTATGTCAGTTACACCAACCCCTGGATGGGGGTGGTCAGCGCAGTCCTTCTGGGTACTCTGCACCTACTGGTCCTTGATTCCTACAGACTGGATGCTGCTGTTTTGTGTGCCTGAGGGCAGCATGCTGGGATTTGAGTCCCACAGCTGCTAGCTCTTGATCTTATTACATCACACGATTAATCTTCGCCTTCCTCCTCTTTGAGACGGAGATAACGAAGTTACCCATCTCAGTGTGTTATGAGAGTTAAATAGTCTCATCCCAACAAAAAAATTGCACGCACCAGGCCCACTGTCAGTGCGGAACAGGTTTTATTCTTGCCATTAATGTAGTATTTCCTAAATTGTGCTCACTCGGGGTGGGGGTGGGGGTGGGGGTGGGGTGGGGTGGGGTGGGGTGGGGCGCGGCGCCTAAAAGGCGGACAGCGTAGGATTTCCTTTTCTCTTTCTCATATAGCTTTGGGCGATTATACATAACTCCAGGATTTTAGTGTTGCTCAGTCAAGATGGTAGGTGAAGGGCCGCAGCTGGTCTGACACAACCATATGCTCTCTGCAACCCTCAGTGATTGCAGAAGATGATAAGCCACCTAGTTCCCCAACTGGGAGGAACAGCAGTTTTCCTATTGGGCCTAACTGGCTAGCCCCTTCAGCCACAGTCAAACAGCCAACCAGTGGCCCACGAGGGTGGGAGCGCAGGCTAGGAGGCTGCCATGGCGACACGAGGGAAGCTCGCAGAGAGTTTGTGTTTACTGGACATCCGTGCTTATTTAAGACCAGGAATTCACACTCCTACAGCAGTGCCAGCAAAACTCACCCTGGGTTAAAGCATGCATTTAAAATACGAAACCTCTTCATTCTGATTCTCTTATGTAACCACGCTGTGTAAACTTGCCAAAGAATGTTAAAAATAAATCAAAGAGGAAAGTGCCTCGCAGTTCCTGCACTGATGGGCATGGAAACCGTCGCCTCCCAAAATCGCGATGGGCGGAAGGTTTCCCCATTGTCTAGGGGGGATTGTTTTGGTTTTCCTCTTCTTTATTCCTTGGGTGTTTTATTTGTTTTTTCCACACTAATTTTTGTTTGTTTGTTGTTGTTGTTACAAGTCAAGATGCCACTACTCTCCTGAAAAACAATAAGGTCTACAGAAGGAGAGAAAAGTTCTCAAAAGTCTCCAGAGGCTGAAGCAACTCTGCCAAGGGAAGCGCCTGCTTCCACATAGCTGTGGAAAACAACCAGGCTCACCGGGCTGAGCAGGCCCCAGGCTCAGCCAAACCCTGCTGCGAGGACTCACTTGACTTTGGGTCCAATCGAGAATCCAGGAAGCCATGTGCATTGGCTTCTTTTCCGTTTAAAAGTCTAAGTTCATTAATATGTGACCATGAGGGCACCTTTGCTAGGGTGCTCCTGGGTCTTCTCAGAAAGAGGAGGTGAGAAACAGGAAGTCCCAGGAGATCCTCTGTGGGGAGCAAGGAGCTAAGGCGAGGGTTAGATAATGGTTCTCAGTCTCCTGTCCTCTCCCCTCTCTTTTCCCCTGCTCCTTTTCTCTTCTCTCCTTCCCTAACCAGCTCTTTCTCTCTCCAGAGTCTCAAGATGTATCCCAGGCTGGGCTGAAACTTCCTATGTAGCTCAGGCTGGCCTGGATCTTAACCCTCTACCTCCCATGTGCTGGGATTAAAGGTATGTGCCACCACATCTGGCCTCCTATTTTCTTTAAATGGCACTTAATTCTTTTTTTAAAAAATATCTGAAAAAGAGGACAGATTCCCATAAAAATTCTGATGGCCCAAGAAATTTTTGTACTAATTTCAGTCAATAAACAAATTAAAAAACCCAAAAGGCAAAAGCTGAAGGTTAACCGAATGCCACAGATTAAAGCAAGACTACCAGATTTGCATTAGAAAAAAAGGAAGAAGTGTCTAGAAGCCACATTAGCACATCTCAGAAGCAGACATTTACAGACCCAAACAAGATACAAGGCTCTTGTAAACATTTGCGTTTTAAATCAGATAGCTAGCCCCAGGGGCTACAGATTGTCAGATTTTAATTGATTATCCAATGAGCTGTTCCCTAGTTGATCCCTTCCAATATACCCTATCCCAGAGCGGCTTCTAGGAAAAGCACAAAAACTGCCAGACCAAGGCAGCACAGCCAAAGAGCTCTGATTTATTTCAGCTTTGAAGGCTTTCTACGCTTGGTTTCTCGTTTCTTCAGGGACTGTAATCCACACGACTCAGCTTGCTGTTTGAATAAAGTGCACATTTCTCTCATCTAGCAGAGCAAGTGTATGAAATGTAAGGACAACCTGCCCTGGAGACTGAGAGAGGAGAATGGGGGAAGAGTAAGATCACGCTGGGACAAAGGGAAAGCTTACAGGGTATAGACAGGGAAGAGTCCTGGTTTTCAGGGCACTCAGAAAGGAGTGGCTCCTCTTCTCTTCTCTTCTCTTCTCTTCTCTTCTCTTCTCTTCTCTTCTCTTCTCTTCTCTTCTCTTCTCTTCTCTTCTCTTCTCTTCTCTTCTCTTCTCTCCCTCTCCCTCTCCCTCTCCCTCTCCCTCCTCCTCCTCCTCCTCTCTCTCTCTCTCTCTCTCTCTCTCTCTCTCTCTCTCTCTCAATAAAGTTTCACTATGTAGTACAGGCTGGCTTGGAACTTGCTATGTAGACTAGGCTGGTCTACATGGACCAAGGAGCTTTGAACTCATAGAGATCCACCCGCCTTTGCCTAAGTACTTGATTAAAGTTACATACTGCCATGACCAGCAAGAGTTGCTTTCTAAGAAGTTATCGGCAGAGTTAAATGGACACCTAGGTCCCTAAACTCAGCCTTATCAAAAAGAACCACATGGCCTTTTGACTTGCAATGCCTGATAAGCAAAGTGGAAAGCAAAGGCAGAATTTGTGGCAAATTGTGCCTCCTCTCCCATCCAATGTTACCCTTTCACAGGGATTGCTGATAAGTCCTCGTGAAGAGGGTCCCTCAACCTGATCAGAAGCCATTAAATGCCCCCAGCTTCACTGCTGGCTAGCAATAGGAAGGGATAGAAGGCAGCTTATAATTCATTTGGGAGGTTTCTAAACTAGACAAAGCCCTCAGTTGGGGCAGATAATCTAGTAGCCACAATAAATAATACCTCTTGAATCTGACATTTAAAATTCCTAATAAGACTTGATGAGGTAGTATTTGGAGATGGGCCTTTGGGAAGTGATCATTGATAAGAGCTTCACCCCCACAAGGGAGACTAGTTCCCTTATAAAAGGGATGCCAGGGAGCTCTTCTTGCCCCGAAGAAGGCCCACACGAGAACGAGGCCAAGTGGACACCCTACGCTCGGAAGTATGGGAATTACATTTCTGTTGCTTATGAGCAGCCTGGCTTATGGTACTTAGCTATAGCAGACTGAACTAAGACCCATAGACATTTGGGATGAAAATTCCCCTTTTCAGTCTAGGATTAGGATGTATGTGTCAAGCTTTATAAATCTACCTCAGATTGGGTGGGAAGATGATAAAGGAGTTCTTGCAATAATTTGTGTTTCCTCCAACCATTTTGGAGTGAACAGAAGAGGGTCATTTTATAAAAATTAGTCTTGTGAGATTAGAGGAAACAAACATGAACTTTCCACTCTCAGAAGCTCTGGAGCACCTATGATTTAGAAAAGATGATTCAAGTGGGATTTCCCTTGATGTCACCGGCCCACCTGACTCTCCAGGTTGTGATTTCTAATCCCTCTCCTCAATAAATCTAACCCAAGGCCACCGAACAAGTAAAGACAATGATTCTTTTTCTTAATGGCACAGCCCAGGTCATCATAACCTGACTAGTTACCAGGTTGACAGGAGTGGCGTGTACTGGCTGATACCTTTGTATCATAAGGCACCCAGCTATTTATTTCTTGTTTCCTAGAACATTTTGGAGGGATAAAGAAAAAGAAGGTAGAGATAATTATGACAAAAATCTGTCAAAGGCTCTTTCAAGATCTCTCTGTCTCAGAGGAGGAAACAGCAGAGATGAAACCATCCAAACATAATGAACCGGAAGTCCATTGACGCTTTTGTAAAGAAAGCTCATATAGGGCTGGTGAGATGGCTCAGCGGGTTAGAGCACCCGACTGCTCTTCCGAAGGTGATGAGTTCAAATCCCAGCATCCACATGGTGGCTCACAACCATCCGTAACAAGATCTGACGCCCTCCTCTGGTGTGTCTGAAGTCAGCTACAGCATACTTATGAAGAAAAATAAGAAATGAACCTTGGACCGGAGAGACCAACCGGAGCAAGCAAGGCTGTCTGGAGCGAGCGGAGCGGAACGGAGACAGCTGGAGCAAGCCAGGACGGCCGAAGCTAGCGGGGCCGGAGCGAGTGGGGCCGAACGGGGACGGCCAGAACGAGCGGAGCCGATCAGAGCGAGCGGGGCTGGCTGGAACAAGCGGGGGCTGTATGGGGGTGGCCGGGAGCGAATCGGGCTGGCCGGAGCGAGCGGGGTCGAGCGGAGCGAGTGGGGTTGAATGGAACAAGGAAAAAAAAAAAAAAGAAAGCTCATATAGATGAGATGGTTCTCTTAAGGCTTAGGGTCTCATGGATCTCAGGGTCACCTCAAACCTGCTCTGTACAACAGCTGAGGATGACTTTGAACGCCTGATCTTCCTGCTTCCGCTTCCCAAGTGTTTAGATTAGATGCCATGCCATCCAGATGAAATCTTAAAATGTCGTGTGCACATGTGTATGGGGTTGCACTTACGCATCCAGTTGTGTGTGGCAGCCAGAGAACAACCGGGTGACCTCCTCAATTGCTTCTCTACCTCATTGTTTGAGACAGTGTCTCTCACCAAACATGGAACTCTTCATTTCTGCTAAACCAGCTGGCTTGGGAGCCTCTGAGGTCTACCTGTCTTTTCTCCCCAGTGCTGGTATTACAGGTATGCACAGCCAGGCGCAGCTTTTATGTGGGTGCTGGGGATTTGAACTCAGGTCCTTCTGCCTGCTTGTGCAGCAGGTGCTCTATCCTCAAAGCCAAGTCTGATGCCTCTTTAGGTTTTTTTTTTTCCTTCCTCAAAGAACCCACCTATTGAAAACAAGTATACAGGTTATCCCCGTGGGCAGGTTTCTAAGATAGAACTCAATGATCTCTGCCTCTAGTATCTATACTTTGGTATAATCTTCTCTGCTTTCTGAGTCTGGAACTCGTGACTTCCTTCTAATGACTGGAATATTGTAAGATGAAACGCTTCGATATGGCTTCTGTTTGGTTCACATACTTTCCACTCCTGCTTGTTTACTTGGAAAACAAAGTGGCTGTCATGTTGTGGCTCTGTCAAGAAACTCATATCACAAAGGACTGAGAGCAGCTTGCAGTTAATTGGCAGTGAGGAGTGGAGGCTCTTAGACCAACTGTCCACTAGGAGCTGCATCCTGCTGGTGATCATTGAGAAAGTCAGAAGCAGCTCTTCCACAGTAGAACCTTGAGATGCTTCTCCTAAGCAAACCTAAACCTAAGAGTCAGCTGACCTGCGCCGTCATGCCTGACCCATAGGAACAGTGAGATAATTGGTGAAACTGTCAACCACTAGGGTTGGAGGATACTGTATAGCTACAGCAATAGATAAACACACCTATTTAAGCATCACTGCTGACAACCACACACACAAAGAGGGAGACAACTCAGAAGTCCACCAGAGTGATGCAACCATTCAAGAAATATTAGCTAGTACTTAGAATACAATGAGGTTAACATATCTGCAGTGATACTGAAAGAAGCCCACGAAAACTGGTGTGTGTGCGTGTGTATGTGGTCATGCACACATAAAACAACATGCTACTGATAAAACATTCCATCCCTGTGAGCACTTCACCTCGATCCTGGCTCAAAAAGAATTCTAGTTGTTCTATATTAACACATATTTGTATATGTGTATAGAAATCCACATACATATGAATTCCTGACTCATCTCCTTCATAACGCTTACCCAGTTCTTCCATAAACTATATAGTCTACATTTTAGCTGACATCATGTCTTCATGTCTCATACTTCATGCCACCTACATAGGAACTCTTATGTAGACCGCTACTGTCTTTCTTTACTTATAGGTGTCTGGTCTACCTGAAGAGGCGTAGACAAAAAGGAGATGTTAAATAAAGGTCTAGTCCCACGAAAACTTTAGATTCACTTTAGTCCGGTAACGGGAGAGGTTTCGGACTTTCCGAAGGGTAGTATGAGTCTTATTTTCGGTTTGAGTAGTACAATTAAGTACTTCGGATTGTATATCTGGACTGGGGACTGGGGAGACCCCTCTCCTGCCTCTGGGGTTCTCCCTTCATTGGCCTTCTTTGTCTTCACTGCCCTCTTTAATGTTTCCATAGCACCCCAAATCTACTCTCACTCCAGGTCTCTGTTAGTTTGCTAGGCAGAGCATCAAAAAGCAATTGGCTTTTAAGATAGAAATGCATTTTCTCATTTATGGAAATCTGAAATCCATGTGTTGGCAGGACCATGCTCTCCGATGGTGCCAGGGAACTTCTGACTGGTGCCTCTCTCCGTACTGATGTGGTTTACTGGCAATTTCCAATGTTGGCTCATTGGCCCATCTCTACTCTCACCTTCACCTGGGGTTCTTGTGAGCACATCTATCTCTAAACATAGCACTTTTTAGAAAGGCAGATGTCATGTGAGATTAGAGGTTCATTCTACTCCAGTGGACCTCACTCCTATCTCCAAGTAAAGTCACATTGAGGGGTACTGTAGGTTAGTATTTTGGCATATGCATTTCAGGTGGCATAATTCAGCCTATAACAAGAGCCATTGCATTCCTCTCCCTAAAAGGAATGCGCCTTATACACTTTTAAGTGTCCAGGATACAAGGAGCATAATTGCCAGGAACAGCTGCTGTGCTTTGAAATCGTCCTCTGCATTTGTGTCAATGCAGCCCTTCCTGGGGGGTCACTCCTGGTGCATGGCCTAGCATGGAAAGATCAGCAAAGCAGAGCTGCTTCTGGGAGATGCAAACCCACAGGTGGCATCAGGCCCAGGACACTCCAGCAGCCTTGCCAAAAATCTCAGGACTGCATGTGGATGATTCCACTCTCCCTTCCCTTCCCTTCCCTTCCCTTCCCTTCCCTNCCTCTCCTCTCCTCTTCTCTTCGTCTGCTGTTCTCCCCAGAGTCGCAGTGGCTACTTCCTCTTTCCTCTTCCTAACCAGATAGCACATTCAGGAGAACTTTGCACATGGTTGAATGCTCTTTAAGAGTCATTGTGAAATGCTTAGATAATTTTTAATATAGGAATTAGCAGTTCCCTTTTGCATGGACCTCAGATCTTAACCCAAGAGGTTGCTGTTGTGATTTGACCGTAAAATACTCCCCATGGGCTTAACTATTTCAGCCCCTAGTCCTGAGCTGATGACTGTGTCTGGGAAGGTTGTGGATCCTATAGGAGGTGGCGATTATAGAGCCCAGACACACTTCCTGTTCCTTTGTGCTTCCTTCGACAGAAGCAGCATGGCCAGCAGCCTCCCATCATGCTTTCCCCATCATGGAGGATTGTAACCTCTTGAACTGTGAGCCAACATGAACCCTTCTGCTCTTGTGTTGCTTCTACTCAGATCTTTTGTCACATTATGAGGAAAGTAACTGTAAAACCTCTCTAGTACTGTTAACCCCATCTAGGTGCCTGCTTCTCGCTTCCTCTTCCTATGTAAGCCTCTGACTAATACTCCCTTGGATCTGAAATAAAATGCTCCCATCCAACCTGGTACTTCTTCCTTCATTTCTGACTTCATCTCATTTTATTATATTTTCACATATTGTTCCTTTTGCCTTTCCTTTACGGGGATCAAAGACTTTGAGTTATTCATTTTTTTTTTATACCCTAACAACTATAGCAAAGCCAGGAACATAATAGGTAGTTAATAGTTTGTGAATATGTTTACTTTATTAAAAACTAAATACCAGACTGAATTCATCACCATCCCCTCTTCAATTACAAACTTAAAATACAACCCAGGCTGGCTACTATTAAGAATGTACCTCATAACTATAGAAAGCACAGTTGCTCTATTTAACATTGTCTAGAATTGAACAGGGAACCCAAAGCCAAAGCAACAGGCTGAAGAACCAGGGGTGGCTTGAATCTGGATACAGCTGTTGTCAGCCTGAAAAGCCCAAGTGAGGGCTGGTAATAACTACCCTTCCCCTGCAAGGAAAACAAGCCAGAGTGAGAGAACTACACCACCAGGATTCTGGAAATGCTCCATCCACATGGAAGTAGAACTCCAAAAACTACCCCTGTGCCCAGGAAGCAGGCAAGTCTGTATTGTGTCTGCCACTGTGCCGTAATCAATAAAAAGCACATCCAAAGAGTGTGAAGAGGTTGCCGGGCGTGGTGGCGCACGCCTTTAATCCCAGCACTCGGGGGCAGAGGCAGGCGGATTTCTGAGTTCGAGGCCAGCCTGGTCTACAAAGTGAGTTCCAGGACATCCAGGGCTATACAGAGAAACCAGGTCTCGAAAAACCAAAAACCTAAATAAATAAATAAATAAATAAATAAATAAATAGTGTTCCCTGGACCAGGGAGACCTTCACCAAAGCAAACTCGGATTGCTCAGTAGGAAGGTTGTTTTTTAATAGCTCAAGGTTCATGAGTCTCCCTCAGGATAAACCATCCTACTGAACAAATCAGACAAAGATCAGACAGTAAAGCCAGAAGAGAAGCCATGTCCACAGCAAGTGGAACAAACAGCACCCCAAGGGTGGGTAAGAGAAAAGCCATCAACTTTATCATTACAGTAATAATACTTTGCAAAAGTTCCCACCTAAAGGGAGAAAACGTACAAAGCACAGCAAATAAATAGGATTCTGTTATGATTGTATTTTTATTTGACTTGATTACATTTTACTTATTAATAGGGTTGGAGTTGCAAGGTGGGGTGTCAGTGAATGATTACACACCTCAGGGGATGGCAACAGGCAAGGGTCAGTTCTCTCCTACAGCGTGGGTTCCAAGGATTGACCTCAGGGTGGCACACATCTCAACTTTATCAGCTGAGTCTTGAGTCATCTCAACAGCTTGTAAATAAAAATTTTTAAAAATAAAATACAGGGGCTGGTGAGATGGCTCAGCAGGTAAGAGCACCCGACTGCTCTTCCGAAGGTGATAAGTTCAAATCCCAGCATTCACATGGTGGCTCACAACCATCCGTAACGAGATCTGGCGCCCTCTTCTGGAGTGTCTGAAGACAGCTACAGTGTACTTACACATAATAAATAAAATGAATCTTAAAAAAAAAAATAAAAATAAAATACAAACCAGGCATGGTAATCATGACTGTCACCCTAGAAGTCATGTAGCTGAAATGGAAGCATTGCCTTGAGTTTGGGGCTAGTCTGAATTATTTAGTGAATTCTAAGCCAGTCTAGGCTACCGACTGAAACCCTGTCTCAAATATGTGATAAAATAAACAAAGGAAAAAAAACAAGGAAAAAAACAATGCATTCAGTTGCAGCTGGAAAAAAATTAACATGGTAGAAGATAGATCTGAAGAAAATACGTTAATGTTGCAGAGAGAAGACATGCGAAAGAACATCTATAGAAAGTGAAAAGTAAATTAGAAAATAAAGCATAACTTTACATTGTATTCCAGGAAGTAAGAGAGGCAATATTAAAATTGAAATGATAAAAGCTTAGAATTTCACAGAATTCAAGCAATACATATGTTATTTTTTTAATTGCTTCTTGTTGCCTTTTAAAAGTTATTTTAGTAATATATTTAGTTGCTTAAATATGTTTTCTCACATGTATATAATGTACTTGATCATATTAGCCCCTACTACTCTCTACTGCTCTCTCTTAATATGTGTTCTTTTAAGCTTTGTTTTATTTACTTTGTGTGTGTGTGTGTGTGTGTGTGTGTGTGTGTGTGTGTGTATGTCTTCAATGGCCAGAAGAGGGCATTAGATTTCCTGTAGCTAGAGTTAGTAGTAGTCAATGAACTACCAGACACGGATCCTGGGAACCAAACTTTGTGTCATTGCAAGACATCAAATGGTCTTAATCACCAAGCTATCTCTCCAGTCCCTTAATATGTGTTGAGTGAGAAAACTGCACATAGAAAGCAGGATTTAAAATTTAAACACACACACCAAAAACTGTTAGAAAGTGACATGAAGTAAAATCTAAAAAGAAAATCTCCAAACAGTGAAAGAAAGATAAGTTGCTTACAGAATATATAACAGAACAGCATTCAGAATGGTGTAAGGCCACCACTGCAGGCCAATAAGCTAGCTCCCCTAAGTAAAGGTGCTTGTAGCCACACCTAATGAGTTATATGCACCGAATCCTTGACACACAAGGTGGAAGAAGAAAGTAGACTCCCGTTGTGAACAAACACACAAGCATACACACAAAATAAATAAGTGTAATAAGGTTTTTTTTTTTATTCAAAGACCTTTTCAAAAGATCACCCTGACCAAACTACTCTCTATACCCAATTAAATGACTGCTCAAAAGTAGGAGGAAATAACGCATACCCATACCAAAAAAGAAAAGAAAAAATCAAGACCTCTGAGAGAAATTACTAACAATCTGTTTCAGGATAAAGTGAACGAGAAAAAGTGATGCAAATAATGGTGACCGAAGAAGATATGGAACACCATAGATACGGAATACCGTAGTACCTCTGTAAGCACCCTCATCTTTTAAAAGATACATTCTTCCCCAGATTATTAGGGATTATAAACAACTTGTGGTTATATTACAGGTAGCAGCAGTGTGGAAGGACCATTAAGTTAAAATAGTTTAAGCTCCTTACCCTGCCTGACCGAGGAAAAAACAAGTCTGAATAATTTTTATAACTTGCAATGGAAACCTATGAATCATAATTTTAAGGGTAATGAAAGAGGAGATGGGAGAGAAGAAGAAGAGGATCATGGAGGAGAGAGGGATGTTCAAACACACTTAAAATCACGATGAATATACTGCTGATAGATCCTCACTGACAGAAACTCTAAACACCCTCTTTAGGGTCATTGGTCATAGGTCAAGTCCTTGCCACCAAGCCTGACACGCACACAAGGAGGATGGGGCCAAGAGGCAAAAAGAAAATAGAAAGATTGTTAACAATTTACTCCCTAGACACAAAAGGATAAAGCAGAAGAAACACATGGGAAAATGCGCAGTTAGTAAAATATCAAGATGAAAACCTAAAAAGCCAATTCAGAAGATCAGCCCTTGCAAAGCTTTGCTACATCAATGGAAGAGATGCTCACGCACCGCTGGCAGCCTCGCCCTGTAATTTCCACCCTGCTCAACCTTATTATTTGGCTGAGAGACCTAACATTACCGGATAGGAAAAATGCAGGATAATTCAAACTTTGAACACATGCAGCCCCAGTGGTCACTCCAAACCTAAAATAATGTCTGGAGGTTTGTTCTGCCAGATCTGCTTACACCAAGTCTTCTCGGGGGCCCCTCCTGGATACCTGGGTATCCAGGCTGTTTAGAAAAGGCATGATTTTAAAGGCAGCCTACATGCTGGGGAGGATGGGGAAGAAAAGGAAAACAAGCCGCGACGAACACTTCAGCTTCTTGTCCAGGAAGAACTGCCATCGCAGGAACTGGCTCAAACATCAGACTCCACAATCAAGAAGATAACTTATTTTTCTTTTCTTCTGGCTTGATGGGGGCTGGTGTTGGCATGGGAAGCAGCCAGGGTGGAGGCTGGACCCTTCAGGTGCTGCAGCTCCCTTGCGGGTGGGCCTGCCTTAAACCTTGACTGGGGAGCGGGGCGGGGCGGGGAGGGGAAGGGCTCTCTCCTCCCAGAAGGCATTTCAGTTTGGGGCTGTCTTTCCACTGGCGCAATAGTTGATCTGTATTTGTTATGATTACTGCTGTCTCTCAGTTCACATCTGCACGGTCTTTAGTGCCTCACTTTTGTGCCACACTTATTGGGTCTTTCTTTCTTTCTTTCTTTCTTTCTTTCTTTCTTTCTTTCTTTCTTTCTTTCTTTCTTTCTTTTTCTTTTTTCTTTCTTTTTTTAATGGAATTATTATGATTATTTAGTTTTTTTTCTCTTTATTAGATATTTTCTTCATTTACATTTCACATGTTATCCAGAAATTTTCCCTTACCCTCCCGCGTCCCCGCCCTGCTCCCCTACCCACCCCCTCCCACGTAATGGCCCCAGCATTCCCCTGTACTGGGGCATATAGAGTCTGTATGACCAAGGGGCCTCTCCTCCCAATGATGGCCAACTATTTTTTTTGTTTGTTTGTTTTTTCGAGACTGCTCTTCTCTCTGGGGTTTCTTATAACTCCTTGGGTTGGCCATCTCTGTTTTCCTTCACAACCGCTCTGAAAGTTACGTCACCTGATATACTTTTAGTAGTTACAGCGGTGCCTTTCACTCACTGAATTTTAAAGCAGTGGAAACCTTCACATCCCTCAGAATCACAGCCCTCAGATGTGTGCTTCCAATTCTAATCCTAACCTCTTGTGATTTATCAGTCTACGAGTCTTTAGAATCCAACAGGCCTTCTTTATAAAATTAATGCACGTGTTGATTTAACGATCTTTTACTTCATTCTGTCTTTTTCTTTTATTTCAGTATTATATCTTTCTATATTCTCTTTTCTTTAAATGTATTTTTTTCATACATTTTGATCATATCCTTTCCCCTCCTCCAACTCCTTCCAGATCATCCCCAGCACCCTACACCAAACCAACTACCCAACTTCATGTTCTCTCTGCTCTCCATCTCTTGTTCAATAAACAAGAATAAACAAAAAATGCAAGAGCAAAACAAAGCAGAGCATACACACACACACACACACACACACACACACACACACACACACACCAAAAACAAAAACAAAGAAAACATGGAAACTGTCTTGTGTTGACCAACTACTCTTCAGCGTGGGGCTTTATCTGGTTGATAAACCCAGTGTCACTCCATTAGTGAAAATCGATTTTCTCTTTCTCAGCAAGTATCATTTTCAAATACCTTCTTACTTAAGGGTGGGACTTTGTGTCCATTTTCCTTCGCAATGCTGGGGACTCTGACCGATTTCAATCTGTTCAAATCTTATACAAAGTGTCACATATCTGTCACATACACATATGAATTCACACACATGTGTTGTACTGGATGACACTTCTCCTTGGAGTCACCCATCACCTCTGTCTCTTACTATATTTCTTCTTCCTCCATAGACCATTCTCCTTGGAATCACCCATCACCTCTGCCTCTTACTATATTTCTTCTTCCTCCATAGATCCCCGAGTCTTTGGGGGAAGGATTCGATAGAGACATCCCTTTTAGGCCCGAGTGCTCCAAAGTCTCTCACTCTCTCATTTTGACTAGTTGTGGATATCTGTGTTAGTTCCCATCACTGTAAGAAGCTTCTGTGATGAGGGCTGAGTGAGGCACTGAGATCAGTGAGGGTAGAGCAGAGTGTCATTAGGAATAGCATATTGCTATGTTCCTTTAGCAGAATAATAATATTAGGTTTCCCTTAGGGCCCAGGATCCATCTAGTCTCAGATTCTTGGACACTTTAGCACTGTCAGATTCAGGTTCTATCTTGTGACCCTTACGTCCATCCACAACCTCATAGTAAAGTCAGATTGCTGAAGATACAATTTATTTCAGTCATTAAACATGGAGAATTCATGGTGACACACACCTGTTGATCCCAGTACTCAGGAGGCAGAGGCAGGCAGATCTCTGAAAATTCAAGGAGAGACTGGTCTATACAGAGAAACCCTGTCTCCAAAACCCAAACCCCCAAACAAACAACAACAACTGTAACAAAACACCAACAACAAAATGATGGAGAAATCAAGCTACTGCCCTACTACCAACTAGCAGCTTCACCCCTACTGACTGACAATGTTCATGGTGCTGGAAGCCCAACTAGCAGCTTCACCCCTACTGACTGACAATGTTCATGGTGCTGGAAGCTATTTTGCACGCTACAAGAGAAACTCCATACCACCTAGCTACAAACTTTGAGAAGTACAACAGTGACCACCTGTCTGCAAGATATACTGGAGCAACAGCAAATGTTAAGGGGGTAACCAACAACTTCTTGAAGTTGTTTTTATTACAAGTCCTTTTATTAATGCTTATTATATTAAAAACCTTATTTATGTATATGCATGTGTACAAGTAGGTTGGTGTGTATACCAGCACCACCATGTGAAAGTCAGAGGACACAACTTCCAGGAGACATTTCTCTCCGTCAATCATGTGGGTCTGAGGTATTGAACTCAAGTTGTCAGGCTTCCTGGCATCTCCAGTTTAATCTTTTCTCAGTGTACATAAAGATCTAATGGTTTTAAAGAGACCATGGCATCCTCAGTACAAAAAAACAAAAAACAAAAAAAAACCCAGAAAGTTTCTCAGGATTGAAGTAAATGTCTACAAATATGATGATTACTTCTTTGCTAAGTCAATTAAAAAATTTTTATATGAAAATAATTTATAGGACAATTTTCTTATTTTTTTAAGAACCCTCGATTGTATAACTCTGGAGAAATTTGAGCCAATCATAAATGGCATGAGCTACTTACAGTCAAATGATTTCAAAAAGCAAATAATAAACACGCTTTTCATGGCCCGAAGCAAAAATTACACTTAATGTGGGTGTGGGCAGATGCTGACATGTTTGGAATGTGCGTGGGTGAAAAGGGACCCAGGGCCTCAGAAAGTCTCAAAGATCTGGTCTCTTTTAAGTTTGAAGGTGCAGTGGCACTGGAAAAAGTACAGCAGTGCAGGGCTAACTGGTCACCATCACGGCGGAGGGGGTGTCCACATTCAGCTCCCCACCCTCCATGAAGCCTTCAATAAAATTACCAGGCCTAGGAAAAGCTGTACCCACTGGAGTTCTCATGGAGTTCTCATTGTTCAGTCCAATCCAAGTTCTGGTGGGAGGAGGGGCCTGCATGACTAAGGGGCAAGGAAAGGGAAGAAGGAGATCAAAGCAGGGTAGTGTAGGCATGCTGAGCTCAAAAGGCTCAGGCCAAGTTCCACCTGAGCTGGTGGGAAGTAAAAGTCCCAAGAGAGAAGTGCTACAACCTGCGGTTCCTAAGGAATGTTCTTTTGCAAAGGCATGGTCTGTCACGACTGTCTAGGGAGTGGGCTGAAACCAGAGGTGAGGAGTCTTTTATGCATACTTGTATGTAAATGTGGAGAAGAAGGGGTTAAGGCTAGAAAAGTTCAACTAAGCCTCCTGGAGCTTCCGTGGAGGCCTACAAACCAGGTTAGCTTCCTTAAGTTTTACTCTAAAATCCAAACAAAACTGTAGGGGTAGAGAGACACAGGAAGTGGGCATTTCTAGGTCTGCACAAGAGAGATGGAGCCAGTGGAATGCTCTGTTTCTACCTACACACACACACACACAGAGAGAGAGAGGGGGGGGAGGGGGGATTCTAAAGAACTTGGAAAGCAACTGCTTATATCCAGTTTTAGACTCACCCTCTCCTTTCCATATATATATATATATGTATACATATTGGTTTTTCAAGACAGGGTTTCTCTGTGTAGCCCTAGCTGTCCTGGAACTCACTTTGTAGACCAGGCTGGCCTTGAACTCAGAAATCCGCCTGCCTCTGCCTCCCAAGTGCTGGGATTAAAGACGTGCACCACCACGGCCGGACTCTCCTTTCCATATTAAAGGGTCATGGAGAAGTCTGCATAGGCAGTGGTCCCAGGGACATTCCTGGAGGTGGCTCCGGGCATTCCAGCTGCTCCTCAGGCCTGCCCGTAGCTCCCTGCTCTGCACTTACCCTGTGGGCCTTAGACCTGAACACAGCACCTCTGCCCTCCTTGCCTGCCAGCTAGTGTAAGCGTGCTAGCTTACTCTTCTACCTTCCCCTCCCTCTCTCCTCACCTGTACTCTCAAACCTCAGGATCCAAGGCTTCCTTGGACTTTTCCTGTGGGTACCTCATTTCCAGGTAGGGGTTCCCTCGCATCCCATTGAATGAGTTCCATGCATATAGTCTGTTTGAGGTACTTGCCCTGGACATGGATTCTGGGACTTAAGAATAAGAGTGACCTTTAAACCTGAAGGAATGGAATGTGACCGTTGTTAGCCTTTAACCTCGTCAACACCAAAGCCATTCTGGAAAATCTGCCTGGCCAAAGTTTCTTTTAAACAGACCACTCCTCCGAGTCCTGGGCCGGTGGTTTCTATTGCCAGGTGCACAGTTTCAGCTGGATGTGATCCCCACTGTCACCTGGTAAATCTCAGATGACAGTGGGGATCACAGCAACTCATTTGTGCATATCTCTTACTGTATAATATTAACTTTTTTAATCCTCAGGACACCTACAAGGTATTATTAATAATCCTGGGTTCTAGATAAGGAGACTGAGAAAGTTACGTCATCTAGCTAAGACTGCTTCAACAGAGAACAGCAGAGATTGGACTCCCAACACCATCAGGCTGGTGCCTCAGTACAGTCCCTGCTGAGCAAAACCAAACATCAGCTCTAACAAAGCGGGCTGCTCCTCCCTCCTCCAGCAGCAACAACCTCTGCTTTTGGACATCTGCCTTTGCCTAAGCTGCTTGACATTCACCCTCTCTGTGCCTCACAGCGATCCAGTAAGGGGAGAGGGTAGGAAGTTCATCCTACAGAAGCAGGAAGGGGGCTTGAGTTAGACATCGACCTGAACTCTCCCCACCTCCACTGTGGCATCCTTACCTATTTATTTCCCAGATGCCAAGGCACACACCCCCAGTGCCACTCTCCCAGTCAAGCACTAAATGTGCCGCCCAGTCACACACCCCTAAGCACACTGTCTCCAGCAATCCCCATGGGTGGTCACACCTCAGTGACTGAGCCTCTGGATTGCTCCTCCTCTCTGTACCTCAGAACTCCTCAACTCTCTATAGATGAATGGCTGTGACACCAAGTTTGGGGGATTCCCCCCACCCCTGTTGTTCTCTCTTGGTGCTTATTGAGTGGTAGGTATTGAGAGAATATTGATTTTGTGATAGAAAAAAGTATTAAGACATTATCTAATACTATAGCTACTCAGCATAGAAAAAAAATGCAGTGACTCTTGCAGACCATATAAGTGCAAACTCACTGAGTTGATAGATAAGACACACTGAATTTGCAATCAACATTTGTGGCCTGATGGATCAGGATAGGTTTGTTGCAATGAACAAAACAAGCAGAACTCTTTTCTGAGATATCAGCACAGCAAACAGACTGGAGAGCTAGAGATACTGTCCGCCTGCAGATCAGAGAGCGCACGGATTTCCCAGTCAACACAGTAAAGGCAGAAGTATCATCTTCCTAGAGACGTTTTTACATTTCAGGGTAAAAAGATAATGGAAGTGAAGATGTGTAAGACCCCTTAGGAGACAGGTATTTTCCCGTCTTGTGGTGTTCAGCTGTGACACAGAGCCCTGTGAGCACTCCCATGGGCCTGAATTAGCTCCCTGATATGGGAGGGCCGCATACGGGTGGACTGATGTAAGTGTTTTCTGCTGTGCTCTGAGTCACAAACTGAACAAATGTGTCTGGCTTCCCTGTGTGACTTGCAATCCAGTGGCTTCCCACTGAAACTTGCTACATCAGGGCTGTGTTAGAGCATTGACCCTCAGAAATCAAGTGTGTGGCACCTGCTTTTTGTGTCTGCACTCAAATGACCCCATATGGTAATGGATACCTGTATACCTTCTCACCCTGAGGCTATTTGACTATTCTCTCCCCCATTGATTCTTCTGCAATATCCAGGCTTCTGCCTCTCTACCATTTAGGTTGGCCGTGACTTTTTAGGAGGCACCCTTTCCACTTCCATGTGATAAATAATCTTTATTTCAAGACCAGAGTTCAAGAGAAACAGTCTAGTGTACCAACTAGCCTGAGTGGACAGAGATTTGCAAGCCAGATCAATCCAGAAGCCTACCAAGATAGACATGGGCTTCTGAGAGGCAGGTGAGCGCACATCTCTAATGACCACTCATCTGCTGTCTCAAGCTCACACTTGGCCTGCCATCTTATGTTCTATGATGCCCTGAGGCTGGACCTCTGCAAACCACTTTTCTTCCAGGCCCCCATCCTGGTGGCTTCCTAGTATGTGCTCTCCATAGTTGGCAAAAGTGGGTGTGTTGACTGCATTTCTTTTCGCTTTTCCTAGTCCATTCTTGCCTTTATTTTTGGTTTTCTTCCCATCAATTAAGCTTTTCAGCTGTGCACAGAAATCCACCAGAAGCCTTTTGTGTGCACTCCCTCATCTCAGGCAGTTCTGAAGGCAGCAGGTTCCCTAAGCTGAGGTTTCTGTTAGGCTCAGATCTATACCCAGCAGTAGCTAATCCTCCTTGGCTCTCACTGTCAAAAGCAGTAAATGGGTTTATGGCTAGTGGGAGTTAATGCCTTCACCTTGAACCAAAGTCACACTTGCCTTGAATATCTCCCCATTCATACTAATCCCATTTCTTTCTCCATGGAAAGAGAACTGATATTGCTGGCATAGAACGCAGTGCAAACTGGAGGTGGCAAGGCGTGGACTTCCTTAATTAGGAGATGAAAGGCAAACTGTGTGTATGTGGGTGGAGTGGGCTTTGGGGGTGGCTTGCTGGAGCGACATAAAAGTAGAAGCCTGCACTCTAGCTGGAAGTAGATCTCTGGAAAGGAAAACATCACACTAAAAAAGGAAAGAAATTGTGTCCTTTTGCTCAACAAGGAACTAAAGGTCAATATCATCATGAGAGTAGTGCATTCTGAGGAACCAAATATCTTCTTGCCAGCCTCAACACAGATGAATCTCTAAAAAGTCAAGAAAACAACAGTAAAACTTGATGTTATGTTCTTTATGGATTCACTCATACATTAAAATAGTAAATAAAAAAAATACATAGGAAGGGCTGTAAAGGTTGTTCATCTGGTTCAAAGTACTTATTGCTGTTCAAAATACTGATCCCAAAGTACTTGGGACCCAGGTTCAGTACCCAGCATCCACATATTCTTCACAAGTATCTGTATTTCCATTCCAGAGGACCTAACACACCCTTCTCACACACTAGCACCAGGCATACATGTTGTATACATATACACATAGAGCTAAAACAAGCATATGCATATGGAATATGCATATATATATATATATATACACATTATATATACATATATGTTCTTGGCATATCTATTACAGACACAGCTGCATGTGTCTGTAATTCTATCTATTTTAGAAGCTAAAGCAGGAGGATTGAGAGTTCAGAGTTAGCCTGGACTATTTAAATTCTATTATGTATGTATGTATGTATGTATGTATGTATGTATGTATGTATGTATCTGTCTATCTATCAAGGTAGATGTTAATATTGGAGAGGGAAACAGTGGAGAGAATGTGGTTATGAGAGAGAGAGAGAGAGAGAGAGAGAGAGAGAGAAAGAGAGAGAACTAGGTAATCATGTATGGCAAACGATTTACCTCTGCCAGATCTGAGTGGTGGCTATTCTTCCCATACTACTTCCTCTTTCTGTTTGCTTGGGACCTTTTACATTGTAAACAGTCATGGTTGAGAGTGGGATGGAAGATAGGATTCTCCAGGGCACACTCCTTCCTTTATGCTCTGGCATATGAGACTGACAGAACATCATAAAATTACATTCACTGAAATTTATTAGTGTGTGTGTGTGTGGGGGGGAAGACTCAAGCACACATGTGCTTTCGAAAATGACTTTGCCAGTGATCCCATCCATCTTCCACACTGAGCAGCAGGAGTGGTCCTTCTAAAGCACAGATATGATCAAAGCTTCAGCTCCCCCAGGTGCTCAACGCCTTCCTGGTGCAGTCAAAGCACCTGGCCATAGCCTTAGGGACCCATCTCCATCTCGATGCATTTATTTCTCTTTGAATTCAGTTCTCCAGGCAGCTGTACTTCCTGGGTAACCCTAGGGCCATCTTCTCTGATTCCAGGGCCTGTGCGTGCTATTCCTGGCCTGTGGACTGTCCTCCTCTGGCTCCTCCTGACCTTGCCTGAGGCTCACAGTTGCCCATTCTTCAGATATGAGATTAGACAAGTTTCGGGAAAGCTGTCCTTGCTTTTCTGGACACAGCTGAGGCATCCTACCTCTGTGCCTTCGCCTTTCATAACTTTTGTCAAGATGGAGGCCAGCTTTCTGGTCTTCTCTTTCCTTAACAGAAAGTGAGATCCTTGTTAAAGGGACTCTACTTTAATGTCCTCTGCTTGACTAGAACATATTCTGGTACCAGGGAGCTTTGGTGAAACATCTATTCGTGTGTAGGATGAGCCTATGAGTAAAGGAGTGGATGTAGAAATTGAAATGACCAGCTTTCCTAGTCACTTCTAATAGAGTGTCAAGAGGCCCAGTAGTCTATTTATCTTCTGGTGACTATAAAAGCTTTACTGAAAACCTTTCAACAACTTTATGATTCCTTAATATGGCTACTTCTATTTAATTAAATCAACTCAGGAGGCCAACTTAAAAAAGCTACAGAGGAGGAAATATGACTCAAGACTAGGTGTGTTTGTTAGAGTTGACGATGTGCTGTCAGGGTCAACACAATGTAAAGCAGTGTAGGCAGAAAAGGGTTCATTTCATTTTATAGACTGTAGTCCGTCCTCTAGGGAAGTTAGACAAGAACTCAAGGCAGGGACCTGGAAGCTGGGACTGAAGCACAGGCCAGGGAGAAGTGCTGCCTAGTGGCTTGCTCCCCATGGCTTGGTTAGCCTACTTTCTTGTACCTGCCAGAACCACCTGCCTAGAGGGTGCCCACAATGGGGATCACCCACATCAACCACTAATTAGAAATTCCCTGTAGACTTCCCCACCGGCCGATCTGTTGGGGGCCACTTTCTAAATTGAAGTTCTCTCTTCCCAAATGACGCTAACCTGTGTCAAGCTGACATAAAAGCCAGACAGCACATGAGACAAAGAATAATCTAACATTTTATAAACAAATCAGAACAAACTGGCATGTTTCATCTTCCCACCAGGGTAAACTGGCAGGGCAGACAAGCTTCTCACCTCAACATACTGCTTTCCTTCTGTGCTTCACAGACAAGCATGGCTCACCACACACTGGAGTCCCCTTAACCAAGCCCTTTGTCCAAACAGAATTTCACACAGTATTTTAACACCATCTGGCTCAATCCCCTTATTGTACATTAATCAGATTCCTACCTGTGAGGGAACTGAGGCCAATGCCTTTAGTGAGCAAATACATAAAGAATACTTACAATGTAGCTAGGGCTCTAGAAGAACAAATAACAAGGTGATAAAGACGTAGGGGACCATGATTATAAGTTCCCACCCCACCTTCACAAACTGATAATGAAATACTGAAAAGTATCACTCCTGCTTGCAGAATTATGAGATTGCTCAAAGAGGAGGCAGCAAATAGCAGCATGTAAGAGAGAGACTTATACTTTCAACGGGAGTTGAGATTTGAAATTGGTCATTAAAGATAAGCAGGAATTTGTTAGGAGACAAGGAAGACGTGAGTCAGAAGAAATAGTACTGCCAAGGCTTTAGTGTGTCAGGGGCTGGAAGGAAGAAGTGATGCAGGAGGTAGGGGCAGGTTCCATGAGCTGCCCTAAGATTCTCCAGGTCGATGTCTCCAACCAGATTTCTTCCACTTCAGGACTGAGTCCATGCTTTTATTATCCAGAGCATGCAGACGTGTGAAATACAAAGCACTTTTTAATAAACGCCATCACATGTTGTGGGAACAATGGGAAGTTCAAAGGGAGGCCAGAAGTAAGTCTACAGAAGCAAAGGGGAAGGAAGGCTAAACAGATGGCTTGGTGGCTAATCACACTGGCTGTCTTTGTAGAAGACCTGTGTTTGGTCCCCAGCATTCACCAGAGCCTCACAACCATATATAACTTCAGTTCTGGGGCCATCTGACACCTTCTTCTGGCCTCCTTGGGCACTGTATGCAGGCCGTGAAAATACATATATACATACATATATATATGTAAACATACGTGTGTGTGTGTGTGTGTGTGTGTGTGTGTGTGTGCAGACAAACTACTAATACATATAAAATAAAAATATATAAATCATTTTTCAGGAAGATTAAAATAGACAGCCAGAATGAAAAATTTGTATCAAAGCCCCAAATAACATACCATATGATCATTTTTCTTAAATTTGGAAACTGACACATTCTAGGGAAAGGAAGGCGACAATAATAGGAATAGTAATTGTGCACATGCTCTTGGTACAGGATTCACTTTTAAAATCGTTGCTCGTAAAGTATAGTATTACACTTCTACATAAGAATTTATGTAATTATACAGTGTGAGGAAAATTAACATGCCATCCATAACTACAGAGAACACGGTGCATTATAACTTCCCTTGAGGCTCTAAAGGCGGTTAAAATACAAATTAAACACTTTCACAATGAGGGTGTGGCACCAGTTCCAGAGATTAGAGAACCAGAGATTGAGGTAAATTGTGCTGCTTATTAAAGGGGAAAACAAACTGTCTTTCTTACAAATCACGGGAAACTCTGAAGTTGTGCAAGCACAGGTCAGGAAGGGGCAGGATTTGGGCTGACCATCGCTATGTAGGTTCTCTCCCCAGATGCTCCAACAGTTTACCATGGAGAGTGGGAGAAAGGATGTACACCTGTACCCACCATTCTTTTTCCATATTCTAGATTAGAAAGATAACTACTTCTCAAATGCTTGTTTTACATTCTAGGATAACAAATGACTATTAGTCTCTTGTGATCTGGTCAACAACTCCTTTCCTATTGTTCTGTAACTAACTACAATAAAACTGAAAGATTCAAAAAGTTAAAAATAAATAAATAAATAAATAAACAAATAAATAAATAAAAAGAAAGATAACTCCTTAAAGATGAGCACAGGCAATTTCTATGTTAGGACTGCCTCTTGTATGACACTTATAAAGTACATTTGGAACTCTACTCAGAGACACCTAAACTGAATAGGATTTCTCCCTTCTCCAAACAAACTGAAAATCCTTATAATGAAGAAGCAAGTACTTTGCAAATAAGATTTGTAAGTAAAGGGAGGGCAGTCCCTGGCATCTTTAAAGTCGATTCTGTAAGACTGTAAACTTGCACATACACATCTCTGTGCACATTTGCAGGAGGAAGGAGGATAAAAAATTTTTAATTGATCAATTAGCTTTCCCTGAGTTAAATATATTCCAGAGCCAAGTAATAGATGAAGGCCAAATGCCTAACGGGAAGTCTGGTCCAATGCCCCCCAAATGAAGTGTACCTGAAGATTCTCAGAAAAACCACCAATATCTAGCATTACAAATTAGCAGGCCAGTGGACTCAACCATTTACTCAGACTGTGCCAGACCTCACACCAGCCAGAAGAGAACAGTTAGTAATTTGTATCAGAGTAGAAGATAATTAACTCCAGTTTCAGAGCTGTCTGGGGTTAATGCGCTAAATTTCCATCGCGCAGCTGACGGATGAAAGGAAAGACACCACAAAGCAAGCCTGCCGGGCGGAGGCTCCAACACGTGGGAGTCTGCTTGGACAGCACAGGAGAAGGGCCAAAGCTCTGGGACCACGCAGACCCAGGTTTGAATTCTAGCTGTGAAGCCCGAGACATCTCTCTTACCTCCGGTAATGTCTAAACTCAACGTTTTTCTAATCTAAAAAAAAAAATGGGGATGTGTGTTCCTAGCTTGCAAGCTGTGGAGAGAAATGAGTAAAATCATCTCTTTAAGCCACTTGGATGCTGCAGCAGGCAAGCACTAGACATGTCTGTCCTAAAGGAGGCGATTCTATTGTTCCAGTAAACCTGGTTCCAGTGCTTGCTGATCAAGACTGGACTCTGCTCTGCTTTCTAAGCACACATGTTTATTATGTTTCCTACTCCGTTCCATATCTGAGAAGTTTTGACAAGGTAACAAGATTTAGATCCTGAAGATCTTTTTTAAGGCATAAACTGTGGCCAGGTGTAATCTCAGTGCATTTGTAATCTCAGTGCATTAGAAGAAGAGAGATGTAGGTGGATCTCTTAGAGAGGAAGGCTATTCTGGTCAATGAAGTTAGAAACTCAGATCTTGTCTCATATCAAAAAAAAAAAGTAAACTGTTATCCAGTGGTTATGAAGGTAGCCAAGGCTACGTTTCTTTATATTAATTTTAATTTTATGTATATGGCCATTTTCCCTGCAAACATGTCCATGCATTATTTATATGCCTGGTGGCCATGGATGGCAGGAAGAGGATATCAGATCTCCCGGAACTGGAGTTGACAAATGGCTGCGAGCCACCGTATCAGGGCTGGGAATTGAACCCAAGTCCTCTGGAAGACCAACATGTGATCAAAACGGCTGATCCAGTCTAAGGCCAAAGAGGTTACAATTCCTAGTGCTCCCACTGTTCCTGAGCTGTTGCTGGCCAAACCTGAGAGCTGAGGCTCCAAGGTGAAGTAGCAGAGGTTTTAAATGGGCGAAGCTGTGCGAAGCAGGACTCACCATTTCCATCCGCTGGTACCCATCCCTCACACAGGCATTCACCCACCCGATTCTAGAGCTCTTCAGGACTGGGAGCCCCTTCTTCCCTCCCCGAGGGGCTGCTGTCCTAAAGTCAGACAGACATGCCATTTAAGATACAAGTCAATAAATGAGTGAAGGAGTGGGGTCCATGAAGATGAAGAGAGAAGTTCCAGAAAATAGTTGCTGGCTTTTGCATAAAAGGCAGCAGAAGTGCCGCTCCATCTTCATGGGGGTTCACCCGGGCAACTGGAGCAGGGGCAGTCCCTGAATGTGTTGCTCGGGTGTGGATCCCCTCCCGCTAAGTGGGCCTCCTGTCTGGTCTTAGTGGGAGAGGATGCGCCTAGTCTTGTAGAGACTTGAGTGTGCCAGGGTGGGGGAATAGGGGGGGGGCTTCCTGCTTCTCAGAGGAGAAAGGGAAAGGGGGAATGGGGGAAGGAACAGTAGGAAGTGGGGACTGGAGAGGGGGGTTGGGTATTGAGATGTAGTGAATAAATAAATAAATAAATTAAAGATATAAAGGAATTCCCACTTCATATTTTTCAATTACTGAACTAGCTCCGCGCACCATTTCGGCAGACGGACAGGTTAATTGCCCCCCTCACGCTAGCCGATCTGGTTTTGCACATTTCTGCTTTGATTCACTCCCCCATGCCTCACTCCCTAAATAATAAAAGCATTGAATCAGCCCCACCCGAAATGAGTCAGGGGGAGCGCAACAAGAGTCACACGACCTCCTAATCAGTAATCTTGTAGATTTATAGGAACCAGGAATGCCTGCTGACCTGCAGACAACACCAAAACCTCGCCAAGAGATGGGTGACTGTTGGAGTTAATGACCAAGAACCAGGCATGGTGGAACACACCTATGATCCCACGTATTCAGGAGGCAGGGCCAGGTGGGCCTCTATGCATCTGAGGCCAGCCTGTTCTACAGAGTGAGTTCCAGACCAGCCAAGACTACATACTGAGTGAGACGCTATCTATCTCAAACCCCAGACCCTACCAAAATCTCAGAAGCATCATCAATGAGAAACCCTAGGAAGCGCTTATCATAGCTGATCTAGTTGCAGAGCTTGGTTCTTCTGATGAGAGCTGTTTGCGGACCCACAGCTCATGGCCACCCCCCTTCTCCCCCCTGCCTCCCCGCCATGGCTCATCTTCTGCGCACTGGGACACCTAGACAGTACGGTATTGATTTCTCAACCTCTCCAGGGATGCTCAGAAGTTTAGATTTGTAAGATAAATGTTGAAAAACAATTGACTCATCTCTCAACAGAGTATCATGACTTCGGTATACGTGACGAATCTCCTCTGTAAACAGGAGATAGGGATTTATGTGTGTTTTTAAAATGCAATTCTGTTTTAAACACGCCACGCCACGCAGGCAGACATCTGTCTTTATGAGTAAAGGAATCTCTCCAATCTGAACTCTCCCTGAGCTTCTGGAGAAGTTTAAAGTCATGCATTAATTAATGCTTTCAGCACCCCGGTGGCCTCATTATTGCTGTTGTTATGAAGTACTTATTTCCATGATCCCAAAGGGTCTCGTAGAAAATAGATGTTCCCCGGCGGTTATTTCTATATTCTTGCAGAATTATCCATCCTGTCGCGTATGTTTACCCGTACGTGACAGAAACCAAATGCTAATTCAAGAGATGGTTGAGATGACCCCTCCATTTCCACTCTTGTAAGCATTCCCAGAGCCGACCACATTCTACTTTCTTTTTAGTGTTGTCCAAGAAACTCGAGCACGTGATTGCATTTCTTCCTGTAGTGAAGATGTCTGGAAGAAAGCAGGCTCTGGAAGGGCTAGCCTACATGGCCTCCCTGTTTGGAGCCTCGCAGAGTGTCATGGGAGGCTCCCTAAAGCCTCTATGGAGGCTGCCTGGAAGTTTAAATACCCCTTTGACTCACAAGTAATTCCGAGACTGTTTTCTATTGAAAGGCCATGGATTTCCACAAAGCTTATTTGTAGAACTTGATGCAAATTGCCAGAATTTGTTGTACAGATTTTGAAAACTCAAGCATTCCCCCCCTAAAATATTACAGAACACCCAAATAATGAATTTCTGTATAGACAAATAAAAATGTCAATGAAATGTTTTGATGTGGAAATATTTTGATTTAGCTTTATCATAAATACACACATGATGTACAAAAGGCTATGCCCTACTCTGCAGTACTCTGCTTCATTTTGATGTTGTATAAAACCACAAACATGCTTGCCTGTGTTTCTGGAAAAGCATGCTCAAGACAGGATACCTAAAATTCTTCTGGCTTCTTTAAAAATATACATACATATTTTCCTGGAACTCAATAGCAATTACTGCTTACTGTTAATGAGAGCGGCTTTTACATTTCTTCCTTGTACCTTATTTAAGTGTGATAGTTTTACATTTTCTGTACTAAATGTGTACAGCTTTCTAATTAGAATATAAACGTTTTCCTGTCTTATCAGCGTGAAGGTAGTTTTCATACAGGTAGATCCAATTAATCATTAGCTAGTAGGAAATTAATGGAATTAAATAGCAAGTGAATCTAAAATCAACTTACCATACAGATTTGGCTCTACCTTCTTGCATTTAAATGAAATTCTTCCCAGTAGAGTGTCTCCTAACTAGCTCCAATTTCTATTTGCTTATTCTTTTCTGAACCGGCCCAATGATTCCTTGTAAATCAACAAGAAACTCCAGAAAGACAAGGAATGAAAGGTGCAGAGGGAGCTGGCCTTGATGCTCTGCAGCCTGGAAGCCATGAATATGAATGGAGGGAGCTTGGGCAGAAGGATAATGACAGTGGGAAATGCTATTCAGATGACAGCTGCCTGCTCCCCCTCCTCCCAGCCCCCCACCACCATTCTCCAGCTGCCCCACCCCCTCCCTCCACAGAGCCTGGCTTCCCAGCTGAGGCAGGCTACAGAGCAAGCTGCCTCCCCGGTGTCCTCACACTGAAAAGCCCAGAGGAGAAAAGGCTGCTGTGTTGAAAGCTTGTGCCCCATAGAGTACCAACAGTGTTAAACAGGCTTTAAAATACGTTGCTACTTTTCCTATCAATCACAGCCAATGCCAAGTGGCTCCCCAATCTGCTGGGAGGTACAAGGGTGAGCATTGTTTAATTGGCTCTGGGAATCTTATGAGCCTGCTAGACCTTTAATTAGAGGAGTTGCAGGATGGTATGATGCTTGTGCTAGGGAGGGGCAGGCTGGGTCTGCCCTAGTCCTGGTAATTTGTAAATTCACCTTTGAACAAACTTAAAAAGGATTCACTTATACTAAATGACACATTCAAGGTAACAGTACACGCATGCATTAGCTCACAATCTTCATCTCTTTGCATATGAATTAGGTTTGATAACACATAAATTGTTTATTTTCGATTTGGAATGTCTTACCTAGGTCAAAAGGAGAAACTCTGAGCTGTCCTATAGAAGGAGCATCTGATACTCAAATACATTTTAGCTGCCAGGTGGATAAACTGGCATATGGTGTGGGCGCTAAAGTCGGGCTTGTGTGCGGAGAAAGTTCCAGCAACGTGGATATATTGTCTAACGTTTCAAGGATAACTCCATACCTTGATATGACTCTGGGTTACAGGATGACAAAGGGAGACAAAACCCAATTCTTCTCAGAAGAAAACAAAAATCTCTGGGGTCAGAATAGCCTTGTGGATACCGGATTTGCAACCTTGCATTAGAAAGGAGCAAGGCCTTAACATAGGACTATTTTATTTTGTGTTTGAGTGTGCACGTGTGTGTGCATGTGTGTGTGTGGTGTATGTGCACATGTGTAGAAGCCCGGGGAGATGTTGGCTGGCTTATTCACTCTCCAGCCATTCCCTTGAGACATAGTCTCTCTGTATCTGAAGCTAGGCTGGTGGCCAGCAAGACCAAACGATCTTCCTGTTTCTTCCTCTAACACACACTGGAGGGCTTGCATCCGATGTGGATGCTGGGGATTTGCGTGCAGGTCCTCAAGTGTAAGAAGCAAGTACTCTTAGCTAGAGAGCCATCCTTCCAGCACTACTCCCTCCCCCCCCCAAAAAAAAATCTTAGGAATTTTAAAGAGCACTACATTGATCTCACATGCATAAGTCAGTATACATTCAATATGTAGACTGGAAACTAGAAATAGATCATGAATTTGAATTCAAAACTGCCTGGTCAGTTTAACTTAATCAAGTTCCTTAGATTCATTTTAGGTGTTTTCCTCCTTTTATTGAAATAACAATGATGTACCAGGGTTTATATTTTAAATATCTTGACCAAGGCCTTAAAAGGCAAATGCACATACTTCCGCACCTCGGTTATTACCGGTGAAAAGACTGAGAAAGAAAGAGACACCACGACCAAACCAGAGGAAGAGGTCAGAACTCCAAAGCTCAGTCTCATGAGTCAACAAGAAAGCAAGCCTATTAACCCTTCAGGCCCATGACGCAGCGGCGTTGTATGACCAGGATGTTTTCATGGTAGTCCCAGCAAGCTCTGCTTTCGCGTTACGTCACTGGGAGCAGATCAGTGAGACTGTGGGAGAATATTCTATTTCCTTACCTAGGACAGCCTCTATAGCAGCGGGTTCAGTCCCCTAGGACCTAGAACGATCTTAGTGCAGCCAGCAGTGTTTGGGAACTTAGTGCAGTGTCCCCAAACACTGTTAAAAACCCAGCCACAAATCACCCTTGTTCCATCTCTTCCCTATTCAAATATTTATTTTCAGATTCAATTTATTCCTCATGCCTCTCCCAGAGTCCAGGATTCAGAGAACTAACTCTTTAACCATTACCCTCCATTCGGCATTTTACTCTTGAGTAACTAAAAAAAAAAAAAAAATATATATATATATATATATATATATATATATATATATATATATATATATATATATAATTTTCCACACTGAATTAAAAGAACATATTTGATGTAGTTTTAAAAAAAAATATAGGAGCTTTTAAGCAGTCAGTCATCATGGTGTGGACATTCTAGTCTGGTGAGAGGTACATGGTAAATTCTAGTTGGAGGTCCCATCCCTCTTCAGGTGTGCATCCAGGGCAGCCTACCAGCTCCCAATCAGATGGTAGCTTCTTTTGGACTTCAAAATCCTTAATACAACCTCTCCAAGAAGCCATTACTAATGGGTCAGGCTTGGTTTGTCACAAAGCCACCAAGCTCTTCAAATACCGGCGTGCTTAAAGTAAATAAAATCACAGACAGTCAAACCTACAGCCCTCTGAAGACAGCATCGCAAGGAAGTTGGCAAATCTCTTTTTAATCTAGAGTTTAACCTTAGTGTTAAGACCAGCGCCTGTAAAACAAGCTGTCAGAAGTCTGTGGCAAAGTCTTCTATTACTGCTTGCTTCAGTCTCCCTGCTGAACTCTGGCCACCACCACCCTCAGCGAGGCCCTGACTTTCTGAATGCAAGCGCTTCTCCAAGCCCTGCCTGGGAGTTGATCAGTCACACCAGCAATCAGAAGGGCTGACCCCAGTGCAGTGAAGCGGTAGCTAACTCCAGGCACTGTCCGTGCATAAAGAGCTGAGGGAGGACAAGATGGACAGAAGAAGATGCAGGGATCTAAGAGCCAAAAGGGGAAAGGAGGGCACGGGAGGGGTAGAGAGGTGAAAACTTTTCATTCTGTGTTTCCAAAGCACACCTTATGAGAGAGAAGGAAGACCATGAATGCCCCAGCGAGGAGCAGCTGTTACTTCAGGTTCTAGTCATTTCCACAACTGCAGTCTGGAGCCCAGGGAATGAGGCCAGACAACACACACGACGTCCAGTTTCTCTCTCTTCCACGTGTTTCTGAATGTATGTATGTGGAGCTTGTGCATGCAGGTTTTGAGGAGTTGGATGGACATGGGTGCCAGGAACAGAACCTGGGTCATCTGCAAGAAGAGTACCGTGCTCTTGACTACTAAGTCATCTCCTGGACTCCCATGCCTGTCTTTTCTTTTTGCTTACTCCAGACCTTGACTTGAGTCTTGTAAGAAACGCCAATGGGTGTTTTTAGCCATGACATCAGAGTCAGAAGCTTTCAGTGAAGAGGGCCCCATAACCTGTCGCCTCGCTCCCTTCAGAATTAGTGGGTTTACCCTTCCAGTAATCAGGAGGGCTGGAAGTTGAAAGATGTCTGCAGAGAGTGTCTCATGGGATCACACTTGGTTAGAGGGAGCTGATTGACAGGAGCTAGCCAGTCCCTGAGCGATGAGTTGCCTTCGTGGGAATGGGCTGACCTGAAGACCAAGCCCTCTTGCCTTAATGTGAGGCAACTCCTCTAGACTACGAGAGCTGCAGAGCATCCTGTGCTATGTTCCGTTTGTGTTTGTGCCCGATTCTGCTGCTCTCACTTACCTGCTGGGTGTTTTTGCTGAGTGATTTCCCCATAAACCTACACACAAATCTCAGGGTCTTTGTTTCTAGAAAATGGACGTTTGATCCATCAGAAACTAGGTACAGCTATGAAGTTGTGCCTTGTTTACTGAGATCTCCAACACTTGTATGAGTCATACTTAGACATTAGCCATTCAGGGGACACAAATGGTTCTGCTGGGTCTTTGTCTATGCTGTTCCCATTGTCCATAGTTCTGATGTGAGTATACATAGTGACCACAGGGTATCCTGCCAGTAATTGAATGAAGTACAAACTCAGCAGCTAGCTGAGTCACTATATGGACAGCAGATGTACACTATTGACTATCTATGCACACATATATTACCCATATGGACTAGTGTTAATGATACCAGAAGGTCCTCTGTACACTACCAAAGGATAATGGTAAACACCAAACCCCAATACAATTCTTTGATCTGCATTAGTGACCTGCCTAGTGACCATGGCCAGTGATCAGTCTTGTTGGTTACAGGATTGGCATTATCTCTGAATATTTGGGGCATTGGAGAAGGGAAAGCAGTATCCCTTAGTGTCCCCACAGGTCTTCATGAACATGCACAGCCTGAACAGAAAGGTCTAAGAAAGGTTCTAGGAGTAAGCTCTTTCATCCACCATAAGAATAGTGGGAGCACTAGCCACCCACCCATGTATACGTGTTTCTTATTGATTCTGTAACAAACTTCCATAAGCTTAGACGACATTTTCCTTTAAACTTTATACACTGGAGTTCAGTCCCTGTGCTCCTCATGGAAACTGAGAGAAGAATCCATTTGCTTTCCTCCCTTGCTGCTAAAGGCTATGCGGCATTTTTGGTGCCTCTGGTTCTGTCACTATCCTAACTCTCATCTGATGACCTCCTGTTCATAAAAACCCAGCAATTGTGGTGGGGTCACCTTCATAGTCCCAGATCACCACCCACTTCAGCATCTTTACACGATCACATATGCAAAATTCCTTTTGACTCGGAAGTTGCCTATACCTGGGCTTGATAGATTAGCATGGACCCCTTGGTTCAACACAGTTCTGTCTTCCACATCCTCTCAGTTTTTCTCAAATGGCTGAAGGATGCTCTCTGGACAATGCTCTGAATGTAACCTCAGGGAATACAGACTGTCTGCCAATATCTATCTGTGCTCCCTGGGAAGAGGTGAGAGCAAAAGAATGACAGCCTGGTGTTCTCCAATCAGCTTCTCCAGGAAGGGTATCTCAAAACACCCATCTCTGGTTTCACTCTGCACTGGAAAATGCTATTTCCAGAGTACTGGGATACTGAATTCATCGTCCTTCTCTTAGACTCACACAATTCATACCGACATACCCAAGGATGGAGATGATGTTCAATAAAGGAAGACTTTCTGTCTTCCTGAACCCTGGGTTTTCTAAATGTACATTCTTATATTCATAGACACCCTGGGAATGATGTAGTAGGTTACGGTCCAACTCTGGCCAGTGTCGTGAAAACAGGTCAGTCCAAAGGCTGCAGATCTAGGTCCCCTGAAAAATCGCCTGGCACAAAGTTTCCTGTCAGCTCACATCACCCTGTGAGACTAACACCTCTCCCCAGCCCTCAACTGCACTTTGGCAGACCGGGAGCCCGCAATGTTGACTCACTTGAGCTGAGGGAGAAAAGTCACTCTCTTCAGATACATCAGCATTGCCTGGAGACTCATTTCCTGGAAAGACTGCACCCTCTGCCCCGCCCCCACCCAGGTCCCTTCCCTTGAATCTGGATCTCAAAGCTAATTTTAAAAGTCAAACAGGAAATAATATGTCACCAAAAATACCCCAAAGCTTTCACCACTACTTATCCATCAAATCAAACACTTGGGCAGATGCCAAGTGAAACTGACCAAAAAAAAAAAAAATTGCTTCTTCACTCAAAGAATGGATTGCTGTTGTCAAAAGAGAGGAAAAGGCATTGCCTTGCGATGGAGAAGCACAGGCTGTGGCTGGGATCTCTACTGCAGTGGGGTGCTGGGAGCATCTGGTCTTTTAAAAGCATCATTAGAAGTGTTGGAATAACAACAAAGGAGAACTTAGTCGACTTTCACTACACCCAATTTAAAAGTTCTTAATTCAGGTTTTGCATATAAACATAAACATCATCTGCCCTTAAGGACTTGCAGAGCCTAACACAGGTGAGGTGCTTGCCAGACTTTCTCCTCTTATCTGTCCAGCTTTTTTTAAAATTATTATTATTATTATTATTATTATTATTATTATTATTATTATTATAGTCAATACTCATTGCATGCATCCATGTTCCATGTGGCGGGCACTATGCCAGACCATATAATTGTGTCATCTTGTGTTTGCCTACAGACCTGCAGTATTGCTATCTTTAGGCAGGCAGCCATTTGCTGGATTTGACTATACTTTACTGTATTTACTGGGCCACACTCCTGACAATGCACTCTGTGACCTACCCTTTTACCCTCACATCTCCAACTGGATTCTGCCGCCCCTTCGAGGTGAAGAATCCAAGGCTTCCACATGGTAAGACATCTTGCCATGGTCACAGCTAGTAGTGGCAGGACTAGGACTCGAACCCTGCCCATCCTCCACTTCTTCCTCTTTGCTTTCTTTCCAGCCAGTGACTCCCACCGGCTCCCAGTGTCTCTGAGAATCTCTGAATTCACAGAGCATTCCTTTTTATCTCCTTCTCTGGTCACTTGTCACATTCTGGACAGAGATTACCTGGTCATTTGCTCAGTAAATGCAAACTCACCTAGAACAAATCTTATGCCAACTAGAAAGTGCATTAAAAATCTACTTTGTTTTGAAGCAGGATCTCTCTATGTAGCCACGGCAAGCCAGAACTCTACGAAAATCAGGCTGGCCTTGAACTCTCTGGAATGCACCTGCTTCTGTCTCTCTAGTGCTGGGATTAAAGGTGTGTGTCATCAAGCTCAGCTGAAAAATCTGTTTCCAGATGGAGGTTTCCCAGGTCTTGGTTGCTTACTTGCAGAGGCAACTATACAAAGTCTTTCAATCCAGGGGGCTAAACTGATAGATTGTTTCACAAATCTTTGCCTAGCAGCCCCCCCACCCACCCACCCAGTGACAGCCACTGCTAGTTTCAGTTCCCTTAGATCTAGGATGAGGCCAAGCTTGAAAGAACCTCTATAGTTTTCAGTTTTAGCTCCAAAAGCCTACAAAGTTTCCAGAACACAGCAGATGCTAAAAGTTTTCTTTCAAGTGACCATCACTTAAAAACTCTTACCGTCACCTAGCTGAGAGGCTATTGGCAATCATGGTTGCTTGGGGCTGAGGGTGGGGTGGAGAGTGGAGGGAGAGCCAATTTTCTTATGGGATTGTGGTGGTTTGAATAAGAACGGCCCTCATAGGCTCATAAACTTGATTATTTGGTCTCCCTTTGGTAGATGTGTTTGGAGATCATTAGGAGTCGTGGCCTTGTTGGAAGGGTGTGTCACTAGCTGCCAGCTTGAGGTTTCAAAAGCTCATACCATTGCCAGTCCCATTCCTTCTCTGCTTCCTGCTTGAAGATCAGGATGTGAGCTCTCAATGGCCGCTCTAGCTCCATGCCTGCCTTCCTGCTGCCCTGTTCCCTTCCAAGATGGTCATGACTCTAACCCTCTGGAATCGATAGCCCTACGTTAAATGCTTTCTTTTATAAGTTACTCTGGCCCTGGTGTTTTCAGAGCAATAGAAAAGTAATAGGTTGGAGAGATGGCCCAGTGGTTAAGAGCATGACTGCTCTTTCGGAGGTCCTGAGTTCAAATCCCAGCAATCACATGGTGGCTCACAATCATCTGTAATGAAATCTGACACCCTCTTCTGGAGGGTCTGAAGACAGCTACAGTGTACTTACATATAATGATTAAATAAATCTCTAAAAAAAGAAAAGTAACGTAAGGCAGGGATCCAGTCCCTTGAAAGGCTGGCTGCGAGTGCTCCAGCAGCTGGTCCCATTCCGACGCGCAGACAGGCATCACTAAATAGACTCAGTAAGTTAAAAATGAAACCAAAAACAACAACAACAAAAAATTCATAAAGGAGGCGGGCAGAGCGGTTGTAGGAGACCGGGGAGAAACTGGAGAGGAGGTAATGGAGGATCGATTGAATCAACACGCCTTGCAGGCATGTATGAAGTGAAGCCCTCACACAATAAAAAAGAAAGACGTTTTAATTAAAAATCATGTCCTTCTGAAGGCACTGGGCACACACATGGTGCATAGACAAACACTCATACACATAAAATTAAAAAAGACAATTGAGACCACACCAGCTCAGGGAGGCCAGAAGAAAGACACCCAAGTGCCTGCCTCAGTCACACCAACCCTGGGTGGCCGGAAGAAAGGCACCCAAGCACTTGCCACAAGTGTCACTGTGATGGATAAATGCATGATGGGGAGACAGGAAAGATGGAGTGCATGTGGAGAGATGGAAGAGGAGAAGCTGAGAGTGTGGGACACCATGGAGAAGGTAGGACCAGAGACTTGACGGCAATGAAGAACAGATATGAGGAGGTCACAGTGAGGTCCTGGCCTGGGCTGCCACCAAGGACCATGTCTGGGTCTGTGGTCCTGCTGCAGCTGGGGGTCTGTCTCAGTGTCTGTGGCCAGAGTTACTACCAAAGGCCAAGCATATGGCTGTGGTCTGGGCTGACACTGGAGAACCATTGGGATATATAAGGTCCCTGTTGCCTGGGGGTGGAGAGTGGGGAGTACTCACTGATCTAAGTAGCCTGAGCTACCACCCAAGGCCATGGGGACATCCAGGTCCATGCTACTGCCAGGGTTTTGGGTCTGCAGTCATATGGTGGTTGGAATCTGTGTTGATGCTTCAGGTGTGTGTTGCCACCAAGAAGATGTTCCTAGTCTAGACTGTCCATGAGGCACTGTGCTAAGCTGGCTCTGTCCCTTGCAAGCCACCATACTTCAGAGAGCCGGTCCTACTCCTCATCTGCCATGGCGGGGCATGGACGAAGAAGAGATAGCCTCCCCTCCCTGCCACCTGCACCTTCGGCAGGTGGGATAGCTGGCCCTGATGTCATTAGCACAGGAGAGCTGGCCCCACTCCTCACTGGCTGCTGCACTCAGGAGAGCAGACCCTAAACCTTGCCTGGGCAGCATCTTGGAGCTGACCCTGGTGACAAAGGGTGAGCTGGCCCCAGGGCATGACAGCAGAAGAGCTGATAGGGTCTCTTACTGACTTCGGCATCAGGTGAGCCAGCTGGGGCAGCTAGCCCTGGTGGCTTCTAAGGACACAGGACAGCTGGCAGGCTTACAAACTGAACTACCTCCCAGGCCCAGATCCAGAGCTTTGAGTTGGCTGACCCCAACATCTACCCCATCTATGATCTGCTGGAGCATTAAAGAGCTGGTCCTGCAGATCCAAAGCTGCAGTCTCCATTACACAGAGCAACGGCAGGACATCCGAGAGGGGTCCTGGTGAGGATCCAGTTTTGATAGGGTAGCAGAAGCCAGAGGCCTCCAACCAAACCAATGACTCACTGCAATGAACATTTGCAAGGAAAGATGTGTGTCACACAGTACAGCTCCCACAACAAGCTGTTTTTTTTTTAAATTCTATCTTATTTTACTTTATTTTATTTGGGGGGGAGGTTGCAAAGGCAGAGGGCATATATGCAAAGGGACAGGGAGATGAGTGGGATTGGAGTGAGTGATGTGAAATTCACAAAGAATCAATAAAAAGTTAAAAAAAAATTTTTTTTGATAAGTCATGTCCATCTAGTTGTGGTAAATGACTGTAATCTTAGCAATCTGGTTTTTGGAACAGTAGGATCAGGGGCTGAGAAAGCAATGTACAAAGGCTACCGCATGATCCGTGACGGGATATCAGGGAGCGTGGAGGGGGCGTGTCATGGGAAAATTTGGCAAAAATAAGAGGTTTCTGAACACACAGTAACCCAAAATCAAATACACAATGAAGCAGGGGTGCTGGTGGCACTCAGTCACGTGCATGACGTCACTGGGGCCTTGGTAATGGACACAGAGCATGCTCTCTCCGCACTGTGTGCTGTTCCCGCCGGAGTCGCTCAGACTCCAGAAGAACACATGCTATGAACTGCGGCTGCGCACACAGAATTCCCTGCTTTTACAGAAACACGGGGTGACGAAAGTCTAGAAAGCAACAAGCAACAGCGTTTAACGTTTTCTTGCCACCATCCCTCAGTATGCAAGTAGCAATCAGTACATCTTCGGGTTGGATTCTGTAAGATTTGATTTTTAAAATGCTATTTGAGTAGCTTACTTGCATTTCCTGTTTTGTTTTGTTTTGTTTCTCGATACAGGGTTTCTCCGTATAGCCCTGGTTGTTCTGGAACTCACTTTATAGACCAGGCTGGCCTCGAACTCAGAAATCCACCTGCCTCTGCCTCCCGAGTGCTGGGATTAAAGGCGTGCGCCACCACGCCCGCCCGGCCTGCGTTTCCTTAAAAAAACCTGTTAAAGACATTTTGAGATTAGAAATTAGAGTTTAGGATCGAACAGCCAACGCCTTCTGAAACGGCTCTAAGCGTATTTTAGCCATTTTGTGCTGTATGTTTATGTGAAATGATATCAACGTACGATGTTCCTCGTATTACAGAATTAGATATCCACCCACGATCTAATTCTT
The DNA here is from genome assembly GCA_902729485.2 of Mus minutoides. NCBI lineage: Eukaryota > Metazoa > Chordata > Mammalia > Rodentia > Muridae > Mus > Mus minutoides. The sequence continues at coordinate 3,817,300 of LR749492.1, forward strand.
TACCTGAAATGTACACACCTATCTCATCGGTGCAACTTTGCTTCCAGCTTTAACATCTATAATGCTACATAAAAAGTTCTCAGTTTCATGCCTACTGTGTATTTCTGTATACCTGGAGTTGTGTAAAGATTTCTTGGGCAAACGAGGTCATAAGTAGAAAAGGTTTACAAAGCTTTGCTCTAGACTGAAGAGGCCTGTGTCAGCGGATGAAAGAAATCAAGCTGTTTATTCCTCCATTTCGAAGGCCATTTCTCTAAAAATAAATGACCCTGTTAAAAGTATGTTAAATTATTAACTCGTGCAGAAAACACGAAGAGTACAGGGATCGGACGCCTGCAATAACTGCAAACAGAAAATCAAATTGGAATTCTAGATGGACAGCCTGAAAATGATATAGAGCTTACATTTTCTCCTAAGACCATTCCTGTAAGCAGAAGAGCAGTAGCAGTGTGGATACTTAAAACAGAAAACATATGGCCTAAATAAATGGAGGGGTGGGGATGAGGAATGGGGTTAAAACTGCTGTTTGCTGAAGTCAAACGTCTCACTGAAACAGAATCCAGGTCTCCTAAAATTCTAATCTTTCCATCACTGTAGCAACAGCAATGAACTCCAGGTCCATGTGATCCAGGGGGCCTGCCTGTCGCACGGTCAAACCCTGACCTTGGGTTAGCAAGGGTGAGCACCACGTGTGCCAGCGTGATGGTAAGATGGGTGGCACGTGTGCGAAAGGTCAACCTGTGTAGACTGTGTCACACAAGGCAATTATCAAATGGCAGATCAACGTAGGTTTTTTCCAATGCTCCTTTCTTGCCTAAGATACATTTCTTCACTCAGCAAAAATACAAATAGATTCATAGAACTATTGGTTCCTAGTCAGCTGTAGAAGGGAACGAAGAGTCACGCAGATCTCTGTAAGTTCAAGGCCAGGCTGATCTACAAAGTAAGTTCCAGGACAATCAAGACTACATAAGGAGACTTTGTCTCAAACACATGCACACACACACACACACACACACACACACACACACACACACACACAGAATATTTCATAAGACTGATACCCGACATGGTAAACTCCAAATCCTGTAACTCCACATCTGTTGTGTAGAGGGCTGAGATGGCTCCCCCGACCCCCTCCAACTTTGCAACTAAAACACTCTTATTTCTCTTGGGATGGTTCTATGCCGGTATGCAGCTCTCCTTGGCAAGCATCCCATGGCTCTGACACCTGTAACGTCTTGGTGTCTCTTTTCATAGCTTCCTGCATTGACTTCTCTGGGACTCCATGTCGGGACCCCAGCCACTAGCCTGGCCTCAGAAGCTCTCCTTAACCTTGGAGGAAGGTTCTTCTAAGCCTTTATTTACTACTTTGTGCTGGGAGGGGGAGGGAAGGAGAAAATACCTCAGGCCTTTCGCTTTTTACAAGCTGGAAACTTAGCTGGATGGGGTCTTGCCCTGAGGGCACCGCTTTCTTTATTCTATTTTGAATCGGGCTTTTCTCTTCCAACTCAAGCCTTGACTCCAACGTCACACTTCCTTCCGTCACACTTCCTTCCGGCTGATACTTTTCAAACTGTAGCATTCTGTATTTCTTTTTGCCTCGCTTGCCCCTTTTCGTTGTAGAACTGCATAAGGGTGATTGCTAATAGCGACATGTCAGAGACAACACTAGACTGTCTGGAAATCTCTACCGACTGCAATCGGTTCACTGCTTTATATCTTAGCCTCAGCCAGATTCTGAGGACATGGGCAAAAAGGGGCCAGATTCTTTGTCAAAATATTACTAGGATGGTCTCAAGCCTGGTTGCTAATAGTTTCCCTCTGAAACTCCTTGAGCCAGTCCCCTACAACCCACATTGCCCCAAGTGTCTATTCGATGGCTCACTGAGCCCCACTTACAGTGTCCAACCATTTTCCTAGTCCAACATCCCAAAGACTTCCACATTCCTCCAAAGAACCAGCAGGTTCAGGCCTGTCAGAGCAGCAACTCCTGTTTCAGATCTGATAATAAATATACCATCAGCAAAGATATTGGGGTGCAAAAAATCAGCCTACAAGAGTCATGTATACCAAAAATAAATGTTCTGAGAAAGAAATCCCCATTCGCGATAGCTTCAGAAACAAAACAAAATAGCAACAAGAACTTTGTGAACAAAACTTCAGTAGCACAGCAAATAATCCCACGAACTGACAAATGAGATTTTTATGAATTTAAATCCCAGCACTCGGGAGGCAGCCTGGTCTACAAAGTGAGTTCCAGGACAGCCAGGGCTATATAGAGAAACCCTGTCTCGATAAACAAAACAAAACAACAAAAAAAATTTCTTCCTAGCAGAGGAAGCTATCAGTACGGTGAGAAAACGGCCTACAAAATAGGAAAAAAAAATCGTGGCCTGTTTTATTTCAAAGGAGCATTAATATCTAGCAGAACTGCCAGAATTAAACACAGCAAAGCACATAAATCGTCAGGTCGATAATGGGTTTGGGAAATGAACAGATAGTTCTCAAAAGACCAAACACAAATGGCTATGGAAAAGCTTTCAGAATCTTATCTGAGAGAAACACCAGTGAAAACACTTTTGTCTTTCCACCCTTTCCCCATGGCTGAGGTAGAAGTGGGGGAGCATCGTCACCGAGAGAACAAACGAGACTGGAAAGGTGGCTCAATGGTTATAGTCTCACGGCTCTTCCAGAGATCTAAGTTCAGTTCCCAGCACTAACATCACAACTGTGGTGCTGACATGTTTAAAAGGCAACGGTTGACCCCTCCACACGTCGAACGGTTTCAAAATAAATAAATAAATAAACTTGGAAAAGGAAAGACAAGGAATCTTGAGAAAATGTGAGGAGAAAGAAACGTGAGTTGCAAAAGAAGTTGGTGCAAGGCCGGGAGTGATGGCGCACGCCTTTAATCCCAGCACGCGGGAGGCAGAGGCAGGCGGATTTCTGAGTTCGAGGCCAGCCTGGTCTACAAAGTGAGTTCCAGGACAGCCAGGGCTACACAGAGAAACCCTGTCTCGAAAAACCAAAAAAGAAGAAGAAGAAGAAGAAGAAGGAGAAGGAGAAGGAGAAGGAGAAGGAGAAGGAGAAGGAGAAGAAGAAGAAGAAGAAGAAGAAGAAGAAGAAGAAGAAGAAGAAGAAGAAGAAGAAGAAGAAGAAGAAGAAGAAGAAGAAGAAGAAGAAGAAGCTGGTGCAGCCATTATGGAAACCATGGTTGAGCGATCTCAAAGAAGCACAGGGCAGCTACCGTATGGCTTAGCTTACGGGCGGGCACGGATCCGAAGCCGTACAGTAGACAAAGCTCACATCTACGCTTAGTGCTGCACTATTCATAGTGTGCAGGAAACCAGAACAGCCAACTGTCCGCTGGAGAATAAAAAGACATTCCATGAGATGTCATTCAGCCATAAAGAAAAATGAAATTATGAATTTGCTGGAAAATGGATGGAACTAAAATAAGTATTATATTAAACAAAATATTCCAGACTCAGAAATGTCAAAGTCTATGTGTTTTCTGTCCTGTGCAAACTCCAGTTTTTAGTTGTGTGTGTGTTTGGGTGGGTTACAGGTCATGAAACTACAAAATGGGCCACGGAAGGTGAAAGAGATCTTAAAGGTGAAAGAGATCTTAAAGGTGAAAGAGATCTTAAAGGACATGAGGAGAGCAGAGAGGGTTATAGTGGAGTTGGGGCTACTTTGAGGAGGAAGAGGACAAGCGGGGAGAGGTGGGGCTTGAGGGAAGGGGGTGTGGGACAAGGGTCAGCAAAAACAAGATGTGCATAAAACACATAACAAAACCCAGTGGGCAAAGAATGAGAGAAAAGACCAGAAGGAAGGAAGTTGGGGAGGGAAAGAGGGAGGAAGAAAACCAGCAGCATGCCCTCCCCCATTTTAATTACAGGATGCTTCTGGGCCTGATCTCTGCAGCAGGCAGGGAGCCTGAATTTCTTGCCACTCACAGTCCCTTGTGCAGAGACCTTGATAGACTTAGTCTTGGCTCGCCTCACCAGTGGCGGTGCCCATTTGGCCTGCCACAGAAAGCAGAAGTGATCCCAGCCACTCCCTGGAACCATGCGTGAGAGGGTCTCACATGCACCGAGTTGGGTCTTTGATACAGGTTCCAACATCTTACTGAGCTCATGAAAAAAGGCCCTGCACTGCAGAGAGAGAGAAAGGGAGAGGGAGGGAGGGGGAGAGAGAGAGATCCATGCATTTAACTGTAAAATTCTTACAAAAATGTTAGTTTTGATAGGCAAGGGTTGTCATACTATTAGGTGACAATTTTTTGTTTTGTTTTGTCTTGAGACAGGGTTCTGTGTAGCCCTGGCTGTCCTAGAATTTATGCTGTAGACCAGGCTGGCCTCAAACTCAGAAATCCACCTGCCTCTGCCTTCCAAGTGCAGGGATTAAAAGCTTGCACTATCACTGCCCGGCCTGGATAGTCCAATCTTATGGAATCATTTTCTCAATTGAGGTTCCCTCCTCTCAGATGACTATAGCTATGTCAAAGTGGCATAAAACCATCCAGTTCACCACTCCTACGTCTCTTTCTGACTATGGCTGCTGGACATCAAACCCTAAGCCTTGTACATGAGCTATGTGGTCATGAAGTCTACATTTTTCCTCTCTCTCTCTCTCTCTCTCTCTCTCTCTTTCTCCTTTCTTGTTAGTAACTTTATTATAATTATTTTTAAACTGACAAAATAAAGTATGTTTTTATCATTTATATCTTGAATGTATACATGTACACACACACACACACACACACACACACACACACACACATACACACGCACCTCTAACCTATATATGGGCTGTATTATAAAGAAAGCAAATGGTAGTACTTTTACTTTGTTTTCCAATTCAAATTGATTTCTTATAATGAAAGCATTCCCCCCTCCTCCATTTTCTATTTCTTTCTTCCTTTCTTCCTGATTTGTATTTTTTTGTGTGTGGCAAGGTAATCCTTTATAATGATTTGTTTAGACTAGAGTCTTTTACTTCCATAGTATTTTTTTTCCTTTTGTGAAAAGGAAAAGCACCCCACTAGAATGTTACCTGTGCCCAACAACTCCAATTCTCTCCAAATGCGCTTTTCCAAAACTGTACTGAGCGGGCTACAGTGTGCCCCTCAGGCCACCTCAAGCCCGAATTGATTCCCAACCCTGTCCACACGTGTTGACTGCAGGCATTGGTAGAGGTGGGCTAACAGCTCACCAAGCTACTGTCTCCCTCTCCCATGCAGATGACTACATTTCCTGAAGTCCTTGCACTTGGCTGTAAGTTCCAGCCCAGGGGATATGACTGGCAGTGATACACTGTCTGAGTCTAACCTCGTCTAGCCCTGCCTCGCACACTCACCCCACGCTGCCTTTCCCCTTGGCTTGACAAGCAAAACTTGTGTAAGACGCCAGAGCCACAGATAGTGTGGCTCTGCATCTGATCACGACTTGGAGGAAAGCCAGCTGCAACTCAGTTTCTTGCTTAAAAACTCACACAAGCTACAACTGCTACTATGAGGTCTGAACCATTCTTCATGTCAGTGGTGTTTTTGTTAGTGGTGGTTTGTTTGTTTGTTTGTTTGGTTTTGGTTTTTATTATAGTAGCTAGTGATGGAATCCCAGGGGTTCTGCAGACTGTCATAAGATTTTTTATAAAAGTAATCACCATGCCAAGCCAGATCCCTGCCTGTAAAATAAGCTCTAAGACATAGGTTTCACCATACACTAGGTTTATTTATTTATAAGTGTGTTTACTTTCACTTTATGTCTATGAATGTTTTGCTCATAAGTTGGTATGAGCACCAGGTAAATGCCTGGTGCCCCTGAACATCAGAAGCGGGAGTGGATGCCCAGGGAGTGGAGTTACAGATGGCTGTGAGCCACCATCACGTGGGTGCTGGCAATGGAATGGGAGTCCTCTGCAAGAATAGGTACTTTTACCACCGAGACATCTCTTGAGCCCCTGTAGACTAGGTTTTGCTTCACTTAGCCCATACAATATACCAAAAGCTCAGGAAAACAAAACAAAACAAAACAAAACAAAAAAAGCTCATTTTAAAAATATGGAAATATCATTCAGCCCATGTTTCTATGACTCGAGGGAAGTTGCCACAGCTAAACTTCAGATAAATGGTGGTCCTGCTAAACCCCGCTGGGTAGCATGATTCATGAGAGCGTAGTGTGAATTAGAGGGTTATTTTAGGCATTTCTGAGGTTTTCTTTTACAAGCAAATTGGAAAAAAATTGATGTCATTAGACAGACTTATTTATATTTAATAGCAAATAGGGACCGTTTTCCTTTAAGACTTTTGCTTACTTAGTATGTATGGATGTTTACCTCCACGTGTGTCGGTGCACCACATGATACTTGGGGCCTGAGGAGGCCAGAAGAGGGCAATGGATCTCCTGTAACTGGAGTTAGAGATGTACGGCTATGAGCCTGCATGTGGGTAAGAAGAACTGAATCCGTATCCTCTGGAAGAGCAACCAGGGCTCTTAACTGCTGGGCTGTCTCTCCAGCCCAGTATTATGTTTTTAACCAATTATATGACTTCTTAATTTTGTGATTACATTCCATTATGATTTGACCATAGAATGTTATCCTTGACTTAATTACAGCTGAAACATCGTATTTAAATGTTAAAATACACAAGAACGTACATTTGCTTTGTTTATACTTAAGAACTACAATCACTATTTTAATATCAAGAACTTAAGTTAAGCCTGGAGTCAAACATGAAGAAATTTAAGTCCCAATACTAACCTAAGATCAATTAAATGAATAATTTATAATAATGCCTAAGGTATTAGGCATCAAACGTAACTTAAGGTCACCCAGTTAAAGACCTAATGCTACATAAAAGTACTTTTCTGACTATTAAAAAGCAGTCACGCTGATTGGTCATCATAGGAATCATAATAATGTATGGCCCTTAAACCCTTCTTGGTGATCATAGAAGTTGCTTGGACCAAAGACATCAGTAGCAGCTTACTGAAAACGTGCCTTGGGGCTCCGTTACCACCACTGCTCCTACCTTTTTCAGGACCCCTGGGAGATCACCTGGCTCCAGCATCTGTTCAGTTTAGCCTCCTCTCTTCCACATCCTCTCACAAGTCTCCTCACACAGCCCCTCAAATTATCTCTCTCAAATGCTCTCCACACCATACCTGTAGCTCTTGCTCGAAATTCCTTCCATGTATTTTCATCAGTCTTACTGTAACAACGTGAACTGTGTTTGGCTTGCCACGCCCCACACAACAGCAACCATCCTGGTACCTGCTCCATTTCCTTCCACCTCAAAGCCCATCTTCTCTCCTTAGTTTAAATATCCCACCCAACTTCTTTCCCTGATGTGTTTAAGCTTCCTGTCCTTGCCCCAAATACTTTCCTTCCAGCTCTTTCCATGGCTAGCATGTTTCTCTTCAGGTCTCAGATCACCCCTCACTTCACCCAGTTATCCAAAACCCAAAAAAAAAAAAAAAAAAAAAATTCATAGAACCATATAATTTTATCCTTATAGTCTAAAATCCTGGGTATGTGAGATAATGTGAGTCTTCAGCCAGCACCCTTTCCCCTTCAACACCTTGATCAGAAACATCACACCTCACAGAAGATAGATGGAGAGATGAGCTGTGTCTGCAATTCACATGTTCAACCTTGATGACCTAGCACAGGAGACAATCCACTAGAAACTATATCACCATATTTGGCAATGACTGTCACTGCCCTGTCCTGCTGAACAGGGAAAGCCCAATTGTATAATCGGAATGGCATGCCACCTGGGAACAGAAAACCATCTGAAGCCATTCATATGATCCTTTGTACACCAGTTTTACTTTTTTTTTCTTCTGAGTTTTACTCTTAACAACAACAAAAATACAAACTTGGTAATCCTGAGATGTGTGTCAAAATTTAATTAGCTATAGTATTTGGAGACATGAAGCTGTCCTGGCTTTGAACTTTAATTCATCTAACTTGTAAAGAAACTCTGAGAGAGAGAAAAGGAGTGAGGGAGGGAGAGATCGATTGAGAGATTGTTGCACACTGGAACTTCCTTGGAAGACAGTATTCACATCAAACCCAGGATGGAAGTCCAGCATGCCTTTCGGCTCTGTTTATGGCCCTCTGGGCCACTCTGACAGAGTAGCCAGCCTGCTTTCCAGGTCTGACCATTTAAATGGTAGCGACTGGTGCCTACAAATTATTTTCTCCACAGTCCCTGGTGCCTCTAATGGGAAACACAGGCTTGGATCAGGTTCTGGAAATGTAAGGGCAGTCACTGCACGCTAAGTGCCCCTGAGCATGCCAGGGTAGGAGTGCACTTTTCCCTACTTCAGATGAAGGGGCGGGGGATGCTTCTCCAGCCCAGCGAACTGCTGAACTCTCTTCCACATCTGAACATGAGAGAAAGCACTGAGGCCCTGCACAGTATCTGCCGAGGAGCTGGCAGAGACATCAGATTGCACAGAGCGAAGGTTCAAGGACCAGCTCAGCAAAGTTCTTGGGGTGGACTCTCCCATAAAGAAGTCAAAGGGATGGCTCAGAGGGTAAGAGCACCCGACTGCTCTTCTGAAGGTGATAAGTTCAAATCCCAGCATCCACATGGTGGCTCACAACCATCCATAACGAGATCTGGCACCCTCTTCTGGAGTGTCTGAAGACAGCTACAGTATACTTACATATAATAAAAAAAAATTCTATTGATTTGCTTATTTTGAAAAAAAAAAAAAAAAGAAGTCAAAGGGAAGGGGGGCTCTTTGCCTAGACATCCTCCAGCGTTCTCTCTGGAAGGCCTCGGAGAACATTCCTGCCAGAAAGCTGCACCAGGGAAAAGTTTTGGCTTCTACTGAGCACAGAGTTGCTGCTTCTTTTCACTTGAGATACTGTGAACACTTGAACAGATTATGTTACATTTCCTCTTTGTTTTGGAGAGCCCAGGGGCAAATTTCAAACTCTGCAATAATTGGCATTGGACATTATGGTATGCACTCACACACTCTGGTTAGATCTTTGACTTCCTCTTATTTTTCCCTCAAATCTGATTTCTTTAATTACTTTTTCAAAATGATTTATTTTTTATTTTTATGTTCATTGATGTTTTTGCCTGCATGCATGTCTGTGTGAGGTGTCAGATCCCCTGGAGCTGGAGTGACAAACAGTTGTAAGCTGTCTTGTCAGTGCTGGGAATTGAACCTGGGTCCTCTGGAAGGGCAGCTATTACTCATAACCACTGAGCCATCTCTCCAGCCTCCTTTACTTACTTGGTGGGTAGGTTTCTGCTCCTGTGACCTTAGGTACGTTGCTCAGCATTTCAAAGCTTCCATATTCTTCCTTTTAAATTGAGGGCAATAACACCTAAGCTGTATAATGGCTATGAGAATTTTTTTTAACTTCGGTAAAGAGCTGGGCTATAGCTCAGTGGTTGAGTGCTTGCCTAGCATGTGCAAAGCCCCAGCTTACGTTCCTGGGACCACCACCAACTAAAATAGAAGACAAACAAACTAACTAAACAGTAGACTGTTAGGGCTTAGGGATTGCTAAATTATTTGAATCTTCTATTACTATTAATAGCTGCACAGATTACACAGAAAGACAATCATTCTACTCCTGTTATCGACTGCGAGCACTATCATTAGTCTGGGCACAGTGTCCTCTAACAAACACTAACACAAACAGTTCTGGTGATTTATTCAAGAGTTACACAGTTCAGATGGAAATGTGGTTATTAGAATGATCTGAGGTTTAAATTAGCATATACTACAATATACTCATCTATTCGTTAAACATTATGTATGCTATGTGCTCAATGCATAAGGCAAGCATGATGAAACGATTGTATGTGTAACTTGATGTAGCCGAGGATATACTTTCATACAATAAGGAAAAAGGGAAAAACCGCAAATAAATGAATTTCATGTATGGAATGAAGTCTGGCCTCTCTCAGGCCACCCGTTCTAAGCCATTTCCTTTAGACTTTGGGCCTAAACTAATGTTTGTGTTGTTTCTCATAAACCTGATATCATCAGGTCCCGTGGTCTGGGAAACAGTGTTAATTTGTACAATTCAAAATGAGTTTATAGAATATTAGGCATCTTGGGCCTAATTCAGCTTCTATTATCAAAAGGTTTCTTCCCAGAATGGAGGAACCCTTGTGACAGCCAAAGGAGCTTGGGTTGTAACAGGGATAACCTGGGGTCCTTACAATGCCTGTTCTTTTACTGATGGCAAGGATGCCATGAGCAGAGACAGAAGGGAAGGAGATGTTCACATCACTATGGGAAACTTAGGTTGAAAAAGTCGAGGTGAAGACAGCTTGACTCAACCCCTCTTGACCCTTCAAAAGCACTGTGACCTTAAGCCAGTCACTTCACACACATCCCCTCAGATCTCAATGATTTATGTCTAAATGCCCCCTCCGTTGATATATTCTATGACTAAGAGAGTCTTGTGCTTCAAGGCTACTTCAGGTCAGTGTTGGCAGGAAGAAAAGACTCCCTTCCTCACTCTTGCTGGGACCAAACTATCCCCAGACCCTACTTTCAGCTTCACGGCTATGTAAATAAGGAGGAGTTCCGTGATTTGCATCGGATGAGTCAGGCCTTTGCTGATCTATAGAAAGCTCCCTCGAGGTTTTTCTACAAGCCTGTTTGCTCTTCATTAACGGTAAGAAACGTGACCACAAGCAAGCCAGCAGTGATTAAGAGAGCACAGTGCCTGACTATAGACCAAGAATCACCCTGTCTCATCCGTTACTCACTCCACCTTCGGTGGTTCCCCTCAACCACCCAGCACACTTGGATGTACTACCTCAGTCCCCGGGATCCACAGTGGAGAAGGAAAGATTGACCCGATGACAGATTTCACCACTATCCTCTGAAAGTCTTACTGCCACCCCAGGGCAAAATGCCCCAGAGAAGACAACAGGAGAGAGAAGAAGTAGATCAAAGCTATTGTCACAATCCCCAAGTCAACTCAGTCTTTATCAAGGGTGCATGTGTATTTACTTATCCATGAATTCAACCATGATAAGTTTCTTTTGTCAAGGCTCCCTTTCTAATACTCAGATCGTTCTTGTGCAGGGATTTGTAACAATGCATAGTCTTCAACAAAGCTGCAAACAAAGGGGGACTAGTGTTGATAAGTCTAAAGAGCCTCCCAGGTGATAGGATAAAAAAATGATAGCTACTGCAAACACAAATAATATAAAGACTGGGTGAACTGGAGGAAAGGTCTTTTGCGCTTTGCCCATACAAGTTGATATCCAACCAGACTTGAGAAACATAGAAAATTCCATGGCCGCTTTTACTCAACAAACAGTTGGTGTCATGATTACAAAACTATGTAAGTCACATTTTTAGTCTGGAGGATAAGATATGAATCAACCCCCCACAAATGAACCCAAGATATCACTGACTTTAACAAAGGTTTTATGACTTAACTGGCCTTGGGCAGTTCAAAGAAGAAACATCAAAAATAGCAAGGGGCACTTCAGTTATCTTCTATCGTTCTGCGAATTCCTCAGTTACTCATAGCAATAACTTGTCCTCCTCATCCCTAAACAAAGAGAGAACCAAGGTCTAACACCTGATTGTCAGGCCATGGCTTTGCTATCTTTAGTCACCCAACAAATAATAACTGAGCAACTACCATGTGCCAGGTGCTATACAAGGTACCTAGGTCTATCATAGGCCAGATCTGGTGAACTATCTCTTCTGGGCCTCATCTCCATGAAGAACTTTCAATCCATATTTTAAAACCATTATCCGCAGATGAAATCATATAGTTCTAGAGGCAGACTTCCAAGGTAAAATGTCAAGGCCATCACAATTTTGATAAGCCTGCTTTAGTGATTTAAGAAACACAAGGTCTCCTATCCCCATCTGTCAAGGCCCAAATCTCACAGTTTCTGTGGTTTCTACAGGCCACTTAAAAGGGCAGCAACCAGCAAACCCGCTGATGTGCCTGCCATCCTGAACCTGTGCTTTGACAGGAGGAAGACATCAACAAGGACATCGACAAGGCCACCTAGCAGACTGATAACTACTGCTGCCTTGAGGAAGGGGGCGGGGAGCATGATGAGATGCCAAGCTGAGAGGTGACCTTCTCTTTCTGGCCTCACTTTCCCTGAAGGGACTGAATTTTCACACAATGTGCCAACATCGTGATTAGTGACTGGTCTAGTCGTTGACTCTTTACACTGGGTGCAAGTTAGACAGGACCCAATCAGGAGGAGCTCTCTAGGAAGGGAAGCGGTGAGAATGATTTGGCAGAGCTCAACAGGGATGCTCTGGCACAATCACACTGCACAGCCAGGTCTCAGTGATAAGGAAGCATACTGCCTTTGGGCTCAGTTACCTCCAAAACAGCACAACCAAAACAACTCACTCTGGGATAATGGAGTAACAAAGATGGCCAACAAGTTATCTGGACTGCCTTTCATAAGAAGCAATAAATCTTCGCTGAAGATCCCATGTGCCACTGAGGTAAATCCAAACTATCTGTCTCCCCTGAAATTTGCCTTTTCTCCATTTTGTCAAACAAATTCTATCTTGCTTATTAGTGTTAGCTTCATTTATTTATTTACTTATTGTTTGTTTGTTTGTTTCTCTGTATAGCCCTGGCTGTCCTGGAACTCACTCTGTAGACCAGACTGGCTTCAAACTCAGAAATCTGCCTGCCTCTGCCTCCTAAGTGCTGGGATTAAAGGCATGAGCTACCACTGCCCAGCATAGTGTTAGCTTTATGATCTTCAGGAACTGCACACTTTATCCGATTACAGGGTAGCCCCTGTTAATTGTGTTCATTCTAATGAAAACAATACTACATACATGTAAACTACCTCAGAGCATGGCAGGAAATAAAGGCAAATATCACGGGCACAGAGCTGGCATATCAATGCACACCCTGCTAATGACAGAGTAGACTGCTGAGACAGATGTGTCTATGAAAAAGGAAATGTTTTCTCAATCGCCTTTGCAATGTCCAGATTCTGAAATATATTCAGATGACCTAAACAAGTAACTAATGATCCAATAATGTTTCTAATTAGAGTAATTAGCAATTACTTAGGTAGAAAGTATATGAGCTGTGTAAGTATATGTGAGTGAATGCATATGTGTTCCCCTATGTCCTCTTTGTATCTGTCCGTACGTAATGCCAGCATTGAGAAATGAAGCTAAATACCACTCTAAGGGGGTGGAGTGAAGGCAGAGGAAAAGCTTCTAGAAGAGGGAGTGTGCTCTTTGACTCCATCAGAGATCAATGGGAGCTCTCATGGTCGGTGAGATTGCCAGGACAGATAAAATAAAGATAGCAAGTTACATTTAAGTTTTAGGTCAATGGAGAAAGGGTTTTCTTTTAGTACAAGTATGTCTGAAATATCACAGGCATATCCCTATAGATTTATTTGCTATATCAGGCAGTGCTAATGGTCAGAGAGAGGCGGGCATGCATGTCAACTACCTCCCCTCCCTTTGTCACAAATACTGTCAATATTAGCACAAATTAACATTTAAAGCATTGGGAGACTGAGGTCCACCCACAATTGCATGTCTGTAATTTTAAGTTCCTTGACGGCAAGTAGTACACTGTATTCCTCCTTCTACAGGGCCTGGGTCATGAATCACAAGTGCCAAAGACTTAAAATGAAGTTTTGAATAAATAAGGATATGAGCACAGAGAGAAGATTGGGGCAGGATGGTAGTGTGGGCTTTTTTTTTGTTTTTTTAATGAGAAAGCCACTCATAGTGGAAAGAAAATAGAGGAACTTCTGCATCTGCTATCATCTTCTTCACCTATGAGAAGAAACATCTTAATGTAGCAAGGCAACTGCATGGCGCCTGAACCGTCTTCAACAAGTGCGAAGTACACTAAGCAGGATGAACCGAAGTGCTAGGAAAGGAATATTTTAAAGTAGAGATCAACACTTATGCAGTCACTTACTGCATAACCCTATAATTAAGGAAGGCAAGGCAGAGCAAAAGCCCCAAATGTCAGGCAGCTCTACCTGGAACCACTCAGCCTGGAAAGCTTATGTAGAAAGTATATGCTCTGCGTAGGAAGGCATGGCCCTCAGAGGTGCATGTGTGTGATCACAAATGTTTATAGGTATGCACTAATGTGTTCTTGTATTGTAAAAGCTACAAGATCAGTACATTGAGCTCCACTATAACTCTACACTCTCCATAGCAACCGACTTGGAACGGAGACTTAGGGAAATTCACATTTTCTTTTTAAGTAGAGATGTTTAAAGTTTACTGATTCTGTTTTACATATACAAGGCTTTTCTTTCATAACTTTACTTTCTCTTAAAGACTTTGGCTTTTTAAGTAAGAAAACAGCTGCTGACCACCGAAAACTTCCACCGAAAACTTAATAAAATAGGTGAATAAAATTAAAAGAATAAAAATAACCAATTTTTCCAATCCAGAGATAAGACTCAAAACTTTGGGGATATATATCTCAAGGTTCTTTTCTTTTCATGCAAATGCCCACATTTAACAAAAAAAACATGCAAGTGGACTCCATCCTACCTAGAAAGCTTCTTTTAAGAAACAAAATATAGTCAGCCAAGTGACCAAAAATATTTCCACATACAACTTTTAATGCTTGTGCAGAAATTTTCCACAGATGCTTTACTTAACCAAGTGCTTATTGGCATGTTTTTCAAATCTTTAATGATATTATTGTTCTTTGGGCAACAGAATGGGAAAGCTCTGAGGGTCAGAATTACTGATTCGAACCAAGACAAAGCTCATGCACACTGTAAAAGACTTTGATCAGTGTCACCATTTTGTCACCTGTGACAATCAAATGATTGAAATCAATGTACAATCTCATTCATATAAAAGGGACTGTTTTCCTGATTTTGTTTTTGACAATCAGCCATGCAGAGAAACTGTCTGTGAAAGTAGAATTTTATATAGATTAAGAATAGAGAGGAATATCTGCAATATTTCCTATTTTCGAGAAGCCAGTCCATAATAACCCAGAGTTTCAGAAAGCTGCTCATAGTTAGCTTCTGATGCAACCAAATAATTAAGAATTTTAAAGCCCAATTTTCAACATAGTCTGCTATTGTTGTATAACTCTTGTTGTTTCTCATGTCAATAGGATAGCATTTTAAATCCATTAATTTCCTTTATTATTATTAACAAAAAATAAGAACACAAACTAAGGTCTTTGAAAGTCATGTTATGTTCTTTTTTTTTTAAAGGGGGGGGGGGATCCATTTGATAAGACCAGAATCCAAAAATTATTTGGTCAAACAAAGAAAGCATCATGGATGGCAGACAGCCATGCTAGCGTAGTCATAGCAGCCTAGGTATGAGTTAGCTGGCTGAAATGGGTGACCTTCTACCCAAATGCCTTATGGGCAGAAAACAAGCAGAACAAACAAAATACATTACAGATTCCAGAACGACCATGTCAGAAGGAAACACAGTGAAGGAAAAGTTCCCAAATACTGCATCTAATCTAAATTTGTATCTAAACTGTATAATGGAGACTAATAAGCAGAGAAATTACTTAAACATACGACCCAGCAGAAGACTGCTAAGATTTAGATATATGAAATCCGACCCAGAGATGAGTCTAACGAAAGGAAAGAATAGCTGTGAAATATTAACCTAAAGTGTTAAAAGAAAAATACGCCATTCATCCTGCATTTTCTAAGTTGACAAACAAGGCTCATCGTCTTCTTTGAGACCCAGAAAAATTAAGAAAATGACAAATACAACAAAAACACACACACAAGGAAAAAAATAACACAGAGAGAGAGAGAGAGAGAAAGGAAGAAAGGAAGGAAGGAAGGAAGAAAGGAAGGAAGGAAGGAAGGGAGGGAGGAAAGAAGGAAGGAAGAAAAAGGAAGGAAGGGAGGGAGGGAGAGAGAAGAAGGAGGGAGGGAGGGAGGAAGGAAGGAAGGAAGGAAGGAAGGAAGGAAAAGGAAGGAAGGAAGAAAAAGGAAGGAAGGAAGAAAGGAAGGAAGGAAGGGAGGGAGCGAGGGAGGGAGGAAGAAAGAGAGGAAGGGAGGGAGGGAGGGAGGAAGGAAGGAAGGAAGGAAGGAAAAGAAAGGAAGGAAGGAAGGAAGGAAAGGAAAGGAAGAATGTTAGTTCTAACTACAGAATTTTAATTTGTCAAGATTGGAGAAAACTAAATTATGTTATTGCTAATGACCTAGTCACCAGCAATCACAGTCATTTGGTTAATGACTAATTCAATTGAAATAGAAATGTGACTATAGGATCAGGTACAAAAATATATATCCCAGAAGAATCATTATGTCTTTGATATGAGCTGAATGATTCCCCCCCCCCCAGTGTTGGGAACTGAACTTAGGGCCTTGCATGTGCTTGACAAACTAAGCCCCCCCCTCAGTCCCTGTGTGTCAGGTTTACTGGGAGTCTTCTTCAGTCCTGGGACAGGTCACCTGGGAACCTAAAGTAATGCTTTACTCACTCAAAAAAAAGTGCCTGGAGGCACAGGAATCTAAGACAACACCTCCCACTGAAGATACACAGGTATATAAGAGCATGACAGAGGACCTAAAACATCATTATCAGTCCTGTGTTTTGCAGGTTTTTTCCTCTGGAAAAACACTTAGCACCAGGGTTTAGAATGACTCTAAAGTATTTATGGCTGGTGGCCCTTGTGGCTCTACACATTCCAACCATCCAATCTCTGAACTGTGTTTATCTGGATGGTATCATCTTGAAAAATGTGAAACGTCTGGACAACACCCTGATCGGCTTTCCCTTAAGATGTCTAAAAGATATCACGGATTTTAAGTTTCCTAAAGAGATTTTGCCATACATT
The DNA here is from genome assembly GCA_902729485.2 of Mus minutoides. Taxonomy (NCBI): domain Eukaryota; kingdom Metazoa; phylum Chordata; class Mammalia; order Rodentia; family Muridae; genus Mus; species Mus minutoides. Next base: position 3,834,118 of record LR749492.1, read on the forward strand.
CAGAATATGAAAAAGGAGATAAACGCTGTCTCTTATCGTGTATCTGCTCTGGCACTAACTATCTTCAATCTTAAAGGCGCCATCCCTCCGGTGACAGAGGAACGCTGGGAACATACCATATCGGGACTTTCTGAACAAGCCCGGCAAGCTCGAGAGTGCTTCATGGACGAGGAGAAAGAGAACAGGGGACATCCTCACTCTGAGGACTTCCTGACAGTCTACCTGGAATTGAGCAAGTATTTCTACAGAATCAAAAAGTTCCTGATCAGTAAGAAATACAGTTACTGTGCTTGGAAGATTGTCACAGTGGAAATAAGAAGATGTTTCATGATATTTTACACATCCAAAAAGCTACTCAAAATGACATCAGGTATATTTTTCAGAATTAAATTTCCCTACATAGTTTCCTCCTTTCTCGTAGCACGGCTGTGCAGTGCATGATGGGGCAGTGTCGTCAGTTAGACTGGTCCTTCTTGTAATGTTTGCTGTCTTTGAGGCTTGACCTTGGTACAGCAACCACATCTATTTCTTTAAGAAGAAGCAATACTGGCCGTGTCACTCCGTGCCTGGGTGACCCCAGGAAATTACTGAGGCAGTCCTGGAGACAGGTCGAAAGGAGTAAGGTTTCCTTTCCATCGTCGTCTCGGCCACTTTCCTCTGACCATTTTCTGTTGGCTTTCCTCTGCCATCTAAGAAAGTTGTCAAGATGGCAGTTAGAAGACAGGGAGAAGGTTTGAAGAGGTAACGTTTCAACAAATCATCTCTCTGGCTGCCAAGGTTGTTGAGTCTATGAAAGTTCACCACATTAACAGCCAATCTATAGAGTCAAAATACCCAATCTATAGAATCAAAATGTTTCTCTTATTTTTTAATCATCTTTCTTCTAGAGGAAAAAAGAAGTTGAGATCAATTGTCAGTTTGGTTTCTGTGAAGTTTAAAGAAAGGTAAGTTGTTGCTTTGAAAGTCAAGGTCCATAGTGAAATTTGGATAGATAGATAGTAGATAGATAGATAGATAGATAGATAGATAGATAGACAGATAGATAGTAGAATCAGTTGATCATTAAGCTCCTCCTTAACACCTGAAAGCCTGTCATTCTGCTGTAGCACATGTATCATGCCTGGAACATTTTGTTTGGTTTCTATATAGCTAACGGTATAGAAAAGACTACGGATGCAGCCCAGAGATAGCTGTACTTGTCTAACATGCATAAGACACTTGGACTGGATTCTCAGATCTGCAGTGAGGTTAGGAGAAGGCATAGAAATTAGTGACACTCTCTCATAGCAGGTGGTTTTCTGTGTGTGTGCACCTAAGGTAAAGGTCTAAAGTCATGCTGTGGTGGAATTCTACATTCATGTTCAGTTTTCCTGGTTGGAAAGTAAATTAGGCACTGTAATAATACCTGGTACCTTAACCACTTTTATCTTTTTAAAGTCACTTTGTAATCTAGGTTACCTACATTATTTACTTAACTCTTCTGTTTTTATTCAGCTAACTAACTGAATTTTCTCCTTCTTTCCCCTCCTCTATCGTATTTCAGAATCACCCACGTTCAAGCAAGAAGTTAAATAGAAGCTGCAACTGTTCAAATGTCCCCAAGAATGCTTTATTCTAAAGCCATTACCAGGATGCTGCTAATGCTACCTTCAGATGCAAGACTTTTCAAGTTCAGGGTTCAAGGCAATGCAGTCAAAGGAAGTCTTATATTAAGCAGAAGACAAATTTCAGTGGAAAAGTTAGCAGAAATGTTAACTTATAATAAAACAAAAGTTGTAGATTGTGGCATTTATGTTACTAACAAAAAAATCAGTCACTAAAATGAGTGAATATAATCTATTTGATTAAAAAAAAAAGCTCATTAATAAGGGACTGTGGCAGTGGGGAGGGAGGCTGGATATGCGACTGCAAAGCAGCAGACAGCGTTTTCCATTCATTTCTCCACCTTTGCCTGAGCTCTATGCAGCCCTGCTGAGATGCCAGCAGTTGCTTTCATAAATTATAGCTGCTGCCCTGCCCTGCCCTGCCCTGCCCTGCCCTGTGTTTGCTCTGTGCAAGGGAAGAGAACTGGCAAAGTGGGGTGGGAGTGTAGTTCAGTGGTTGATTACATGGATAGCTGTCTGAGGCCCTGAAATTTATCCCCAAAACTTCAAGCAGAGAGGGACATGGAGAAGAGAAGAAAGAACTGGCTATAAAAGCTAAACATTTCTAATCAAGATAGATAGTTTGACAGAAGTCACAATCCCACCCTTTTCATAGAGTATACCTTAAAAGAAAATAAATCAGAGACCAAGCCCACCAAAAAGAACATTAACAACATAGAAATGTTAATGGACAATATAAAAATGTTTATTCTTGCTCTTGATTTCTAAAAAGTGCTAAGTAAGGCAACAATAAAACATTCCTCTCTTAGTAACACCACAGAAATGGAAAAGCAATGGTAACACTTAGAGTGAGTATAATGTAGCTTCTCATATATACTGCTGGGGAGCTGATACGGGCATGTGCTTACTATGGACAATATCGCAGTCTTTAATATGGTAACAATGTATCAACCCTACTGTGTCTCCAGAAATAATGTATTCCAGGGAAATGATTAGATAATATTATATCCATATATATATATATATATATATATATATATATATATATATATATATATATATGGAGAGAGAGAGAGAAGAGTTTTTAACGTTTTCACTATGACTTTTCTGTTTTTCCTACAATAATTTTTCTGGATAAGTCTTTTTTAGTTCGAAAATTATCAAAATTGAACACCCTTATTTTCCCCTATAATGATTGCGTTTTCCTTCTTGGCTGGGCCAAGTCCTGACTTTAATTTCAATGACGCCTTCTGGTACTCCCTGAGCAAACAGAACCCAAGCAGTACTTCTTAAGCAGGTCGTTTGTTAATGTGCTGCTACTGTTAAATTTCAAAGAAATCCGAACTTGCGGGCACTTATCATTAGTGTCTTGAGCACTCCAGAGAATTTGCTGTTTTTCTTTTCAGAACCTTGCCGTCAAGATCTAGAAATCCTGGGGAAAGTTTCTCTATAGATCCTCTCTTGAGTTAACAGTCTCTCAAAGTACTTTTAAGTTTAAGGGCAAACCAGACCTGAGCAGAGCCCAGAACTTATAACTATCTGAAGATGGGTTGGGATGTAAGAGCGCTTGCTTAACACGCCAGGGCCCCATCCGGAGCAAGGGTGGAGTGATGGAGAGGTACAGAGGTCACAGGTGGCTCCATATAAGCCTCTCTTTCTCCCCTGAGTGGGAGAGGAAAGGTGCCAAAACTTAGAATCGGTGGTGGGTTGGCCGGGGGAAGAATGTTTCTGCATCTCCTAGACAGTCTAAGGTTGGCAATTCCACAGGAAAAATTGGCAGAGGCAACATCTACAAAGTTTGCAACAGGCACAGGTCCCAACAGGTGTATAAGACCAAACCTCCTCTAGCGACCCTCGGGAGACAGTTCCGGTCGCTTTCGGCTTTGGGAGGTGACTTCGCTCTTCTTGCCAAGATTGTTTAATAAGTAACGCACACACGCTAACTGCTCTAGATGGAAGCACCTAACTTATTCCAGGAAACCCGACCTCCTATAGTCCAACAGGCGCCCCCCTCTGGAGAAATAGGGGTTACCCCAAGCCACCTGTTCTCGGGCAGATGAAAACCAGAACAGTGCCCTGGCCGCATCTGCCATCTGGACTGCATAGTCATGGCCTGCTTTTTCTGCATCGCGGCGAGAAATTTGGGTCTTAAACTTGGAGCCTTAGGTGAAGTTAGAAGCCTATGAACATTTCACAGCGGGTCACGACACCACCATTTCCAGGCAAAGTCTTTTTAGCCTTCCCAGGTTAGCTTTAGTCTCCACTCTTCTGTGGTCAATGGCCTGCCCCCCAGCCCTTGAAAATTTGCCACCCCCGAACTTTCCTTAGAGATGAGGTGCCCTGTCCCCGGCTATCGCCCGGGTTGTGGGCCCTCCATACGCGTTTAGCTCGCCTCTGGAAGTCCTTTGGACCCTCTCGCAGATCTCCTGGCTTTCGAGAACTTTGCCTCCAATCTCTCGTTTCAGATTCGCTGGGGATAAGATCTGAGAAATGCGCCCTGGGCCACAAACAGCCTAGGAGGCGGGCTCAGGAACAACTTTCCCTCCGCCCTTTAACCGCAAGCCCTGGGTGGGGCGGCCTAGCCGGGTCCCGATCTCCGTCCTTCCCCAGCGGGGATCCCGGACCCGAGCCTGCGCAAAGGCCAGCGTGGAAGGCCCCGCGAGCGGCGAAAGGGACTTCCTTCCCCGCTGGAGCCCCACCAGATGTTAGAGGCGCAACAATAGTGGAACCGTGGAACCGCAGAGAAACAAAAGGCCATTCACTAGGTTACAGGAGAATGGCTCTGTCGCCCCATCTCTGCGGGGAAGACTTGCAGAGGGTCTGAAAGGGGGCTGGAAGAGATGAGAGTGCTCTAGAGCCTCTGCCACACTCCAGGAGGCGGGAATCGCTCTTTACCATTAACCACCCCATCCTGGGGGTCCAGTGGTGGGGAGGAGAAATCAAGGGAAAGTTTAGTTTTTCACCTTCTCTGGTGCAGGAAAGGGAGGGGCAACGATCCCAGATGTTTGACAGTTGTTGGTCCAAAAGTTGAGCAAAATTTACTTATTCTTAATACCTCCCTCCCCTGATGAGGCATCGGTAGCCAGGGAGGACAAATCGAGACCGCGCTGTAGCCCTCCCTACACAGCCCCACGCCCAGCCTGCTCTGGGATCCAGGAGCCCAGGAGCGTCCCCCTGTTTAGATGCACTTTGTAAAAGTTTCTCTTCCCGCCGCTTCAGGCCGACGCGCACCCCACCCGCATCTGAGATTCAGAATGGGTCCCGGGTGAGATCTGCACCCTTTAGGGGGAGGGAAGGGGGTGTATTTCAGATCAAAGCCACAGACCCCTGGGTGGGAACTGGACTCACATTCCAGCCCGGGAAGTGCATACCCGGAGGCAGAGAAAAGCCAAGAAGCCCGCACTGCCTAAACCAGACTCCAACCCCGGAAGCTCGCGGAGGAGGAGTGAGGACTGGGGTCCGCACGACTGATCCTCCCTAGGTGTGCCCCGCACCTCGGCCCTCCTGGGCACAATCCGAAGCGGGAAGCTGCGATTGCTCCTCCTCACCACTCTTGGAAGGATTTCTTACCGTGGGGTTTTAACCTTCTGCCTAGGGCCCTGCTGGTTTCCTTCACGCCGGCAGCCGCTTCTGGAGCCGGAGAAAAAGAGTGAGCTCCTCCAGTCAGAGCAGCGATGCTTGCAGATTCACGCGAGGGGTTTCTGGCCAGCACGCGTGACTCCAGATGCAGCGACCACGGCTCTGGTGCGGCCCCCACATGCACCCAGCGCGCCGCTCAGCTCGCCCGGGCGCCACTGCAAATCACCGGCTCAGAGAGGAGTCCCCTGGTGGCCTTCTCTGGAAAGGCAGCTACGCGGGGGCAAGAGGATTGTCCTTAGGATTCTCTAATCTCCACAACAGCCTGAGACAATGAACAGTCTAAGTCTCTCAACTTTGATCCGCTGCCCAGTGTAGGTAGAAAGATGTAGAAAAGATGCTGCTAGCCGGGCGTGGTGGCGCACGCCTTTAATCCCAGCACTTGGGAGGCAGAGGCAGGCGAATTTCTGAGTTCGAGGCCAGCCTGGTCTACAGAGTGAGTTCCAGGACAGCCAGGGCTACACAGAGAAACCCTGTCTCGAAAAACAAAACAAACAAACAAAAAACAAACAAACAAACAAAAAACAAACAAACAAACAAAAAAACAAACAAACAAACAAAAAAGAAAAGATGCTGCTGCCCTGGTTGGTCTTTGTCAACTTGACACACCTTGATATATCTAGGAGGGAATTTTGATTGAAAAAAATACCCTCATAAGATACCCTATCAATAAGTCTGTCCAGCATTTTCTTAATTAATGATTGGTGGTGGTGGTGGGGACCCAGTCCTCTGTGGGTTGTGCCAGTGTTGGGCAGGTAGTGCTGGTGTGTATAAGAAAGCGCCTCGCCTCGAGTGCATCTACAAGCATCACAGCTCCAGCTGGAGGAGCTTGCTCTTTTGCTCCTGTCCCAGAAGCTGTTGCCTGTGCGAAGGAAGCCAGCAGGGCCTCAGGGCCCTAGGCGGAAGGTTAAACTCCCATGAGAAGCAAGCCAGTGAGCAGCATTCCTCTATGGCTTCTGCTTCAGTTCCTGATTCCAGGGAACTGCCTGAGTTCCCGTTCTGACTTCCCTTTACAGCGGACTGTGCATCAGCCACACAAGCCCTTGCCTCCTCCAGGTGCTTTTGGTCACGCTGTTTCATCACAGCAATAGACACCCCCACTGAAGTCCACAAGAGCTTTTTCCAAGGCACCCAGAAAGGGCCAAAGGACTTAAGCTTCTCCAAAGTGCCCTGACAGTTGTAAAATGCCGTGGACTGCCTGAAATACCTTGGAAAGCAGCATTAAATCATGGAAAAAATGTTTGGAAGTCATAACTACCTCGCCGGGTGACGACGAGTAAACCAATTATGAGACGTACTCTTAGTTCTTGGTAGGAGTCTTCAAACATGAACTGAAAGAGAAAAATGAGGTGGATTTGCCAACCTGTTTTTATTCTCCTATAAACATCCTGATGTGCACCGGCTGGGTAGTATCAAATGACTTGATTAGCGACCACATTCCGTAATTTCTACTACACGTTTGAAAGAATGAAAATAAATTAAGTAAATTTAGGCGATATATTTCCATACTCGACTCCTGTTAGCCTTTCCATCACAAACATCTCTCTATATGTAGTGCCCTTCTTGGCTCATACAAATGCTTGGAAAACTGCCATGGGGCCTTAGTACTTGCTATGTCCCCTGCCTGGGACAGTCTTCTTAACTGTCACATCATGGCTCAGAAACTACCCTTTTCCCTCTATTTCTTTCCTCAGAGGTCTTCACTTTCGACCCAATTCATCCCCCCCAAGACATCCCTTCTCAGATGCCCCACTCTAGTTTTCTCTATGAAATGTGTCACCATAAGACACACACACACACACACACACACACACACACACACACAAATACTGCTTTTTGCTTACACCCTATATTAGTGTTCTATGGGGGAAATAGCCAGAAACTTAAAGCTAAGAAAGCTGAAGACAAAATGAGCAGAGGTGGAGAGGTGGTACAATAGTTAAGAGCACTTGATGCTTTTCCAGAGGACCCTAAGTTGGTTCCATTACCTGCTGCCAGAAGGTCGCAGTCACCCATAACTCTTAGTTTCAGCAGATCAAACACCCCTTGTGACCTCCACAGGCACCTGAATGCACACAGTGCACATAAACTCATGTGGGCACATATGCATAAACACTCATAATAAATTAAAAACAAAAAACAAAAAAACAGTATAATCTTATGTGATGACACATGGTCCAGCCAGGTTTCTCTCTCCATGTGAAGGTCAGCTATTTAGCAAACTCAGTACCATCTGCAACTGAATTCCCCTTTAGCATGTAATATGATATAGCCACAGGTTATAAACTTATACTATGTAATTGGTGGGCACTCTTGTGCCTATAAATGCTAATTTACTTTATCTTAGTAGAAGAAATGTAAACAGGGACTTTTGTCTATCTTGTTCATTGCTGTGTACCTAGACTGTTCACTTAATGTGCAGGACCTTAATATGGACTGAGCTCTGCCCCCTCAATATTCCTATGTCTTAACTCTCAAGTGGAGGTATTTAGAGGTAAGGCTTTGAGGACTGAAGGAGTCGGGAGGACTGGTGAGGCTCTAATATCAGATTAGTGGCAGAGAAAGGAAGACCAAGGGGAAGATTACAGCGCAGAAGAGGAAGTGGTGAAGAGCAGAGAGAGAAAGAGAATGTTTTCTTCACTGAATGAGGGTACAGCAAGAAGGCAGCCATCTGCAAGCCTCGAAGAGGCCCCTCACTAGGAAACCAGCTTGCTGCCTTCCATATCCCAGCCTCCAAAAGTGAGATCCTGGGATGTTGGTTCACCCACCTGGTCTATGGTATTTTGATATGGCAGCCTAAGCAGACTAACATAACACTCAATCAATACCTGTTAAGTTAATCAGTGCAAAGACTACTTGACTGCAAACACTGTAATATCTAATCTCTACCATGAATGGAAAAAGGCGGCAAGTATTTGCCAAGCACTTTACATGCAATATTTCATTCCATTTTCACAGATATCTCTATGCTAAGTACAGCTTAGTTAGGATATAGGTTTTAAAATGATCTCACTTGCCTGAGATCAAGATTTAGAAGACAGTATAGACAATCATGGCAGTGTGACTTAAGCTAATGTTGTAAACCTCATATCTCCCTGCTGCTATCATGGGGCAATGGGCAGCCCTGGATCTTGTCCTTATGGTGTTTTAATCAAATAAGAATGACAAGAGAAGCAAGGCAGTGGTAGCATGCACCTTTAATCCCAGCACTTGGGAGGCAGAGGCAGGCAGATTTCTGAGTTTGAGGCCAGCCTGGTCTACAGAGTGAGTTCCAGGACAGCCAGGGCTACACAGAGAAACCCTGTCTTGAAAAACAAACAAACAAACAAACAAATGAACAAACAAACAATGACAAGAGAACACAAAGAGTGTGAGAAGTGTTAAGATGGGAGTGGGATGATCATAGCTCTGTATGGAGCTTGGAACACGGGAGTTGAATAGAATGGACACAATTGTGCAGATCTTAGGGGTGGGACTGTGGAGCTGAGCATGGAAATGGTAGGCCTGGTTAGAATTACGCAGAGATGGAGGAAGACAGAAAAATCTGAACCATGCACTGAATCTAGTTATGGAGTTCTGTAGTGGTAATTTTAGCTACACCACTTTGTGCTCCCTGCGGGTTGCGCTTCCAGCTAGCTGCCCAGGAAATCTTTGAATCTGCGAGTGAAACACGCGCGCGCGCACACACACACACACACACACACACACACACACAAGTTTATTTTTATGTTTCGTCTAGCTCAATGGTTGGGCACTTCTGATCCTCTGCCTGCTATCCAGTGGACCACCCCCCCCCCCCCAAATCTCCCACAGCTGGTCGGCTTTATCTCTTCTAGCTTTAAATCTGATCCATTTCTCCCATCATCATGGCGATCCTCCGTCTCCTCCCTGTGTCCTAGCCCACACAACTCAGAGTTCTGCCCCATCTCCCTTTGCCCAGCCATTGGCCACTGGCATCTTTATTGGTCAATAAAAAACCAATTGGGGACAAGGACCTTTAGCGTTTGGACACACAGATTCCTGATTGAATCAAAGCATTGGAACCAATCTCCAACAGAGTTCTAGTTGTGTAGCTAGATGATAAGGATTGGAATACCAAACATCAGACTAAAGACCAAGGGAGAGTTCACACGTTTGGGGAATAGTTGTTAATGGGAAAAAGTTACCTGAAGCAACTGATAAAAAGTCATCCGAAGCTGTAACTAAAAAGTGAGAAGTACAAGAGAAAAACATCAATATGCTGGGTAAATATTGTTAAAAGACATTAGTTGTCATTTTCAATTAAAAAATTTTTATGTGTTTGGATTTTTGCCCACGTGTATATATGTGCACTGTGTACCTATGATGCTCTTGGAGGAAAGAAAGATGTTTCAGATTTCTTGGGACAGTTGTGAGCTGCCATGTGGGTGCTAAGGGTTGAGCTTGAATCCGCTGGAACAGCAGCCAATACACTTTACCACCAAAGCATTGTTCCAGCCTCTATTTTTGATGTTTTAAAGGGGTGATTTTCAGCCTGTAACTCATGGTTTAGAGTACAACTTGGTATACCTTAGATGTATAAGGTTTGAAAAGAGCAGCTATTGGCAGTAACCTTTGGACAAGTGTTTTTGTTTTTGTTTTATTGTCAACTTGACACACTCTGGAGTCACTGGAAAGAAATCTCAATATTGTCTGGATCAGACTGGCCTGTGACCATGCCTTTGAGAAACCGTCTTGACTGGTAATAGATGTGGGAAGACACTGTCCAATACGGGCAGCACCATTCCTAGGTAGGTTGGTCTGAGCCATATAAGAATGCTAGAAGTTCATGAGTCAGGAAATGAGCTAGTAAACATCATTCCTCCATTGGCTGCTTCTTTATTTCCTGCTTGATCCTGCCAAACTTCCTTCGGTGATAAGACTGTGATCTGAAAGTATGACTCCTTTCCTCTCCAAGTTGATTTTGGTCATGGCATTTATCACAGCAACACAGAAGGCAAGCTAGAATAGCAAGCCTGAGTTCTATCGTTTCCCTTTCATGGAGGAAGTAACTTGCCTAAGACTGCACAGCTAGTAAGACTGGAATGCTGAGTCCCGGTCTCATGCCTGTAGTTGATCCCTGTGTCTTTAACATGTGACGATGCCACAAATGCATATTTGTCTGAATTTACCACATGGTCAGTTTGCAGATTGCTCTAAAGAGTCCTCTCTAGGTTTGCCTAGAATATAACCAAAGAATTTGATACAGGGAGAGGACTCATGAATCTTAACTGTACGGTCTTCCAAGGAAAGGAGAGGGACCAGGTTCATCCCATCTGAAAGATTCCAGACAAAGTGGTGTGGTAACTAAGAGTTCACCTTCTAGAACCAGAGACCCAGAGTTGTGAGTCAGACCTGGCTGAGTCTCAGTGACCCGAGGTTGTAAATTGAGATAGTCATATAGATAGCTGTATGGATGTATCAGAGATGCATATAACATGCATGCATCAGCTCTTGCTTTCTGACCTGCTTGAGTTCCAGACCTGGCTTCCTTTGGTGATGAACAGCAGTATGGAAGTGTAAGCTGAATAAACCCTTTCCTCCCCAACTTGCTTCTTGGTCATGATGTCTGTGCAGGAATAGAAACCCTGACTAAGACACTCAGCAAGTGCCTACCACTACTTGGTAAGTGCTCAAGACTTGCCACCAGCTGGTCTTCTCAGCACAGTTCTCGCACGTGTAGTCCCTCATGAAGGTAAGATGCTCTGATCCATGTCTAAGACACACTGAATCTAGAAGCTTCGATGTCTCTTAGTATGCCATCTTTTGCAACTCACGACAGAAAGGGAACATTTTCCAATAGTTTGGTGCAGGTTGAATAAACTTCAATTGCTTTGTCCCAGTTAGCAGATGGCCATCTCTGTCGCTTCCAACTTACACATTTTTAATGTGGAATGACAGGGTTGTACCACTTCAATGGTGTGTGAGTAAAATCTGAGAAAGTTTCTATGACCAAATGGCTTCCTTTTAGCTTCCCCTCAAAGAGCAAAAGGTATTGGGAAGGTGTCACCATGGCAACTTCCTAACAGTCAAATGATGCACAGAAAAAGAAAGAGCAAGCTTGCGTCATCACTGACTAGAATGGACCTGTGGTCAAACTGCTCCAACAGCCATATTTATTATCTATCTGTTTGCTTAGAATTTGATTATTCAGCATTGCTGTGTTCCGAGTATACTAACTGTACTGGCTAGGTTTGTGTCAACTTGACACAGCTGGAGTTAC